>CM047815.1:88584120-89030345 GCA_026214975.1 Gentiana macrophylla
CTGCATGACATAGTATGGCTGTGTGGCAAAAGAGATTTGGATAAAGATACTTTTCCTGCCTTAGAAAGGACTTTGGACTTTCAGGAGGACAGTTTATTCATCATTTCACTTGAAGGTAAGTACAACGTGAGACTCGCATTCTGCCATATCGAAGTGGCACATCCAAGTATTTCCTAAGGTCATTCGTATTGTCGAAGACATTATAGCAAATACTGTTAATACTTAGAAGTTGTATTATAAATTGTATTATAATTCCTTATTGTGTAGTTACTATTATATCCTTGTATGGTGTATAAATATACCCACCATTGTAATACTTTATCAATCAATACAATACACAAATTACCATATGGTATCGGAGCCTCTGTAAAAATAAAAAAAAAAAAGGAAAAACCCTAAACAAAACCTGCGCGTGTTGCTCATCACCTTCGAAGCTCTTCATCGGCAACCATGTCCGACGATGGCTCCTCCTCCGTGGAATCCTCAAAATACCCAACCTTTGTTCGCTCCTCTTCGTTGCATATCACCAAATTGACTCGCACCAATTACAATCTCTGGCGAGCTCGAGATATTACCCTACCTTCGAGGCCAAGGTGTCTTCGGCTTCAATCGACGCACGCACGCCACCACCGGCCAAAACCCTCACAACAGCCGCAGGCAAAACCGAAGAGAACACTGAGTATGACGCTGAATTGGCTGCCTGGAACAAAACAGATCAGATGATCCTGTCGACAATCACCTCATCTCTTTCCGATGAGGTGCTTCTTCAAGTCTACACCACCAACACCTCGGCTGCCATATGGGCTGCACTTCAAACTTCGTTTGCCTCTCAAAGTCGCGCAAAACTGGTCCAATTACGAACCGAGCTCGCATCCACCAGGAAAAACGACCTCACCGCTACCGAATACTACTTCAAATTGAAAAATATCGCCGACAAATTACACCTCGCCGCCACCCACTACCGGACCGATGATTTTTGGCATATACGCTTCTTTGGACTAAGTCCACGACTATGATTCACTTTGGTCACCATGGTCTCCACACTTGAATCCATCTCTGCTGAAGAACTGTATGCACTCCTTCTCACCACCGAAAGCCGAGTTCAGCACCACCGACCCACCCCTCTTGCACCGGTCTCCGCAACCAACACTGTTTATGCAAATTTGGCCCGCAACAGCTCCAACTCTGGCCGCTACACCAACAACACGCAGGGCCGCTCCTCTTCCTACCGTGGCGAGGCCACTCTCCTAATTATCGGGGGCGTAGTGGTCGTGGTCGCGGACGTGGCAATCCTCGTCCTAATATTGCTGGTAACGATACTACTTCCTCTATTTGTCAAATTTGTGCGAAAGTCGGGCATCGCCCATGCATGTTATTACAGTATGAGCAATCTGGCGACCCAGCACCACCCCACCACCACCCGTAACCCCGCCCTCCCAAGCTTATGCAACCCAACCCCACTACAACCCTAATCTTTGAATGGCTTCCCGATCTGGTGCCACCCATCACCTTACCAACGATTTCCGCAACCTAAATGTCAACTCAAGCCTATGACGGTCTGAGCAAGTACACATTGGCGATGGTTCAGGTTTGCCCATCTCTCACTTTGGCACCTCTAAGTTTAATTCAAACTCTCGCACGTATCACCTCTCTAATGTCCTTGTGTCACCTAGTTTAACCAAAAATCTTTTATCAGTTCAACGTTTTTGTGTTGATAACTCGGTTTTACTTTGAATTTCACGATTCTTTCTTTCTTGTGAAGGATTACTCGGAAACCACGCTTCTTAAAGGCTTTGTTCGCGACGGTCTCTACCACTTTCAGAGTCCTCCTCGAAGTCCTGTTCAAGCTCATCACTCTGCGTCTAGCACCATCACTACATGGCATCACCGTCTTGGTCACTGCTCCCACCCGGTTCTTCGTCAGGACTTACGTAGTTTATCTCTTTTAATTCCAAATAAATCACCGGAAGCGGTTTGTGCTCCGTGTCAACTTTCTAAGAGTCATCGTTTACATTTACGTACTTCGGATTTTACTTCTAAGTAAGCGCTTTGGATTTGATTTACTCGGATGTTTGGGGACCTACTGAGTCCTCTCTTTATGGCAATCGTTACTATGTTAGTTTTCTTGATGACTATACGAAGTACTTATGGTTTTACCCTATCAAACGAAAATCTGACGTTGAACACCTCTTTCCGAATTTCTTAGCCCTTATCGAAAGACAATTTAACACAAAAGTTAAAGCAATTCAAACTGATTGGGGTGGGGAATATCGTCACTTCGACCGTACCTTAACTCAACTCGGCATACACCATCGTCGCTCTGCCCCTCATACTCATGAACAAGTAGGGGCTATCGAACGCCGTCACCGTCAAATTACCGAAGTTGGCCTTTCCCTTCTTGCCCACTCCCATCTCCCTCTTACATATTGGGAAGATGCCTTCACCACCGCCACCTATATTATCAACCGTCTACCTTCTCGTGTCCTCAACAACAAGTCACCCTTTGAACTTGTCTACCATCGTCCTCCCGATTACAAATTTTTCCGAGTTTTTGGCTGTGCCTGTTGGCCCTACCTTCGTCCTTACAACCGTCACAAAACGGATTTCCGCTCCAAAACCTGCCTCTTCCTTGGCTACTGACCTTTCCACCATGGTTATAAGTGTCTTGACCTATCCACCGGTCGTGTGTACATTGCTCGTTGATAACGGTCATTTTGTGCCCATTATTCTATGACCTTTATCCCGATTCTAGTTTAAAAGAGCTATAATAGAGTAATAATAAGTCGTAATACGCTTAATTTACATATGTCGAGAGTTACGATTCATTATTATGTATTAAGAGGTTTTATTATATTATTTGATATTACTGACTATATTTCACGTTATATTTGTAGTAACTCGTTTGGGAGCACAAGGATGGACTTCGGAAAAGCTTTGATGGATCATGAGACAAGTTCGGGAGGCCCAAGACAGAAAAAGAGGAGAAAGCCAGGAGCATGTAAGGCTCGGTCGACCGAGCCCATGCATTCGGTCGACTGAGTGGGCTCTGATCGAGGAAGAAGTTCGGCACATTATTTGAGTCGGTTAGGGTTGAGTGTCGGCATTTTAAGTCGGTTTTCTATGACGGTGAGGCTCTATATAAACACAAGCCCTTTGTATTTTTATTATGCATTCACCAATACTATTTCATATTTACAAATAGGCAAATAAGGATTCTTTTAGGCTTACGGAGGTTGCTAGGGTTGCAAACATGTAAGCCCTAGTTTATCTTCTTGTTTTCTTTTAAGTAATCAATTTCCCAATTATGCTTTGATTGTTTGAGTAGGTATTCATATCTAGATGATGTAGATCTAGGATATGGCGTTAGGGCAATGGTGATACCTTGTCTATAAGGATCCCAAACCCTACGTCCCTCTACCTAACATCTACGGATGAATCTGTGTGTTTAATTTACGTGCATTTAGATTAGTCTATATGATGTCACGATGATTCGCTATATAATCCGATTCGTATATGAAACGCCGAGAAATATGTTCGGGATGTAAATGCAGGAGTTAGACTCTCGGGTGACCGAGAGGTGTCACTCGGTCGACCGAGAGCACTATTCGGTCGACGAGAGTTATCAAACCTGTTTTCATCCGTTAATCGATCCACGTCTTTATGATTAGGTTAGCTTAATTGAATCTGTTATCTCGGTAGGTATGGCTATGGCTACGTCACTCACTTGATTTAATTAAAGCGTGTAAAAAGGAAATACCGGTATAAAACTCTTAGGTAGGCTCATGAATTGATCTTCGGACTTTGGTGTTATCTAGGTAGGGTTATATTAGGAATTGCGCGCACCTTCTTATCGTAGATCGTAAACTAGCATGAGACTATAAATTGGTAATTGTTAGTTGGACGAGAGTTTGAGTGATCGTCAGGAAATACGCCTAACCAAAGGAATGTTGCCTGGGACGAGGTGTACGGTTAATATCGGCATCCTTAGAGTAAATAGCGTGTGAGTTATATGAGATGGAGGCACCAAAAGCGAAGTCACGTAACAATATCACGATGATCTAGTGACCTACCGGTGCTAAGTCAAGTTAAAGAGGATGACTCCCGTAGCCACTATAAATGAATATGGACGGATTAATAGTTGATAAGTCTTGTTGTTATATAAATTGTCTAGATCCGGAGGATCACGGTTATAATTAGGCGATTGATTCGTTATTTGTTTATGTGTTATTTATATGTTTGAGTGTGTCTTTCTTTTCTCGTACTTTATCTTTGGTCATAGACCGTATTTGTCAAACGAAATAACTAGTTGACTATTTAAGTTAGGATCCACAAATTGATTCTCTGTGGGATCGACCTCGACTCTATCTAGCTATACTGCGATTGAACCTAGTTCACTTGCTAGTGGTTATTTAGGCATCGAGTTAGTAATTTAACTTGACCTCAATCACTCGTCACGTCATTTTCGATGAAAAGGTCTTCCCCTATACCCCTACGCCACCACTCCCCTCTCCTTCTACCCCTACCGTTTTATTGCCTTCCTTCTTACCACCCAATCTTACGGCTCCTCGCACCACCACTCACAAGCCACATCCACCAACACCTCCAACCCCACCCGAGAACCCCTCTCCACCCGACGACTCTCCCCCACCCGAAGCCACCCCCTTCCTCCACCGCCAAATATGCCACGCGCTACCCCGAGCGAAGCAGCACCAGGGCATAGTTCACGGCAACCTCACCGAGACAGTATATATGACCCAACCTCACGGCTTTGCTCACCCTGATCATCCTGACTACGTTTGCCGCTTAAAGCGGAGTTTATATGGCCTGAAACAGGCACCCAGGGCATAGTTCTCACGCTTCACCGGCGTTCTTTCCCGATTTGGCTTTGTGGGCTCCAAAGCCGACACACATCCTTATATGTTTACTCCCGGGGCTCTATTCGGTTGTATATCCTTATTTATGTGGATGACGTTATAATCACGGCACTGACCTTCCTCAAATTGAAGAGATTATTCGGTATCTTGGCACCCATTTCCCGGTAAAGGACCTTGGCACTCTCTCATACTTCCTTGGCGTCGAGGCCCTTCACGCCCCGGATGGCTTGTTTCTCACGCGGCGTAAGTACATCCTTCAATTACTTAAAAGGCTAATATGGACAAGTCTAAACCGTGCTCCACCCCCTATGGCGCATCCACTCATCTTCACCATGATCCGGGTCCTTTATTCTCCGATCCGGCTCTTTATCGTCTGTTGGTGGTTGGGGTCTTGATGACTTGAGCTTTACCCGTCCGGATATTGCCTGCGGTTCACAAGGCTAGCAAGTTTATGCATCGCCCACCGAAGCACATTGGTTAGCAATTAAGCGTCTACCCGATATCTCAAAGCCACGATCTACGAAGGTTTATACTTCTCCCGCCGTTCCTCCTTGCATTTACGAGCCTACTCCGATTCTGACTGGGCTGCCGACCCGGATAATCGACGGTCTATTGGTGCTTATTGTATTTTCCTTGGCGATCACCTCATTATTTGGCGTTCCAAGCAGCATTTAACCGTCTCGAAGAGTAGCACGGCAGTACAAGACCCTCTCCATCTGCCGGGTGAGATCCGGTGGCCATGTTTGTTCGTAAAAGCGAGTTTTACAATTTATAACCGAAACACCCCCAGTATAAGGATCTGTAGTAAAGGATGTTAACGGTCGTCGTAAAGGGAGTGGAATGTTTATCAGTACGGTATAAATCTATATCGATTATGTCACAATTATCTATCTAAACTAAGGTTGAAACTAACTAAAACCTAAACCTAAGGATTAAAACTAAAACAAGAATAAAACAAGCGAGAAAAAAATAAGAAAACAACAATACGGACGACCGTTCACTAAAGTGAGCAGCGCCTGAAACAAAATCTATCGGACGGGCGTTCGCTGTTGAGACGGCGTCCAACTACGATCGAGCAGAAAATTGCGGAAAAGTTGCGGAAATCTAAAGGTTTAAAAACTAAAACTTAAACTAAACTTATGCAAAGCGATTTGATTAAAACAATTAAAGGAAAACACAATGAAGGCAGCGAATCCACCCATCAACCAACAACCCCAACTAGATGGTGATCTAAAGATGTAGTTTTTAGTAGTGATTTTCACGAATTCAATTAAATTTCTTCAACCAAATTCTAGGGTTTCGTTTGTCTTTTCAAACAAACTAAACATGCAACCAAAAGCAGGATCACGAGATTGTTTCCAAGCTCTTACTCAACTAATCATGCATAATCTCTTAAAACACAATTAGATGCATTACTTTGAATAAAAGAGAACTTAAATAAACATACTTTCATAAATTTATTCAAGTATAAATTAAACATAGATCGTTTCATCAAATCTTAATTCAATAAAACTTAAGCAATACAAAAGCAGATCCAAAGTAATGAAAAACTATGAAATAAACTCACTAAACTTAAGCATCGAACTCTAGTTGGTTTTGTTGTTGATAGGCTTCCTCCGTCGACTCCTTTGCAAGGCTTTTAGCCAACAATCATGTTGAAGATGATTGTTGGATTGGAAAATTCATCTCTATGTAAAAGGCTTGTGGCGCAGCTTTTGGTGTAAAATTGCGATCTCAATTATTTTGGTATGAATTAGGGTTGGGGCCGCGCTTTATTTATAGGAATTTGATGTCGGCTAGGGTTAAGTCGTCGGCCTTGAACGCCCGTCTGGATATCCGGACGCTTGCGTCACAGTGGATCTTGACTTTGCTCTCAGACGTCCGTCCATGCTGCGTCAAACTCTCGTATGTGATTTCCTCTCACGGACGCTCGTCCATGAAATAAGACGCCCGTCAGTGGGACGGGATCTGACGCCTTCAATTTGAATTTGCTTTGAGGTCGGATTTCATCATCTTTATCCAATTTCTTTGAGCCAATTCCAACTCTATCTTGAATAATTCGACTTGAGCTTCATTTATCCACTTATAGCACTAAAATCAACACCTACATGATAAATAAACAATGCAAAAATGTAATAAAATCCAAATAATAATAATTCCATTAAATTAACACTTAAAATCATCAATTTTGCATACAATCCTCTTAAAATCATCTTTATTAAATAATTACACTTAAACCACTTAATTCTCATTGTAAATTACGTAAATGTGGGGAAAATAATAATGAAATAAACCTTTAATAATCATATAAATATGGCCTTAACAACTCCCCACACTTAACTTTTTATACGTCCTCGGACAAAACAATCAAAACTATAGCTCAACTTTATAAATAATCCACATAGATCTCTAACTCACGTAACAAAAGATACAACAACTATAGCAAACAATACCATCGCATGAATAGATTCTGTGTATGTGTGACAAGCCCTTCTCAATCTAGCAAGCCTTTCAAAGAAATATCCTCTCAAAAATTCCAATGACTATCCTAGGTACAAGCGTAATAAGCTCCACTCAAAGCCTTCCCACGCACTCGGTAGGATAATCCCTACTGACATATCATGCGGTTCTACTGGGTATAAGATCCATGATAACAAAGACTTCACTTTATTCTTATTCATCATTTCCAAAATTTTCAAATTTGACGCATATCAGAATGAGCTCTTACCCATCATAGTAGTGTAGGACATTTCATGATAATCCCCTACCTACTCAAATCATAAGGTAGCTATAAACTGACTATCGTGAGCTATTGGTCATCATAGTGGTATAGGACATACGAGGTATACCTACCGCACTCAAATCATTAACTTGACTTCCGACAAGCGTATTTATTAATAATTGCTCACTCACTTTATTTATTCACTTTTCAAAGTCATAAGTTACATCTCACTTATCACATTCAAACTTTATGATATTCACGTTACTGCGGTCTAACTAAGGTGTTACTATCTTGACCTTCACTAAGATAAATCATTAAAAATAATGAAAGGATATAATTCAAAAGTCATGCTTCAAAATCAAAGGCTTTTCGTGAGTGAAAAACGAAACTATCTCCATAAAAGTAAAACACGCTATAATTATCTCACTAAGTCACATACTATCATCGTTAGAAAACTACAACTAGCAAGCATCTAGTTCCAATTATATGCTCGAGACTCAAAAAATTTTAAATTCATGAAATTTAACATTCACTCATATTTTAAAGGATATAGCATAAAAACATACCCAAACACCCCCCCACACTTAAATCACATTATGTCCTCGGAATATGCGAGAATAAAAGAAAAGAAAACTTATTTGGTTTCAAACGGTGGTTGTCGGATGAAAGTTGGCGGAGGTCGGGCCGGGCATGAATATACGCGACAACTCGAATAGACAACATCGGACATAAAAGCTCGTGAACCTGCTCAAAAGTATCTGCCACACTCGACATACCATATAATCTCGGGGTACACGGGGTATATGAGCAACACATAACACAAAACACTCACAATGAACGTAAGAGGAATAACCATCAACACAAAATCAACTAAAGTATTATTTCTAAACAATAAAGCAACCTAAGAAAAGAAAACAAACAAAGAAAACTAGGTTGCCTCACAGGAGCGCTCTTTTAATGTCAATAGCTTGACACATATTCCAAAAGATCAACCCGGATCGGGCCACTTTGGTTTTAACGACCGCCACCTCGATGATCGAGAATCGAAGTATTGGGGCGGAAATGATTTTCACCACAACAACAAGTCAAGTGCGCAATAAGTTCATTAAACTTTTCTCTCCAAACTACTGCGACTCTCTTCTTCTTGTTCTTGCGCCACGATAGGCATAGACATAGTGGTATGATCGGAAGTCTCAGCAGAAGGTACCTTACGGGTGGATATAGGAACGTCATCATCATCTGACTCAAAGAAATAAGATGGAATCTCTTCACAAATCAGGACATCTGAACTCTCATCTCTTCTTTGGAAATAAAGAATCTCAGGCTTTTCCTTTGGTTGCCCAAAATATTTCTTAAGTCGATGGCCATTCACTTTAAAAGCTTGATTACCATACCCGTTCAAAGTAATAACTCCACTTGGATTAACCTCGAGAATCTCAAATGGACGGACCATCTAGACTTTAGCTTACCGGGGAAACAAATGAAGTGCGGTATTATAGAGTAAAGCCATTTCACCAACTTTGAATTCTCGGTCCTTGATCTTAGCGTCATGGAGCATCTTAGTTCTCTCCTTGCTTGAGTTTAGCATTCTCAGCATGCGCTCCGAGTGCAGATTAAGTCGAGCTCGTTCAATTGTAACAATCGTTTCTCCCACGGAGGTGGCTCATCGAAATTTAAGAATTTAATTGCCCGTAAAGCTCTGTGTTCAAGTTCGACAATTGAATCTTTGTAAAAAATTGTTGATTAAGGAAATGATAATGCGTTATTTTATAAATGCTTAGACCAGATTGTTTGATTTATTCATGATAAGAATGAGGTTGCTTTTGTGCTTGAGGCGACTTATTGGTTAGAGAAAAATTTTGCGGTAGGAATTGCAAGAGTGAAATAATAAATTTTGCAATTGTTATATATTGTAGTTATTTTACGGTATGTGTCAAATTTATTAAAATGGTCAACACCATTACTTTACACACCCCCACTCACCTTTCCTCTTCCCAACCATTCACCTTTTTCTTCCCAACCTCTTTATTATCTTAATTCAAATTTTCAAATTCCACTTTCCACCTCCTCAATCCCCAACAACTTTTCTACACCAATCACATTCCATTTCTTCAAACTCCATTTTTCTATTTAACCCACCATTCTCTCTTTCATTTTCCTCATCCTTTCCCCAATTCCTTCATCCCATTTCTCCATCTCTCTTTTCCCCACACCCTAGTAGAAATCAAATGGAAGTGTTCCAAAAATCTTCATCCAATTAACCATTTTTTCCCTCACCTTTGAAATTCCTGTCGAAGGACTTTGCTTCAGATCAACCAAATTCGTCACTGGGACAGTACTGAGCCGGAAATCCACCGTTTCAGCCGTTTCATCACTCGGTCAACCGAGTACTTACTCTCGGTCGACCGAGAATACCCTGCCGCCGCCCGTCTGTTCTTTGCCAAGATTCGTAAGGATGCCGCCAAGAAGAAGCGAGCCGCTCGGCTTTGTGGTTGTGGAAGGCAATATTCCAATGATCAACGGGGTCCACAATTCGCGAGTCGGGAGGTATATTCTTCGTTTGCTAATCATTTCGTTAATGCCCCGTACATCGAGCTCAAAGTCCGGATTTGGACAATTGTGGGGATGAGCTTTTGGAGTTGGTGGAAAGTTATCAATGGCGTGATGTCGCCGCACCCGGCCGGGTCAACGTCAATTGGGTAAGAGAATTTTATGCTTATTTGCGTATACACCCGACACCAATGTCGTTATTATTCGTGGGCGACCAATTATCATTTCTCCGGGCACGATTAATGATTATTTTGGTTTGGATATCTCGGAGGACGGGCGAGTATATGGCGGCGTTTGATGGGTCCGATGCTTGGTTGGAGGAAGTTGGAGCCTATCTAGGAATAGAATGGACTATAGGGGAGGTTGCCCGCACATTTGATGAAGCAGACTTTAGGAGATGGGAGGATAAGTGCCTTAATCGGCTTATCCGTTCTAATATCTTCCGGCTAAGCATGTATCTACGGTTTACTATACTCATGCCACTTTGATCTATTGGTTGTACATGGGATGGCCTGTGAATGTGGGGGCATTAATACGCAAGGAGATGACAGACGATGCTCTCAAGCCTCGGCATACCTTACCTTTTGGTTCACTAATCACTACATTCATGCGAGGAGCTGAGTGCCCGGTGTTAGGCGGCGATTCTATGTGGAACCAATGCCTATCCTATCTTTGAGTTTCTGTCCCACCGCCCGTCGTTCACGGCCACGATCAAGAAGGAACCCGAGAATGATCTTGTGAAGCCGACCGAACAATTTGCAACTAGCACCATTCAATCCAGGATGGGATTAAGTATTTTAATATGGGTGTTGGCATTTCCTATAGTTAACGAGTTTTATTTTGATTCATTTCTACTAGTATGTCGTGTAGAGCAAGTTTCTCTGTTTCCTAAATTCGAACTTATGTAATGTTTTGGACTTGTTGAAATGTATTGAAAAGTAATCATTAATTAATGGACTTAAAAATGTTTAAGGAAATTGTTATACCTTTTACGGTCCCATTTTTCCGATTATTACGGTTTGGACTAATCTCTGTAACGAGTTATGAGCTTTGTTTAAGATATGTGTTGCGTTGATTATTTTTACCTTACGCTATGGAGCCAATGCTGTGCTGTTGAATCTGCGAAGTCCTACGACTTGTTCAAACTTCCACGTTTATTCAGAGCTAAGTTCCTTTTTTGAGTTTGTTCTTTCGTTTTTTTTACATTGAGGACAATGCTTAGTTTAAGTGGGAAAGTACAAGTCACTTAGCTCAAATGAGTAATTCCATATATCAAATAATCAATAAAATGAAAAAATTTTTAAAACCTTTAAACTTAGAATCACATTTACTTTTGTGAAGTCCTGATAATTATATCTAATAAGAAGTAAACCATATTTCATGAGTACGTGATCACTTTATACTCCTGCGATTTCTTGATTAGTAAACTTAATGATATTCATATTGTCCGTTGCAAGTAGTTGTTTATTATTCACTTATTCAATAATTGAATCGAGATGTACCACGCTTGTTATAAAAGGTAAAATTATAATGTGTACATTGCATAGATGATTGATTATGCTTACCTAGTGTCGATTTATCGTCGGATGTGTTCTAGAACTTCTAGCCACAAAAGGCGAGTAATAAGCTTGAGGCGTACTGTGTTTGACAATGTTAAAACTTTGGGCTTGTAGTAAATTACCAAAGTAGCCCGCTTGTGGTAATATTCGATGCTAATATTTGATCTAAGATAGAGAGGATGCTCTGAAAGTTGTCCTTCTTGAGATTGATAGTATACGAAAAATATGAAGATATGAAAAGAATATTCAACTCTTTAAGAGGCTTTGAGTAGTACTCGGTCCCAAGTCCAAAACCCTATAGATACGCGCTCTAGCTTATTATTCCGGTGCTTGAAAAATTAAAAGGCTTGAGAAATGGGAATGAAGTTGGTAGGTTAAGACTACGAAGTTCGCATAAGCTCTAATCTTGCTACGAATGTTTAAAACTCAATGCACATGCACACAACACATCGATTCATGATGAA
This sequence comes from Gentiana macrophylla, assembly GCA_026214975.1. Classification (NCBI taxonomy): domain Eukaryota; kingdom Viridiplantae; phylum Streptophyta; class Magnoliopsida; order Gentianales; family Gentianaceae; genus Gentiana; species Gentiana macrophylla. The sequence goes on from CM047815.1 coordinate 88,596,290, forward strand.
TAGTGGATAATGGATATCGATGAGCATAGAGGATATGAGTTGATTCGAGTTTCTTGTGTCAGATATCTGTGACCCTTTGGAAAGTAGTTCATGGGAAATAACTTGTTGATATTTTGATCGGGACGATCAAAGGCTAAGTGGGGTAGTTGATAACGATCATTTTGTGCCCGTTATTCTATGACCTTTATCCCGATTCTAGTTTAAAGGAGCTATAATAGAGTAATAATAAGTCGTAATACGCTTAATTTACATATGTCGAGAGTTACGATTCATTATTATGTATTAAGAGGTTTTATTATATTATTTGATATTACTGATTGTATTTTATGTGATATTTGTAGTAACTCATTTGGGAGCACAAGGATGGACTTGGAAAAGCTTTGATGGATCACAGAGACAAGTTCGGGAGGCCCAAGGCAGAAAGAGGAAAGAGCCCAGAGCATGTAAGGCTCGGTCGACCGAGCCTGTGCATTCTGGTCGACCGAGTGGGCCTACTGATCGAGGAAGAAGTTCGGCACATTATTTGAGTCGGCTAGGGTTGAGTGTCGGTCTTTTAAGTCGGTTTTCTATGATGGTGAGGCTCTATATAAACACAAGTCTTTTGTATTTTTTTTAGGCATTCACCAATACTATTTCATATTTACAAATAAGCTAATAAGGATTCTTTAGGCTTGCGGCTAGGGTTGCAAACATGTAAGCCCTAGTTTATCTTCTTGTTTTCTTTTAAGTAATCAATTTCCCAATTATGCTTTGATTGTTTGAGTAGGTATTCATATCTAGATGATGTAGATCTAGGATATGACGTTAGGGCAATGGTGATACCTTGTCTATAAGGATCCCAAACCCTACGTCCTCTACCTAACATCTACGGATGAATCTGTGTGTTTAATTTACGTGTATTTAGATTAGTCTATATGATGTCACGATGATTATTTGTATAATCCGATTCGTATATGAAACTTATTTGAGAAATATGTTCGGGATGTAAATCTGGGGAGCGGACTCTCGGGTGACCGAGAGGTGTCACTCGGTCGACCGAGAGCACCTATTCGGTCGACCGAGTATCAATCAAGCTGTTTTCATCCGTTAATCAGTCACGTCTTTATGATTAGGTTAGCTTAATTGAATCTGTTATCTCAGTAGGTATGGCTATGGCTACGTCACTCACTTGATTTAATTAAAACGTGTAAAAAGGAAATACCGGTATAAAACTCTTAGGTAGGCTCATGAATTGATCTTCGGACTTTCAGCGTTATCTAGGTAGGGTTATATTAGGGAATTGCGCGCACCTTCTTATACGTAGATCGTAAACTAGCATGAGACTATAATTCGGTAATTGTTAGTTGGACGAGAGTTTGAGTGATCGTCTAGGAAGTACGCCTAACCAAAGGAATGTTGCCTGGACGAGGTGTACGGTTAATATCGGCATCCTTAGAGTCATAAGCGTGTGAGTTATATGAGATGGAGGCACCAAAAGGCGAAGTCACGTAACAACATCACAGTGATCTAGTGACCTAACCGGTGCTAAGTCAAGTAAAAGAGGATGACTCCCGTAGCCACTATAAATGAATATGGACGGATTAATAGTTGATAAGTCTTGCTATTATATAAATTGTCTAGATCCAGAGGATCACGGTTATAATTGGGCAGTTGATTACGTTATTTGTTTATGTGTTATTTATATGTTTGAGTGTGTCTTTCTTTTCTCGTACTTGATGTTGGTCATAGACCGTATTTGTCAAGCGAAATAAGCTGGTTGACTATTTAAGTTAGGATCCACAAATTGATTCTGTGGGATCGAATCGACCTCGACTCTATCTAGCTATACTGCGATTGAACCTAGTTCACTTGCTAGTGGTTATTTAGGCATCGAGTTAGTAATTTAACTTGACCGCAATCAAAGACCTTTCTTATCTACAGCTCGAGCTCTCATCGACTGCGATGGTGGGCAAGTGACTATCCGAGTTGGTGACCAAGAGGTGAGTTACAATGTCTTAAAGTCCATTCAAGTACCCTCTGGCCCTCCAACCGGCTTTTCCATTGATTATATGACGGATGATTTCACCGACTATATGGATAAGCAAGTCATGGTTGTAGAAGCGAGAATATGAGCGATTAGTTGATAATTTGAATACTCATGGTAGGGTGAATCTGGATCAACTAGCGGTGATTTTGAGGAAGAGAATTTGTTGGAAGGAGAAGCTTTGGCGGTGGGACTACTGAGTAAACTCAATGATATTGAGTTGAAAAGTGGAGATCTCAAGTCTAGTTTAGAAGCCCCCTGCTGGATTTGGTGTTGAAGCCGTTACTAAACATCTTAAGTATGTGTTCTTAAGAGAGGCGACAAGCTTCCTTTAATCATATCTCGCCAAGCTTTCCCGTCTGAAGAAATGGCGATTAACGTCTTGAAGAAGAATGAAAAAGCTTTTGGTTGGCAAGTAGGAGATATCAGGGAATATCTCCGACATCTGCATGCACAAGATCAAGACGAATGAGGCGCCAAGTGTGTCGAGACGACCCAGTGAAGGCTAAACCCTCATATGCAAGAAGTCGTTAAAAGGAAATCATTAAACTTACGGACATGGGAATCATTTATGCCATCGCGGATAGTGAATGGGTTTCCCGACTCAAGTAGTTCCCAAAAAGGGTGGAATTACAATTGAAAAGAATGAGAAGGAGAGGAAATTGCATTGAGGCTTATTATCGTTACAGAGTCTGATGCATCGATTATCGAAAGCTCAATGAGGTAACCATGAAAGATCACTTTCCCCTTCCATTCATTGACCGGATGCTCGGCGTCTGGCGGGGGGCACGATTTTCTTGTTTCTAGATGGATATTCGAGGATATTTCAGATACCCATTGATCCGGTGACCAAGAAAAGACCACCTTCACTGCCGCTTCTTATGGTACATTCGCATATAGACGAATGCCGTTCGGTCTCTGCAATGCCCCAAAGCTACATTTCAATGATGTATCTTTGGCCATCTTTGACGGGCTTGTAGAAAAGTGTATGGAGATTTTTATGGGACGATTTTTCGGTTTTGGTCGATCTTTTGATGATTGCCTTGACAATCTTGATCAGTGTTATCCAGATGTGTGGAAAAGAACCTAGTACTTAATTGGGAAAAATGCCATTTCATGGTAGATGAAGGAATAGTTCTTGGCCACAAGATCTCGCCAAAGGTATAAGTAGATAGGGCCAAGGTAGAAGCTATTGAGAAGATGAGTTACCCTAAGAATGTTCGGGAAGTCCGAGGTTTTCTCGGACATGTCGGCTTCTATAGGAGGTTCATTCAAGATTTCTCCAAGATAGCCAAGCCCTCGTCCACTTTACTAAAGGAAGGCGTTGAGTTTAATTTTGATGAAAGCTGCAAGCAAGCGTTTGAGGAGCTTAAGGATCGTTTAATATCCGCTCCGATTCTTATATCGCTCGATTGGAACCTACCATTTGAGCTTATGTGCGACGCATCAAACTATCTTGTTGAGTGCTTTGTTACAGGGCAAAAGATCAAGGAAAGTTCCAGCCTATCTATTACATAAGTCACACATTGAACCCCTCTCAAGTTAACTATACTACTATCGAAAGGAACCATCGGCCGTAGTCTTTGCTATGGACAAGTTTCAGAGTTACTTGTTAGGAGCTCAAGTGATCGTGTGGGTGATCACGCCGCTGCGTTATCGATGACTAAGAAAGAGGCCAAACCGCGCTTACTACGTTGGATACCGACCCTACAAGAGTTTGACGTTCAAATTAAGGACAAAAAGGCGGTGAGAATGTAGTAGCGGATCATGTGTCTAGGATGTTAAGCGAGGAAAAGAATGAACCGGATGATATAGATCTTTACTTTCCTCTAGAGAACATCATGTTGATAGATGGCGCTCCCCGATGTTCCATGGTATTCTTCCATTGTAAACTACCTTCATGGCCGTTATCTCGATCCAGAGATGTCTTATCAGGAGAAGAAAAAGTTCTTCTCGGATTTAAAATATTTCGTTTGGGATGAACCTTATCTTTTCAAGATCTGTAAAGATGGTTTGCTTAGGAGATGTATTCCAGAATCTGAGCAACGTGACATCATTGAGCAGTGCCACAGTGGACCCACAGGAGGTCACTTTGGTCCGTGGAAAACCGTTGCTAAGATCTTTCAATCCGGTTTCTATTGGCCTACGATCTTTAAAGATACGGAAGCTTTCAGTAAAGCTTGTGATAGGTGCCAAAGAACGGTACTCGACAAGGCGCGTTTTGACATGCCTTTAAAACCCATCCTCGAATGTGAAGTCTTTGATGTATGGGGTATCGATTTTATGGGACCATTCCCATCATCTTGCGGGAATAAATACATCTTAGTCTGCGTGGATTACGTGTCTAAATGGGTGGAGGCCCAAGCCACTCCTCACAATGATCATAAAACGGTAATGAAATTTCTAAAGAAGAATATTTTCGTGAGGTTTGGATGTCCATGTGCCTTGATCAGTGATGAAGGGACGCATTTCTGCAACCGACCCCTAGAGAAAGTACTCGAAAAATATGGTGTCCGGCATAAAATTGGCACACCATATCATCCGATGACTAGTGGTCGAGGTTGAAAGGAACACCAGAGCATTAAGAAGATCCGGAGAAGGCTCATTATGATCATAGGAAAGACCGGAGTCTAAAGTTGGATGATGTCTTTGTGGGCATATCGAATCGCCTATAAGACCCCATGGTAGTACGTCACCATATCAAATGGTCTCACGGAAACCATGTCATCACTCTGTCGAGTTAGAGCATAGAGCTTATTGGGCTACAAAGTTTCTGAACTTTGATTCCCAATCTTGTGGGAAGCATCGACTACAGCAGTTACATGAGCTGGACGAATTCAGACTCCAGGCCTATGAAAGTGCCAGGATTAGTAAGGATAAGATGAAGCTACTCCACGATGCTAAGATTAAGAGGAGAGAATTTCATGTCGGCGAACAAGTTCTTCTATATAATTCCAGGTTACATCTGTTTCCTGGAAAGTTAAGGACACGTTGGTCCGGCCCTTTCGAGATTCTCCAAATCATTCCGGGAGGCGTTCTAGAACTTCGTGGTTATAGTGGTGAACCGTTTCGAGTCAACGGTCAAAGATGCAAACACTATATTGGTGAACCTAAAGAGACATCTTTGATTGTTAAATTTCTCGATATTCTCGGATGTGGTGTTACTCAGGTCGAAGAATTTGACGAGTTATCACCCGACTTGTTCTCCGAGGATGACGGTAGTGATCCGTCTGAAGAAGTTCTAGCGGTAGTCTTTGATATGGAAGAGTTAGAAAGGGAGCGACAACTTAAACGTCATCAGAGGAGTCAGAGGAGAAAGAACACAACTATGGGGAAACTTAAGAAGGTTTGGAGAGCTTTCAAAGATTTCACCCCATGTGTGAGATCTTTGTTTCTGCCACCACACTATCTTGATCGGAGCTTACGAGGTAGTGGTGGCGAAAGGTTAAATGGCCTGATCCAGTGAGCTTACAATGTGTCGAGCTAACGACATTAACCAAAAAGCGCCACTAGGGGGCAACCTAGATATCGTTCTTTTAGTTGTTTTGTTTTATGCTTTGATAGTGTTAGTATTTAAGTTTAGTTTATTCGCTTTTTAGCCTTATTAAGTTTTTGTTTTATCTCATCGTTAGTTGTGCTTTCTAGATATGGATTTCGGTGTTCAAACTGAGAGGAGTTACCTTTCCTTAGGAGGATCCCACTCACATTGTAGATGACGGGCCGGGAGGAACCATCGTTTTGCACGTAGATTTTGACATTAGTACCCGCGTCAAGGCGGTCACCTATGTTCTCATTGTTCCCGTTGTTCGGGAGGTGGAGACTTTACTACCGAGGAGTTACAGGCGGCTCTAGGACGTCTTTACACCATCCTCAATGATCCGATGCTGACAGATTTAGCGCTAGTGCTGCAAGCTGAGCACTTTAGAGGTGTTGATGTAGCTGGTGAGGACTGGGGTTTACAAGATGAGTATGATTTCCCTCCGCGATTGACATGCTCCGCCGTCTCATTCGAGTGATCGATTGGTCGGACATTTATGATGACTAGCGTTCTTAGGATGTTTCGTCGAGCAAACGACGTAAAACAAAGCTGGCCGAGTGGGAGGCAACCCACTTTGTTTTCCATTTGTTTTTATTTATTAGTAATTTTGTACTTCATTTGCTTTTATTTGTATTTTTGAAGTTTTATTTAAGTTTAATAAGAAAGGGCAATTTTGAATTTGATGTGTATGGAAATTTTATAATTTTTGCACTTAAAGCCTCGTGGACGCCCGCCCGTAACTCGGGCGCCCGTCCGCTTTGACCAATTCAGGACGGCGTCCACTAAGCCTGGACGCCCGCCTCGCTTTATTCCTCCAATCTCAGTATGTGATTTCAAATCTTGGACGAAGCGTTTAATAAATCGGGCGCCCGTCCGGTTCATCGATTTCCGGTGGGCGCCCGTCCCACCGAGTTGACGCAGCGCCCAACCTCGCTCTATATATACCCCATCATCGAGTGAACCTCACTTTTTGAGAATTTCAAAACGCAAAACGGTTTCTCTCCCTCCTTTTGCCCTAAAATCGCCGATTCTAAACCATTTCGAGCGATTCAAAGTGCTATAGGCCGCCCTTGATACCTCTCTTTGATTTTCATAACCAAATCCCCAACACACGATATTTTTGGAGAATCAGACCCACTTGATCCGACTTTTTGAGAGAAAAATCCGATTTTGGGAGCCAATTTGGTGTTGTTTGGACTAATCTTCATCTCGATCAACATCTACTCACCCTACTTGGTAAGTTGGTAACAACTTTTGCGGATTTCATTCACGTTTTTGTGAGTTCGATCTTTGGGTCGGCTCGTTTTCTTGAATGTCACCTTAATTTGTTTTTTTTTTTTTTTTTTGGTTTTGTGTTTTTTTCGCTCTGTTTTGGTGATGTGGTGTTGTGATGGGTGATGAATGGGTTGTTTGGTGATGATTATGGATGTGGTTTGTGGTTTGGTTGATTTGAAATCCCGCTTTGGATGATAAGCGGGTATCCTTTGTGCACATTTGGATTGTTTGGTTTAGATTAGGCGTGGAAATGGTTCATAAGAAGGCGATTGTGAAGAGGCATGGTAAGGAAGTGGCCCGGAGGCGGGAAGAAGCGTAAAGAGATTGACCCTACCTTAGTTGATCCTAACGGGGTGTGAGTATTCGTGAGCAACCCCTCAGAGCCACCCAAACTAGGCGACCTTGAGAGATGAGCCAACCTCGGAGTCCGAGACGGATGATGATGTGCCTTTAGTACGGATGCCTAGAGTTCGAGAGAGGTGGAGGTTCGTCTAGTGGTCGAGTGAGACTATCGATGCTACCCGGGAAGAGGAACCGATTGTACCTAGGCAGCCCCTCCAGAAAGAAGTCTAAAACCGTTGCCCGATGCCATTGCCTCGTCGTTTAGTGAACCACAGAGCCCATGAAGTTTATACTAAACATTATTTTTCGAGAAACATGTTGGTTGAGAGGGCTATTTTGGAGGCGAAGGTCGATCCGGGGTTCGTTAAGTTGCTTAAGGATAGGAAATGGGAAGCCTTGATGACAATCCCGACTACCCGGTGAATAGCTCCCTAGTTCGGGAATTTTATGCAAACTGCTCGAAACCGACTTGGGGACAAAGGTAGTCGTGGTTCGAGGGTGGAAGTTCCCTTTACACCGGAGGTGATTAATCGGAAATACAACTTAGCGGCTTCGAGGGTCGGGACTATAAGGAGGAGATTGTGCATGAGGCGAGTTTGGGGACGGGATCCTTTGGAGGAGTTGAGATTGCGAGTTTGCCCGGATGTGGCACGGGCGTTGAGACCGGGAGGAGACCGGAAGGAGTTGGTTACCACGACCTGGACGGAGGATTGGAAGGTCCAGTGTCGATTCATTCAGAATCGGTTGTTGCCTAAGAACAACTTGACACATTTTCATATAGGTGACCTGGGAGTGTTGTATGCGTTGACATTTGGTTTGAATGTGGATGTGGGACGAGCTTTGTACGACGAGATATCTATCAATCAGAAGGTTTATACACGGAGCTTGATCGTACCTCATTTGATCCACAGTTTGTGCCTCGATGCCGGTGTGCCTGAGTTTGGGGCGGATCATAAACCGAAGAACCCTAGGCCTATACAGAGGGAAAAGAGTAAGCCCTCGGGACATTCTGAGCCGGAGGCACCTACGGAGCCTGGTTCCTCGGCACCACCTCGTGCATCCGCCCTTCCTCCTTTATCTCCCGCTGTCAGGATGCGGTTAAGCATGGCCAATAGTTTCCGGGAATGGCTCGGTGATATTCGGGATACACAGAACAACATGTTGACGATTCTTGGTGCATCCGTGAGGGGGCGGCCGAGGGATGACAGGATCTTCAATCCAAGCTCCGTTGATTATCTTTTTACTGATGAGATTGAGCAGGTCATTGCGGATGCTTTACACGACTCTGAGTCATCTTCAGATGAGGAGCAGCCTGACTCGGCAGCTAGGGCTACGGCACCACCTTCTGGACCCTCCTCTGATCCTCCAGCTGATGATTCTGCGGCACCGAGCCAACCTTGATCTTATTTTGTCTATTTTCACATTGGTTGTTTTGTATTGACATTTTTACTTCTACGGTTCGTTGTAATTTTGATATTGCTACTATTTATTTTCGATGGACCTTGTAAGCCATAAGGCGAGCGTACTTTCATTTCAACTGTGTTTCAACTTTCTGGATGTATTGAGTGCTCTCACTTTGATTTATCTTTATTTTTGATATCTCTTTTCATGTTGGTATGACTCCCCGTTTTCCCCGAGATGGTTCCATGTTGTCTAAGATGTGCAGGTATCTACATTGTCTGGTTATACATTCGTGGTATCATTATGAAGGCTCCGGCCTGACCAACGATTCGAGTTTCGATTTAAATCAGCTAAGTCTTTTCTTTTTCTTTCGTTTTGCACAACATGAGGACATGTTGATTTTTAAGTGTGGGGGAGGGGAATGTTTCGATATGTATCTACACATTTGTTTATTTCGTAATGTTTCTATGCAAATGAGCTAAAATTTTTCAAAATTTTCCGACACTGTTGTTTTTGTTTTGTCCCGAGTAGGCAATACATGTTAATGTTCTTTGTTTTCGATAGTCATCTATGCTATGTATCATATATTTGGTAAGTTAGATGTTTCACCTGACACTATTTTTCACGAGCCATAGTGAATGATGAGCTAATTTATAAAGTTATACCCCTTTTGGATTAGTAGTTTTTGATTATCTCGTAAGTCATGTGCTTAGTGCTACGTATATATCGTGAGATTTATGATAGTTTGTATTTAGATCCGAAGTATGATATACTGTGAATATCTAAGGTTTGAATGTGATAAGTACACGTAGCTATTGTCAAATTGAAAAAGTTGAATTAATATGAAATTATTGGGTGTGTCGAAAGCTAGTCGATGATTTGAGTGAGATAGGGTATACCACGTATGTCCTATACCACTATGATGACTAAAAGCTCACGACAGTCAGAAGAAGCTGCCTTATGATTGGAGTAAGGTAGGGTATTATCTCGAAATGTCCTATTCTGCTATGAGGGCAAGAGCTCATTCTGATGTGTGTTTTAAGTGAAAAGTTAAATCAACTGATAAAGTGTTATGAAATGTATATAAGACTAAGTTATCGTCTATCTTATCCCCAGTATAAACTGATAGATATGTTGTAGGGATTATCCTCTGAGTATTTCAGAAAGGCCCTAGATATATTCGATCATTCTTTTCGGGATATATCACGTTTGTAGGGTGCATCTTATGAGTGTCCTTTATTACTAGTCTACAAGGGGGTATTAGCTAGTTTTGCTTTGAGTTTCTCGAGTTTGGATATAGTGGAAGTTTATTATGGCTATGCACACGCACTGAGGTGAACTTCTGATTTATTGGATATGTGTTATGCACGTTTAGATGCCTGTTTTTCTCTCGAGCCTAACTTTTGTTTTGTTTTGCTCGGGACGAGCAAAAGCTTAAGTGTGGGGGAGTTGTTAAGGGTGAATTTATACGATTTATAATGCTATATTCTATGATATTTTTCCCCGTAATTGTACTAAATTGCATAAGAAACGAGGGTTTAATGGATATATTGAGCAAATGAGATTTTAGAAGAGTTAATCGCAAAATAGGTTGATTTATGTGTTTTAATTGTGATTTTATGATTATTTGAGCATTATTACATTTTGCGATGTTTTTATGTGTTATAGATACATGTTGGAGGCTCAAAAGATGATCAAAGGTTGATTAAGTTCGAGCTAATTGATGATAAAAGAGATAATGAAGAAGTGGGATAGAGATAGAAGAGATAAAGATCAATAAATCAAAATCGATCATATCAAACTGGCGTCAAAGATCTCCGTCCGGTGGGACGGGGGCGTCGATGCAATTGGACGGCGTCGAGGATGTCATCTTTGATTGAGGAAGTTTGGACATTTGGAATGGGATTTGGATGGACGAAAGCGCCTGGTCATGACTCGCCCGATTCAAGTATTATTGAAGAGTGGACGGGCGTTCAAGGTTTGAGACAGGCGTCCGGTGGCGACTTAGCGAACCGACTTTAAAATCTATATATAGTCGGGTCGTTTTTTCCACAAAAGATCATCATACACACATTATTCAAAACCCTAAACTAGGGGCGGCTTTAGGCTACGTTTTCATCTTTTATTCCTATTTTTATGCTCTTAATTTAGATTAAACACTAGTTACTTTTTATGCACTTTTACGCAAATTTGAGTTCTTGAGGATGTTCAGAGGCTAAAAGCTTCATCAAACGAGTATTGTGAAGCCGTCCAACAATTGTTGATTTCGTTTTCTTCGATTATCTTTGTGAGTTTTTAATAAAGGTTGTTTCTTATTCATGCTTATTCATGTTTAATTTGCTTTTATATCGGAAGATATGCATGTGTTGATTGTTTATTGTTGATGGAAGTCTTAATAAACCCTAGATCACCATGAATAAGAATAGTAATTCGAATCTATAATAACGGAAGTTAATAGGTCTGATTACTAGGTTATAAACACGAAGTTTGCACCTTTGATTATTAAACGCGTTAATCTTACATCGGAAGATAATAGATTGATAGATGAACTTTCTAAGGAATTAGGGTTCATGTCTAGGTAAGGTGAATCACAATCTGAATAAAAGCGCACTATAATCGAGATAGGAATCAATGCTTGTTGGACAGGTGGATCAATCCTCGTTTGCTCGTTATAAATTTGATTTAAATCCTTAAAAGCTTGAATTTGTCTAGTTAGTTTACTTTTATCCGCATCTTAGATTAGTTAGTTTAAATTGGTCCATGACCGTATCTTTCCGGCTTTAGATCATCTCTTCTCGTCGCTTTTACGTTTTAGTTAAAGTTTAATTTCTGAGATTTGTTTATTTTTATCCGTTATTTAGCTTAGTAATCGTGACATAGGTTAGTTAGATAAAAACTAGAAATCACAATCGTTTAGTTCCCCGTAAGATCGACCCGGCATTAGCCTCCATACTACGATCCTTATACTTGAGGTTAACCGGATTATTACTTGTTTATTTTGTGTTGATAAAATCCGTGACAACGATAGATAAAGGCACACCATGAAGTCTCACTATATTGTCCAAATACAGTTGAGTGAACTTCTTAATTGGCATGTCAACCTTACATGGCAAGAAATGGGCTGATTTCGTGAGTCTGTCAACAATCACCCAAATCATGTCATGGCCACTCTTCGTACGCGGTAAACCGGTGATGAAGTCCATCGTGATGTTCTCCCATTTCCATTCCGGTACTTCCAAAGGCTTCAACAAACCTCCACGGCCTTACGTGCTCTGCTTTAACTCTCTGGCATGTATCACACTTTGCCACGAACTCTGCGATATTCAACTTCATGCCAGGCCACCAATACCTTTCTTTGAGACCTCGGTACATCTTGGTAGATCCTGGATGAACCGCAAAGGCAATCTTATGGGCTTCATCCATGACTTGCTGCCTTAGTCCATCAACATCAGGCACACACAAACGATTACCATACCAAAGATGTCCACTTTTATCCAACTGATAACCCACTGTAGGTTTCTCTCGAGCTACGCGCTTCAAATCAACTAACACTGGGTCTTCATCTTGCTTTGCCCGGATATCATCCAACAACTCTGACCTTGCCATCAATAGCGCAAAACACTGAGCTTCACCTTCCCGTTCAACCACTTGAATCTGTAAACTGTCTAACTGATGGATCACTTCTTGCAAGGTAGTGATAGCATTAACCGGTCTCCGGCTAAGTGCATCCGCTACAACATTCGCTTTACCCGGATGGTATTGAATGTCCAAGTCATAGTCTTTCACAAATTCCAACCATCTTCTTTGCCTCATATTCAAATTCTCTTGAGTGAAAAAGAACTTAAGGCTCTTATGATCCGTGAATATTCTTGCCTTAACTCCATAAAGGTAATGCCTCCACTTTGTTTCAAAGCAAAACCCATCTGCGCTAACTCCAAGTCATGTGTAGGATAGTTCTTCTCATGAACCTTTAATCGCCTAGATGCATAAGCTATTACCTTCCTCGCTTGCATCGTAACACATCCCAAACCTTGACTCAAGCATCTCAGATACACGTCATAGTTATCAAAGACCTCTGGCAAAGCTAACACAGAGCTGCAGATCAACTTATCCTTCAACGTCTGAAAAGCTTCCTCACACTCCTTTGTCCACTCAAACTTGATGTTTTTCTGAGTAAGTCTAGTGAGAGGAGTTGCTATCTTCGAGAAATCTTGTACAAACTTCCTGTAGTAGCCCGCTAAACCAGTAAAACTTCTTATCTCTCACTTTGTAGTAGGTTCAGGCCACTTAGAGACGGCTTCACACCTTCGCAGGATCAACTTGAATTCCCTCTCCAGAAATTACATGGCCAAGAAAACTAACTTGTTTTAACCAAAATTCACACTTTGAAAACTTGGCATACAATTTCTTTTCCTTTAAAGTCTGCAAAACAATCCTCAGATGCTCCTCATGCTCCTTCTCATCCTTAGAGTATATCAAGATATCATCTATGAATACCACCACAAATTTATCAAGATAAGGCATGAAGACTCTTTGCATTAGATCCATAAACGCTGATGGAGCATTAGTGAGTCCAAAAGGCATGACAAGGAACTCATAATGTCCATACCTTGTACTAAATGCTGTCTTCGGTCTATCTGCAACCTTGATCTTCAACTGGTGATAACCTGACCTAAGGTCAATCTTAGAAAACACCTTCTTTCCTTGCAACTGGTTAAACAAGTCATCAATCCTAGGCAAAGGATACTTATTCTTGATTGTCAGGTTATTTAAGGCTCTGTAGTCGATGCACATCCTCAAACTACCATCCTTCTTCTTCACAAACAAAACCGGTGCTCCCCAAGGCGATGTACTTGGCTGAATCACATTCCTTTCTAACATGTCCTTAAGCTGTACTTTTAACTCTTTTAATTCAGCTGGTGCCATCCTATAAGGTGCCTTGGCTGTAGAGTCTGCCGCTCCGGGATTAATCAGATCTCAAACTCTATATCCCCTTCCAGGCATATTTCCTGGCAACTCATCTGGAAAAACTTCAGGGAAATCCTTAACTATAGGAGTTTCTTCTAACTTAGGAGTATGCTTCTCTGTGTCCATAGCATAAAGAACATACCCTTCACAACCCTTCTGCAAAGCCTTCATGGCTCTGAACATTGATATTATCGGATGCCTCTTCTTACTTGGCTATATAAGCGTTACCTGAAAGGTCTTATCGACTTACCCGGAACTATGAAGACCACTTTCTTACCTCTACAATCCACATGAACAAAATTCTTGGATAGCCAATCCATCCCTGTAATTACATCAAAGTCTGTGAAGTCCAAAAGCTGTCAAGTCGATTTACACCTATAAGTTCCAACTCTAACGTCGACTTGATGTAAAACTTGTGCAACTTTAGTAACTCTTCCCAAAGGTGTAGTGATACTTAGAGGTTTCTCCAACTCCTGAAGTGGTAGGTTCAACTTCCTAGCTATTTTAGAAGACACAAAAGTACCTGAGGCTCCAGTATCAAACAAGGTGACACACGCTAAGCTATCTATGATTATGGTACTTAGCAAGTGGATCAATTTAAGTACAATAAATAACATCATATCGTCCATATAATATTAAGTATTCATAATAAACACAAACACTTAAAATGTACTGTAACAACAAGATCATCAAGCTCTTACGGGTTCCACATCAATAGCAAAGACACGAGTAGGTCTGCTAGAAGATCCACGGTTTGCATTCTGATTCCCTCTGTTATCTGCTGGATTCCGCTGAGATAAGTTCTTAGGACAGTTCCTGGAGAAGTGCCCCGTTTATCCACAACTAAAACAACCGTTACCTCCAACTCTGCACTCTCATGTATGCGCCTTATTGCATTTAGAACATACTGCAGGTGGACCACTTTTCTGATTAACTGTCGCTGGTGCTGCGGTCTTCTTAAAGTTCTGCTGTGGTGCCCCACGATTATTACTCTGAAAAGATCCAAACGGCCTCTTATTCCCAACTACAACAATAGCTTTCTTCCTAAAAGTCTCAACCTCCAAAGCCTTGTTCATAAGCTCAGCCATATTCACCTGGTCAGAAAACCAACATACCTGACTGTATTTCATAAGCCAACCCATCCTTGTATAGTGCCATCTTTCTTTCTTCAACTCTCATCAGCTCGGGATAGAACCTTCCCAACTCATTGAACTTGTTGGTATACTGAGATACCGTCAGCTGTGTACCTTGCTTATGCTTTAAGAACTGACTAGCCTTGTCTGCCTGTACTGTTATTGGGAAATACTCGTTGTAGAACATAACCTTAAATCCTTCCCAATCAGTTACCTTCCCATTATTGCTCTGAATGGCATCGATCCAAGCTTCAGCTGCCCCCAAGAGAAAACTGACTGCCAACTGGGCCATCTCAGATTCAGGAACATGAATATTCCTGTAGGCTTTTTCGAAACTCCTTATCCATTCTTCGGCCTTTGAATGTTCCACATTCCCGAAGAAGTCCTGAACCCTGTTCCTTCTCAGTCTGGTGTACCAATCCACTGGTGGTGCTTGCTCAGCTCTTTGGTCTAATCAAGCGAAGCTTGAGGGTACACTGGAGGGTATCCATAGGGTATCTCTTCTTTGGTGAGGTTGTTGATATGGGGTGGTGGATATGCTTCTTTGAGGTGGAAATCTGAGTGACTGACCCATCTCGATGAAGCTCGCTGCTGTGTGGGTAAACCGCCGCTATGGTCGAGATCTGGCTGTAAGCATAACACAGTGCCACAAAGTATTAGCTCCGCTCGGCGGTGGAGGAAGAACTGTAGGCTGTGGTGTGTAGTCATAAACTGGTGGCGGATAAAAAGCTGATGCAGGTGGACGGCTATAGATCGGTTGTGACTGCTGTGCTACAGATGGAGGAGGGTATACCGTAACAGCTGGAGTTACATGTATCCTTGGTATCTCCCCAACCACTGACACATACAGAGGTGTGTTGTAGTCAGGCGCAGTTACCTGCTCAAACCGTGAACGTCCTGTTTGTTGAACACGTCCAACTGTAGCTGACTCCAGACCTGTAGTATTAGTATTCACCCCTGAAACCTCTGGCTGACTAACTGTAGGTCCTCTGCCTCTGCCTCTACCTCTGCCCCTTCCTGCAGACGGATTCCTTGAACTCCCTTCACCATTATTATTAGCACCCGAACCTCTGCGTGTAGTCACCATTCTGTAGAAGAAGAGAGAGAACGTACGGATTACTAAGGGCTCTAAACTCTTATCTCAAGAAAGTCAAGTCCTAAGCAGCAAAGAAACATTGTCTCTGATACCAACTGTGACGCCCCGTTCCCGGATCCGAGTCCTTATCCGGAAACGAACGCCCGGCATGTATAATATTAAATATAATCCAATATTATACATAAGCCTTACGTCATATATCATAAACACAATGCGGAAACGAAACGACTCGGGGAAAATAAATTCCAAAGACCAACAAAACCAGATTCAATGCTGCACTAAAATCCAAAATGGAAATTGAAACGTCTTACATCAAATCCAAAACAAAAGAAGCCAAACGATCTAGTCTTACAACAAAGGCCACTAAACGAGCCAAACAAAAACAATATTCAATCTGAAATAACAACATAGTTTGTATCAAACTTGAAATAAAAGAAAGTTTCCAAAAGAACAATTTCATATAAAACATCTTCAGTATCAAGACCTCAAACATCTTCATCATACTCCTCGTCTCCATAAACTTGTTTCATCTTCTCAATAAAACATTTAACGGGTAAGTACATACGTGCTTAGTAGCAGTAGAAGCTATTGAAATCATACGTTTTATAAAGAAAGCAAGTAACCATCATCTTATTAATAAACCGTTTAAACATGATCTTACATCTAACTATCACGTTATATTCATAGCATAACATGAGGTCCCTAGGGTTACTAGCTTTAGCTTATCTATGTTACAAAGATGTTTGCGAGGGCACTACACTTAGTGAGATATGCACTAAGACAAAAGTTGCAACCCTATAGAGATAAATCTCTAGCGGTCCCGAGACAATCAATCACTTTAATCGGCTAGCACTAAGTCTGTCCGGTGAATGACTATTTCGTTTGTGAGGTTGTCCGGCGGTATGATCACTACTTTAACTGGCTTTGTCTAGAATCCGGCAGTGACCATTACCACTTTATCTGGCCAACCAACACATTGCCGATGTTGTACTGTGCCTATTCAAGCTCTCATGATGCTTAATATTTTATCTAGTCAATTATGTTTATTAAGCGATTAACTAGCCACCTAGTTTCATTCAGTACAAAAGCTCCCTACTCCCCCTTCTTAGACTTCTAGACTCAATCTAGAAATTACACTGACATTGATGAATACTAACTCATCAAAGCACAAGGCCACTCTTACTCTTCCGACGGTCCCGAACTCCAATTCCTTCTAAGAATACATTCGGTGCAGAACCAAACGCATCATAAGCTTATTCATGGCTTTGTCATGTTCAATTAATGTTATTCAGATCCATTAGCTAAACTATAATTCAAACTAAATATCAAAATAACATAAGCCACAAAATCCATTGTCTAACAAATCATAAATTCATATTTTCTGAAAAATAAAATAACACCAAACATCTACACATCATATATTTATTAAATCTTCTATTCTGTTTTTTTTTTTAATTTTATTTAAAGCTGTCGACACCAACCCCAAACATAAGAAAAAGAAAGAAAGAAAGTGTAAAAGCAGTAGCAGCAAATATGCATATACACTAAACATGCCTATCCAATTTTTTTGTTATTTTCCCCTTTTTCTTTTTAAGGTGCCGACAGCATACCAATCCCAGGAAGGAAACAAGGAAATAATAATATAATAATGTTATATCAGTTATTATATTTTCTCAAACTAGCAGCAGAACAATACTCTATCTATCAGAACACGCCGAACATATATATACATAGAATCCCAAAATAGAATTTGATACATGATGGATTATCGTTCCAACTGCATCAACAGTTTACGATACCGATTAACGATAACACAACAAAACATCGATTGAAGAACACCCCCTTACTTCACATTAATCATTATAAAACATCAATCATTCAATATGAAAACCCCGTTACCTTTGTATAGCGAGCAACACAACCAAACTTATGATTTGGTAGCAAAAAACCTAGCCTTTAACACCAACCTACAAATTGATCAAACCAATTGATCAAACTACGATTCTAATCACAAAAGCTACGAAAGGAAAAACTTTGAACACTCAAACTTGTTCGAAACACGTAAATCTAAAATTGATAAAAACCCTAACCTTTCCCAACAAAACTTATATCCACACGATCCTTGCGTCACGTGGAGCGTTTTTCCCTTGAGAAGTCTGCGCAACCGAGCAACGGATTAGCCACGATTAACAAAAGTTTCTTCTCCTTCTTTTTGGTTCAAAACTTGCGCTGCTCTGTTGATGAGATGAACCGTTCCCTTCTTCTTTTTTTTTTAATTGATTTGCTGAGAATAATGGGAATTTAACTCTCAATTAAACCCCATTAATTCCCCTTTTTTTTCTTTTTTTTTTCCAAAATTAAAATAAATATAATACTCCGATTTTTCGTTAAAAGACGGTAATGCCCTTTTTCGAGAATCGGGATATTACATAGATGATCACACGAGATTCACATGGACCATCCCTTTGAAAACTAAGCTTGAAGCTTTTTATGTCTTTGTTCCATTTAACAACCTGGTTGAAACACAATATTCCACTAAATTAAGTGTGTTCAATCTGATTGAGGAGGGGTAAATTTAT
Source organism: Gentiana macrophylla (assembly GCA_026214975.1). NCBI lineage: Eukaryota > Viridiplantae > Streptophyta > Magnoliopsida > Gentianales > Gentianaceae > Gentiana > Gentiana macrophylla. Next base: position 88,614,645 of record CM047815.1, read on the forward strand.
GTCTTTTGAATCCATTTTCAAACAACAAGGTATTACTTTTAGGCATCCATGTCCTTATGATCATGCTTAACATGGTAGAGCATAAAGGAAACATAGACATATAGTGGAATTAGGTTTGACCATGCTTGATCAGGCATCCATGCCACTCAGATTCTGGTGGCATAGCTTTCAACTAGTTGTCTCTATTATAAATTGTCTTCCAACAATTTTATGGTGGTCCATGTACACCTTGTCATACATGTTCCACCAATAACATTTTTTAAAACAAGGTAAACATGTAAACAACTCATTATTTTGTTTAGCCAGCAGTAGACATATAATGAGATCATAATATATGTCGAAACCTTTCTCTCGAAATTGCTGCAGCAAAAGCATATTCGAGACATAGAAGGTGGAAAAAGTTTTTTCCATCATGTCTTCATCAGTCATTTTTTCACCACATGATTTCAATTGTGATGTAATCTTAAAAATGACTGAATTATATTTAGTGACAGATTTGAAATCCTACAGTCACAGGTTGAGCCAATCATACATGGATTTTGGTAAAACGACCAACCTCAAGTGGTCGAACATATCTTTTAGATTGTTTCACAATTCATACGGATCTTTCACTGTTAAATACTCATGTTTCGATCACTCGTCAAGATGATGACGGAGAAATATAATGGCTTTTGCACGGTCTCGGTTTGCCTCAGTGTTATTCACGACAATTGTTTTACCAAGACCCATAGATTTCAAATGCATTTCAATATCCATGGTTTATGATAAATAATTTTCCCGATATGTTTAGGGGAACAAATTCTTAATTGGTGATGTTAGTCATTGAAAAAAAAAACAAGAAGAATGCATTTTTGTTTACCTCTGAATTGAATCGGTATAGTTTCGTGGTTCGAATCGTTAGAAACTCGTGCTGATAATGTGTTATAAAACTAAATAAACAACAAGACAAAATACAAAGTATAAAGAAGAAGGAAAATTGTTTGTATATTATTCAATGGTATAAAATGTATTTATAGCAGAGATTACAATGTAAATTAAACTAGAAAATCTATGTAAATCAACTTGAATAATATATTACCATAATTTTATCTTTCATAACAAAAATTAATATATTTAATTTTTTTAAAAATTAAAATAAAATTAAAAGGGAGAAATATGGGGTTGGGGGGGTTGGGGGGGGAGAGGGGTAACACTTATTGCATTCACAAATATAGATAGATTAGAGAGAAATTGTATTTGTTTCTCCATCTAGATCTCTTTATGGTCATATGAAGAAAAAATATTTGCCCTTTAATGCAAAAATTTTCAGAGGATATCATTTTTACTAAATTATACATTCTTATTTTGTCTATCTTCTAAACCCCCTGAAAACATTCGGTTCAATTTTGAGTCGGAGTTATCATTATTCGTTTATATAAATAGAAATTTCAAGAAAAATATATTTATAATATTTTCTGACGTACAAAATATGCGAACAAATTTGGGTACTAGTCCCATAGTGTGTATGTGAGAGTACTGATCTTCTAAATGAGGTAAATTCGTTTCGATTAAAAAAAATATCCGAAAAAATTGTGTGTCCTTTTAAGCGGGAAAAGATTCTTTATAACTTAGAACGAAGATCGAGAAGAAAAACCGTGCCAAAAAGCGTTTTTTGGAGGGACTTTAAGGCTCCCAGTAAATATTTATCTGGTAAATTTAGTGGGATGTCATTCAAGATATCCTTCTTTTCAAGTCGGATCATGACCGGGCAATAACGATTTTGAATTCCTTACGTTAACTTAGGTTGAGTTGTAATAAAAGCAGGATAAACCGATTCCATGCTTGTAACGTTTTTTTTTTTAATGGAAAAATATGATAACATGGATTCTTTTATTGATAAAACTCAAGATAAACTCATTAATAAATCATTACATGAATATTTTTTAAATGCTTTATGAACCTTTCAAAAGGGCTGCGATGGTCAAAAGGATATGAGTGACACCGTGCACATTTTTGCTCTGTGCTATAAGTGCAGGTGGTTCCTTAACTTCCTTCACCGAATTCGATTCTTCGTTAAAGCTATCATCACAAGTTTCGATATCAGACAAAACAGCGGATGCATCGCTGCTTAAGCTATTATAATCACCAGTTCTCAAATCTCCGTTGCAACTATTGAGAGCGTCCACAGCGTCGTCGTAATTCTCCACACACGTTTTGTAAATCTCTTGGGATACTTTGTCTTTTGCCTCCTTCAAAAGCTTTTGCACGAGCGCTAAGCCAGATTTAGCACTGGTTTGGGATATGTCAACAGAGATTTGTGCAAGCCCTTTGAGATCGGCTCTGGTTGCACGGGGGTCTGCTCTTAAGGCTTTTTCACAAAATGCGGCGTCTCCTGACTTAGAGCAAACATTGCTAATCAAATCTCCATGTGAAATCTGGCAAAATGATATAAGGGAAAGTAGAAAAAACACTGATTTCTTTAGGGTAGTCATGCTCTCTTTTTTATTTTCTTTTTTCTAGTGGAGAAAGAAGATTGAGTACAGAGCTTTGAATGAATGAAGCAATACGATCCTCTTATATATATACTATTTTTTGAATGAATGTTAATTTGTTTTTATAGAAAGTTTAGTCAAATCCGTAAAGATATCTTGGTGCATCGGATCTTACCATGATTAGGGTGGCGTATCATATTTTTATCTTTTTTATATATATAAATTTTTTAATGGATATTATTCATAAGTATACACTGAAATATTTAACAATCACAACTTTTTATTGGGAATTCTCGCAATTTGAAGTGGTGCCTCGTCAATGTAACGCCCAGACGCAGGCCTGGTAGCATTAAATTGAATCATAAATGGTCGGTCAACTGTTTACACCGTCATGCTCGCTTGGTCTAAAAGGCCTTTATGTCCCACACTTATATGGGGTGAACACTCACTTACTTTATGTTGAATAATTGGGGTTTGAATAATAACAACAATGTCAAAAACGCAGAAAATACAAAAACGCAGAGATTTGGTTTGCTTGATATGAACGTAGAATCGTGTAAACACTTTCCTACAAAAGTTATTTACCGCTTACTAATTGCCTAGGGTGTCACAAATACTTTTGTGAGATAAGACTACGTTTTCTCTTCAAATTTAGGCACAAAAGATGAAGAATGCTCTTGGAGATAGTTTGCAAATTGGTTTTACTCTCAAAGATGAATGTGCCAAATCCCACACTGTTTAAAGCACTTAAAATGATCATATATAGTGGTGGAAAACCGACCTCTTATGTATGCAACTTTTGGAAAGAAGTTACATACATAAGTCAGTTGAAAAGGATGAAAAGTCACACTATTTCAGAATTTCGGGCCACAGGCGGGTGCCTGTGGCCAGCCTGTGAAACCAAAAAACCGACCAAAACTCTCTGTTCAAATTTATGTACAAATTTTTCTCACAGGCGGGCGCCTGTCACCTGTTTTTCCAAATTCTGAATTTTGGTCCTGTAAGTGGATTTTCAGTCCTTTAAGTGATTTTCCCGAACTATACTTAATCATTTAAATCCGTAAACTCGTAAATACTTATATGAGCATACACTCCGTATCTCCAAACTCATATTATAGCATTCCGAGTTCACCCATCTTTGTACCAAACCCCGATTACATAAATGAACATGGTAACACTTAAATTACCAACAATCCTCCCCCATTTAAGTGTAATCCTTGGTTTAGCTGAAGAACAGTCAAAACATAACAACTCATGCTTCAATGATAAGGTCACGAAAATTGAATTATCACCTAGTAATATTACACATTTCAAATATTCGAGTATTGGGGTGTGTCTAAGCATTGAACCCCTTTACATGTTTTGAATACATGAAGATAACATACACATGAGTTAATATAACTCCAAAAGCTTATTCTTGACACTAATTATTCAGGCATTGTGTCCATATCCATTCATGAGCATATAGAAAGCCAACTCTGGAACTTCCTTGAAGCGGCCAAACTTCATACTCATATAGGTGAGCCTTTATATAATCGTGCACCTGCAATTGCACTTTGTCAAAGCCTCATTAAGAAGAATCCCTTCAACCTTAACTTACAGGTAATAGCACATACCTCAGGATAATATCATGTGCTCAAATCTAGATAATAGCCCTTCCACATTGAATTCTGCCTCTAACATTGTATTAGAAGGGAATTGAGTATCCTATCACCAAGATTCAAATGAGTTGTAAACCCATCCCGATTACAGACTTTTGTACCAAGTCTCTAGCCAATCCTTTGGTTAAGTGATCGGCTAAATTATGTTGAGATCTCACAAAGACAACCGAAATCACCCCGTGAGTGATCAACTCACGAACCGCGCTATGTCTAACGCCCAGGTGTCGCGACTTACCATTATACACTTGACTATAACTTTAGACAAGGTAGAAGCACTATCACAATGGATAGAAATGGGTGATATTGGTTTTGGCCACAATGGAATTTCATAAATCAAATTCCTAAGCCACTCAGCCTCTTTTCCGGCTGCAGCTAAGGCAACAAACTCGGACTCCATAGTCGAGCTAGTAATACATGTTTGCTTTTTGAAAGCCCATGAAATGGCACCTCCTCCAAGTAAAAACACCCAACCACTTGTAGAAGAATGATCTTCCACATTGGATATCCAACTAGCATCCGAGTATCCTTCTATTACAGAAGGGTGTCCAACATAAGTCAAGCCAAAATCCTTGGTAGACTTAAGGTATCTTAGCACACGAGTTACAGCACGCCAATGATGGCTGCTTGGATTACTCGTAAACCTGCTTAGCTTTCCAACCGCATAAGCAATATCTGGACGTGTGCTAGTCATAGCATACATCAAACATCCTATCACCCGAGAATACTCCAGTTGTAATATCGGATTTCGCGTATTAGGCATGAGTTTCTCATTAGGATCCATGGGAGTATTAGCCGGAGTGGAGTTTTCACAATTGAACTTCTTCAACACTTTCTCAATGTTAATGAGATCGTGTCAAAGAGAACCCTTTGTCACTCCGTTTTATCTTGATTCCTAGAATCACATCCGCCTCCCCCATGTCTTTCATAGAAAAGCTTGATGACAAAATTGCTTTGCAAAGGTCAACTTGATCTTGGTTAGTTCCAAAGATCAACATGTCATCAACATATAAGCAAATTATCACACCATTACCGGTATTGTCAAATTTGCTATATATACACTTGTTTGATTGATTAATCATAAAACCATGAGACAAGATAACTTCATCAAATTTATGATGCCATTGTTTAGGTGCTTGTTTAAGACCATACAATGATTTAACAAGCTTACAAACCTTATGCTCATTTCCAGGCAAAATAAAACCTTCCGGTTGTTTCATATAAATTTCTTCTTCCAAATCTCCATTTAAGAATGCCGTCTTAACATCCATTTGATGGATTACCATATTGTTAATTGCTGCCAATGCAATCAACAATCTTATTGTGGAGATTCTAGCAACCGATGCATAGGTATCAAAATAATCAATACCTTCCTTTTGTCTAAAGCCATGAATTACCAATCTGGCTTTATACCTGTCGACAGTGCCGTCAACTTTCATCTTTCTTTTAAAGATCCACTTGCAACCCAAAGGTTTGCAACCACGCGGGAGATCCGCAAGAACCCACGTGTTATTTCCCATTATGGAATCCATCTCATCATTGACGGCTTCTTTCCAAAATGACACGTCTCGAGACTCCATAGCCTCCTTAAACGTCTTAGGATCCTCATCAATATTATAACAATATGAATATTGGAATCCTACTTCATCTCTTGTTCCTTCTACCAAATAAGTTTGATAGTCGGATCCAAAAGACTTTGCTTTTCTAGCCCTTTTGCTTCTACGAAGTTCCAAAGGCTCATCTTGAGAATCAATATCATTATTGTTCTCCACTCCAACATTAATAGGAGTTAAATCCTTCGGTCTTTGTATAGACGAAAACCGACTTTCATCAAAGATAGCATCTCTTGATTCAATCACAGAATGAATAGCAACTGAATCATTAGGCTCTATTACATAGAACCTATAAGCCTTGGAATGCATAGCATATCCAATAAATATACATTCAATGCCTCTCTCACCCAAGGTTTTAATCTTAGGCATGGTGAGCCTTACAACAGCCCTACATCCCCAAACTCGTAGATAACTCAAGTTTGGCTTCTTTTTGAACCAAAGTTCATATGGGGTAATAGGATTCCTTTTATTAGGAACTCTATTCAGCAAATAACAAGCCGTTAACATGGCTTCTCCCCAAGCCTGAGTAAGATAGCATGGAATTAACCATCTCTTTAAGAGTACGTTTTTTCCTTTCCGTTATACCGTTTTGATGTGGTGTGTAAGGCGCCGTAACCTCATGTATAATCCCACATGACCCGAAAAAGGTCGGATCAAAGTATTCACCACCTCGATCGGTACGCAACTTTTTAATTTTTGAGGTTAATTGCAACTCAACTTCACTTTTATAGATTTTGAATTTATCGATTGCCTCATCTTTAGAATGAAGTAAAAACACATAACAGAACCGAGTGCAATCATCTATAAAAGTCACTACGTATCTTTTGTTGCCAAAAGAAGGTGTAGCACAAAAATCACATAGATCACTATGGACAAGATCCAAAACTGAAGATGACCTTTCAACACTATGAAAAGGTTGTCTAACAATTTTGTTCAACATACATGTATCACATTTATTTATATTCATATCAAAATATGGAATCAAATCATGTTTAGACATTAATAACATGCGTTTGTAATGAACATGTCCTAACCGAGCATGCCATAAAACAGAAACATTAGCATCACGATTCATACAAACATTATTCACAACATCATGCTGAATGTTAAGCATAAACATACCATTACAAAGATAACCAAATCCTATGAATACACCACACTTACTTAAAATGTACTTATCCAACTCATAAACTTGTTTATAACCTTCTTTACATAAAATACTACCAGAAACTAAGTTTTTTCGAATACATGGAGCATGCAACACATGTTTTAAAATTAAAAATTTGCCAGAACTAAAAGGTAAAACAACAGTTCCTTTTCCACGAATGGCGGCCTTTGACTCGTTTCCCATAAACAACATGGATCCATCGTTAACAGGTTCATAATCTTTAAACCAATGTTGATCCTTGCCGACAAGCCTTATCGCACCCGAGTCAATCCACCAAACAACATCATCATCCTGCACATAAAATGCCTCAGAAATTAGTGGTACATAATTCATATCAGAATTAAATCCACAAACAATATTCTGACCTTGATGTTTAGGAGCACCTTGGTCCTTAGACCCTTGCCCCGAACTGTTGTTTGGCCCTTTCTGATTTTTGCCAAATCGACAATCAACTTTAAAATGCCCAACTTTTCCGCAAACCCAACAAGCACCTTTCGGTTTCTTGTTGGTATCTTTGCCGTTGTTTTTAGATGATTGCCCTTTTCTTTTCTTCTGGTTCTTTTGAGAACTTTCCCCGGTTTCCACCATATTTATGGAAGTCAAACCCATTACCTCTTTACCCTTGGTTTTACCGTTCTCTTGTGCCCTTAGAGATTCCTCTATACGCAAGTGACTACCAAGTTCTACCAGAGATAATTCTTCTTTCTTATGTTTCAGAAAATGTTTTAAATATTTCCAAAATGGTGGCAATTTATCAATTATACTTGAAACAGAAATAGACTCATCCATTTCCATTTTATGCTGTGCAAATTGACCCAAAATGCAAAGAAGTTCATTGTACTGTTTCATTACCGAACGTGAATCCACCATATTATATTTCATGAAGTTTCCAACCAAGAACATTTTACTGGATGCATCTTCATCCATGTATTTTGATTCTAAAGAATCCCAAAGTTCTTTTGGCAGATTCAACGTTTTGGTAAATATCGAACAGAGAATCAGACATACCGTTCAAAATATGGCCTCGGCATATGTAATCGTCATTCTCCCACTTGTTTTTCTTCCTCAATTCCTCCAACGGTCCGTCATCCATCACTTCAGGCATCGGTGTACTCAACACATACACCACCTTCAAAGTCGTCAACAGAAAATGCATCTTTCTTTGCCATCTTCGAAAGTTCACTCCTTCGAACTTTTCCAACTTTCCGAAATTTGCAGTCATCTCCTTAACACTTGACATTGTTAAAACTAAATAACTTTTGTAGATTGTTGAATAATTGGGGTTTGAATAATAACAACAATGTCAAAAACGCAGATATTTGGTTTGCTTGATATGAACATAGAATCGTGTAAACACTTTCATACAAAATTTATTTGCCCCTTACTGATTGCCTAGGGTGTCACAAATACTTTTGTGAGATAAGACTACGTTTTCCCTTCAAATTTAGGCACAAAAGATGAAGAATACTCTTGGAGATAGTTTGCAAATTGGTTTTACTCTCAAAGATGAATGTGCCAAATCCCACACTGTTTAAAGCACTTAAAATGATCATATATAGTGGTGGAAAACCGACCTCTTATGTATGGAACCTTTGGAAAAAAGTTACATACATAAGTCAGTTGAAAAGGATGAAAAGTCACATTGTTTCATAATTTCGGGCCACAGGCGGGCGCCTGTGGCCAGCTTGTGAAACCAAAAAACCGACCAAAACTCTTTGTTCAAATTTATGTACAAATTTTTCTCACAGGCGGGCGCCTATGCGCCTGTCACTTGTTTTTCCAAATTCTGAATTTTGGTCCTGTAAGTGGATTTTCAGTCCTTTAAGTTATTTTCCCGAACTATACTTAATCATTTAAATCCGTAAACTCGTAAATACTTATATGAGCATACACTCCGTATCTCCAAACTCATATTATAGCATTCCGAGTTCACCTATCTTTGTACCAAACCCCGATTACATAAATGAACATGGTAACACTTAAATTACCAACACTTTACCATTGTGAGACTTTACATCCCCCCTTATAAGGGGCGTCTCGCAAGGACATCCAAGACTTGTCCCATGTGGACTTGTCCGGTTTCGTCCCTACCAGAGGAGTCCAGAGGTGACCCCCACTGTCCCACACAGTCACACAGTGTGACACTTAGATCCGACTATTAGTTTGCTGTAACGCCCCAGACCCTAGGCTTGGTAGCGGTAAATTAGTCATAAATGATCCGGTCAAGTACTTGAACCGTCGTCCTCGCTTTGTCTAAAAGGGCTAACCCGAGTTGACAAAGCCATTATGTCTCACACTTATATGTGGGTGAAAATTACTTACTTACCGATGTGGAACTTTACGGTCAACCTATCAAGATGGTTGTCAAAGTGCGGATCAGGGTCGTCACGGGGAATGATTGTCGTCATTAATTGTATAACACATGTATTGACACTTTATTCCCGTCATTGAAATTATTTTCAATAACAATATATACATTCATTAACAAGTTATTTTCCCCTCACAAACGCATGAAAGAACGACAACATATCATCTCATCATAGGCTCATTTGCCCTCATTAAATCATGATTTAATGACAATAAATCCACCCATTATGGGGTTACTTTTCCCTGATCAATTAATGTTTTAATGACGACACATCCTGTTGAGAGAGATTTCACACTCTTGAATGTATAAAAAAATATAGTAGCGTCTTTACTAACAACAATTGGTTTTAGTACAACGATAAGCGCTTGATCCTAACATGATATCGGAGCTAGAGGTCATGAGATCGAACCCTACTGTGAACATTATTTAAAATAAATTGTAAGTGTTGGGAGAGATTCCCACTCTTTTGAATCTATAAAGAAATATAGTAGCGTCTTTACTACCATCAATTGGTTTTAGTAGAACGGTAAGCGTTTGGTCTTAACACATTCTTTTTTTCAAAAAACTTGTTTTTCATCTTGCTAAAGAAATACTTTCTGGCGGATTTCTATATTCCACCGTAAATAAGAGTTGGGGTGATAAAGCAAATACATTTATTGAAGGTTATAAAATAGCCGTCGGACAATTTCCGCTTTCCCGGCGGACAATACAATCCACCGTAAATAAGTGTAATGTTAATTTTTTTCTCTTCCATTTGCTAAGCTTCAATGTATCTTCTATGGGTGTAAACAATCTGATCCGGATCAAGTATTTCCTTATCGAGTCAAGTAACCTCTTAAACTAATGATGTTCGAACTCGGTTTGAGCAGGAAAAAATTGCTCAAGGTGGTTTGATTAAGTTTTGATTTTGCTCGAGTTTGACTCGATTATACTCGGTAAAATTTATGCACTTCAAACTCGCACTCGAGCTCAAGTAGAACTGTTAAGCTTTACGGTGCTCGACTTTGGCTCGTTAAAAAAGAATTATATATATATATATATATTTAATATTATAATAAAGCTCGATAAAACGTGCGAACATTTCGAAGCAAATTTTAAAGTGTGCAAGTTCGGTTCGTTAACCTAACCTCGATGAACTGTTCAAGTTTGACTCAAATTCGGTTAAATGATATTTAAGCGGATATTTAATTAGCTGAATATCAAAATGCTCGTAAGCGGTTTAGATCGTTTACACCCATTTCCCACCAAAAATTTACTTTAGCATTAATATAAAATGCATTTCTAACTCAAAGAGAAATTCTGAGTCGGAGTCATCATTATTCGTTTACTTAAAGAGAAATTTCATGGAATATATTTTGTAATATTTTCTCACGTACAAAATATGCGAACAAATTTGTGTCTATAAGACATTAATACCATATATTGTGTATTAATTGTAAAAGCAGGACAGACTGATTCCATGCTTGTAACACCTTTTCTTTATGGAAAAAATTGATAACAAGGATTATTTCATTGATAAAACTCAAGATAAACTCTTTAGCATTACAAATATATTTCTTAAATGCATATTAACCTTTCAAAAGGGCTGCGATGGTCAAAAGGATATGAGTGAGACCGTGTACATTTTTGCCCTGTGCTATAAGTTGAGGTGGTTCCTTGATCACTTCCTTCACCGAATTCGATTCTTCGTTAAAGCTATCATCACAAGTTTCGATATCAGACAAAACAGCGGATGCATCGCTGCTTAAGCTATTATAATCACCGGTTTTCAAATCTCCGCTGCAACTATTGAGGGCGTCCACAGCGTCATCGTAATTCTCCACACACGTTTTGTAAATCTCTTGGTACATTTTGTCTTTTGCCTCTTTCAAAAGCTTTTGCACGAGCGCTAAGCCAGATTTAGCACTAGTTTGGGATATGTCAACAGAGATTTGTGCAAGCCCTTTGAGATCGGCTTTGGGTGCACGAGGGTCTGCTCTTAAGGCTTTCTCACAAAATGCGGCGTCTCCTGACTTAGAGCAAACATTGCTAATCAAATCTCCATGTGAAATCTGGCAAAATGATATAAGGGAAAGTAGAAAAAACACTGATTTTTTTAGGGTACTCATGCTCTCTTTTTTATTTTCTTTTTTCTAGTGGAGAAATTAAAGAAGATTGAGTACAGAGCTTTGAATGAATGAATGAAGCAATACTATCCTCTTATATATATACTATTTTTTTTTTTTGAATGAATGTTAATTTGTTTTTATAGAAAGTTTAGTCAAATCCGTAAAGATATCTTGGTGCATTGGATCTCACCATGATTAGAGTGGGGTATCATATTTTTTTCGTTTTTTTATAAAGATAAAAAATTTACTGGATATTTTTATATATGATGATAATTCATAACTATTCATTGCAATTTTTAACAATCACAGCCTTTCATTAGGAATTTTTGTAATTTGAAGTGGTGTGTCGTCAACCTATCAAAGATAATTCGATTCTAATTCTATAACGATTACGATACTTTTCCTCACGTAGGACATATATAATAATAATGTTTAGGAAGTTGAGAACGTCTCTGAAAGTTTGGTCTTTCCATAATTTTCTTAGGTTTATTAGGAGTATTGATAAAGAGATTATAAATTATTGGGAGACATTTTTAATAAGAAGATATGCAAGTTGGTGATGATTCTGAAGAAGACTTCGAAGATTAGGCTTAGGATTGGAGCTTATGGAGTTTATATTCTAGTTTATTGTTTTAATACTCTTGAATAAAGCATTGTTGCCAGTGGTTACAGTTTTTCAGACGTGGGTGTTCATTTGGGATTCTAGTATTTTTTTTTCCAGTTATTTATGATATAGTTTGACAACGGTTACTTTCTGGTTTGGTGTTATATGTAAGACTCTGAGGGTTTGTTTCCTGAGTCTTTGGTTTTTTTTTACTTCCGCATTTTGATGGGAGTCAACTTTACGTGATTCCGGTGCATTTTCTACCCCCGTTTACCACACTTTTAGCACGTTTCTTGGTGTTTCTAGACCATTTTTTGGGTAATATCATGAGTATATAGCACGGGGAGTAAATCCGTCGCTTTGATGGTTTACTACCTCTTTTCAGTGATATTAACCCCATTCCGAGCACTTTTACCCTCCGGAATCGTTTGTGTGCCTTGTTCGTTCATGAGATTGTAGGGTCTAGGTGTCACGAGAACCCGGAAGGCGAATATTTATGATGAGAAGTATGATCAAGGTGCAAAAATGAACCTAGGAAGAAGAAAAATGAAGAAAAGGGGGGAGAAGTGTTAGTATCTCAACCCCTATGTTCTGTTCATCAGCAATTTGACCTATGATGGAGGCATTTTCTGGTCATGTATTCTTCATTAAAGTTTTAGATATTTGAAAGAGCTTTCCAACGCATTTTTAATCACTCAAATCAGAGTTCTACACACGAAGATATCATGGTTTTACTACAGCCAGAAAACTGCATCATCTCAAACGCGCGTTTCAACTCTCAAACCGGCGTTTCAAACTGCTAATTTTGGACATAGAGTACATGAAGCGAAACACGCGTTTGGGGACCTCCAAACTGGCATTTGGAGTCATTTTTTTTGCAGATTTTTGCCCCTATAAATACCTTCTACCCTAAAAAACTTGAGAAAATTTCCCCCTTCTCTACCCACTCTTTTGCACGAAATTTGTAGTAGTTTAAAACACTTTCTCTTAGCTTAGATTAGCTTAAGCATAGTTAGATTCTACTCTTTCCAAGCTCAAATCTCAATTCCAAACTCAAAGACTCCACCTTTTAATTACTTCTCTATTTTGTACTTTTGGATCTCAAACTTGGATTTCTCGATTTTATGGTATATTTCTTCTCTCCCGTACCTCCTATGGCTTTTATTTACTGTTATATGTATGTTTTAATTAGTATAATGAGTAGCTAATTCCTTAACATAGTCGAATCATGTGAAATTTGGTGAAATCACCCTTTGGGTGATGAAATTGGGAGTGGGTGATGCTTTTTAATGTTTTATCTTGCATATTTCACGTCTTAGAACTTGTTATAACGGATCTAGACTAGATTAGCTACCTAGGTCAAATATCACACACAACAACCTTATATGAGTTGTTTTGCGGGAAGATGTGGGATAAGGGGTTCTAGGATCGCGGAGTAGACCCGGCTTAGTTGTTAAGCCCGGGCCCAAAGTGAGGTTACTCATTTTAACGTTTAAGCGGCTCTAGTGCGTATCATGTCTTGTTAGTGAATCTTCTAAAGGGAAGGGTAGTTAACATGGCATAGGGTGTTATAGGAGAGTTGTTCAGATTTAGCACCAGAATTAGGAGCATGCACCCGTGAGATCGTTTGTAAGAGTTTGTTTATTTTAATGCACACTCCCGGTTTTGTCTATCCTTAGGGTTAAAACTAGCTAGATGGATCATGGTTCGGCTATGTCCCTCTCCATTAGTTAAACTTCGTTACTAATCGCTTTAATGTCGTTATAGTTGTATAAACCTTTTCAACCATCGATTTTCCTAGACTAAGTTTGAAGTTTGCTTTGGTCTTCACAACCATATTCCTTTGGGTTTGACCTCGTACTCCTGTAGCTATGCTAGCAATCGACCCGGTACACTGCCGGTCAAAGAGTTAGTTTGCCCACGGTTTCGTGTCTTTATAAATTATTTTTGTTGGGGTAAATTTTAGCTCAATCACATTTATTATTAAATTCTTTGATATGATGTAAGGCTTACGTGAGGTTTAGGATTTCCTTTAAATGTCACGTGCCGAACGTTCCATTTTTTGAATAAAGACTCGGTGTCCGGGACGGGGCGTTATCAGTTCCTTTGGAGAAGTCAAAATCAAAGGTTCTCATTTCTATACTACAAAATTCATGTCAACATATTATTTTTTTTCCACAAACAAAAATTTATTGAAAAACCACACTAACGCAGGAAATACAACCAGAACGAGCTGGACAAAGCCACCACCCCGTGGACTACAACAAGAACTAAAACAACATAAACCAAGCCTAAGACACAACAAACAACAAAGTCAAATTATGGATTAGAAGAGACGTGCTGAGCAGAAGTGAATAAATTTTCATTAATGATAAAGGTTGCTCAGACAGAGGACCCCATAACAATCCATTATTCAACAACACTACAACATAATACAAAACAAAACACAATAGCTAAATTAAATAAAAATATATCGAAAGATTCCTGCAAAACGACTCTCATCCCAAGGAACCGCCGCTGGAAAGTTGCAGCTCCACCATCGCCATCGAGAGCCTCCACTGGAACAGAGATAGCTTGTAAGATAAGCATTCATCTCCACACGGATAGCAACAGACGGATGGAACCAAAGGCAAAACGGAATATGACAACCAGGCCGCCAGAGATACCAAGCTAAACCCCATAACCACGCCCCAGATCAATACAGGACGACATAGATCTAGATGCCACCACCACCACATACAAGAACTAAAGCTTGCAGATAGGTATGGAAGAGACCAAGTCTCCTGATGAGGTAAATGTGAAAAAAAAAGAGGACAATATTACCATTTAAAAAAAATCATAATTTATATACTTACCACATACATGTCAATATTTTTTATAGGCAAATGTGAAAAAAAAAAAAAAAGAGAGGACAATATAGGCATACAATTAGGAATTTAATCCAATGGGCCAAAAATTATAGTAAAAAGAACAAAATCCTATTCCCTCGCCAATATTACCATTTAAAAAAATCATAATTTATATACTTTGCCTTCTACTGAAATACAGAAACAAAGAATTACAAAAACAAATACTAATTCCGCCCTAAAATAAAATAAAAAAATTGTTTAGACCTTTTCACACGAATTAAAAAAGCTGTTAAATGTCATTAAAAGTCTACAATACCCTTTAACTCTCATTAATGGTAAAGTAGTTGAATGTATTATAAATAGAGGTTAAAAGGAAGAAAATGGTATTAAATACTCTAATGGTATTCTAAATGGATTTATAATAAGGTTAAAGGTTGTGGATCACTGTTTTTAATCTAAATGGGAAAAAAGAATAAGAAAAAAGATGGTGGTTGGGAAGGACAAAAACGCGTATGTTACTACATGTGGTTGTAGCAACATGTAGTAACACATGTAGTAACATACGCGTTTTTGTCCTTCTCAACCACTATCTTTTTTTTTTCTTGTCTTTTTTTTCCCATTTTGTATTGATGGGAGTCAACTTTACGTGACTCCGGTGCATTGTTTATCCTCGTTTACCACACTTTCAGCACATTTTTGGGTGATTTAGACCGTTTTCGGGGTGTTATCATGAGCTTATGGCACGGGGAATGAATCCGTTACTTTGATGGATTATTACCCCTTTTGTTGATATTAACCCTATTCCCGAGCACTTTTACCCTCCGGAATTGTTTGGATGTTTTGGTTGGTTATGATGTTGAAGGGTATTGGTGTCTCGATGACCCGGAAGGTGATGATTTATGGTGAAAAGCATGATCGATGCAAGAGAAGAGATCAAAAAGGAAGAAAAGTTGAAGTTTTGGGGCAACAGGGGTTCAAACGCGCGTTTGAACCCCCAAACGCGCGTTTCAGCAGCTACAATCTTGATCAGAGTTCAACCTCTCTAAACGCGCGTTTCAAACTGCCCTAAACGCGCGTTCCAAGTCCTCCAAACACGCGTTTGAACATTTCAAACGCGCGTTCTAGATGAAGATCAGCCAAGAACCTGCCCAGAAATGATGCGAAACGCGCGTTTCAACTATGCGAAACGCGCGTTTGAAGATGTGAAACGCCAGGTTCAGCCTTTCAAACGCGCGTTTGAGGTCAGATTTTTGCAGATTTCCCCCCACCTATAAATACCCCCTTTAGACTATTTCTTAAAGAAAACCATTCTCTTAGTAAAACACTACCCATTTCTTAGCTTGAATTTTGTAATAGCTTAGAATACACTCTTTTAGCTTAAATCAACACTATCTTAGCTTAATCTTTCCATTTCTTAGTTCAGATTTCTACTTCAAACACTAAGAGACCATCTTTTAATTAATTCTCTATTTTGTAATTTTGGATCTCAAACTCGAATTTCTGCAAATTGATGGTATATTTCCTTTTCTTTTCACTTGTTATGTTTTTAATTTACTGTTTCTTCCATGTTTTAACTAGTATAATAAGTAGCTAATCCCTTTTCATAGTCGAATCATGTGAAATTTGGTGAAATCACCCTTTGGTTGATGAAATTGGGAGTGGGTAGTGCTTTTTATTGTTGTATCTTGCATGTTTCATGTCTTAGAACTTGTTATAACAGATTTGGGCTAGATTGATCACCTAGGTCAAAATCACACACATCACTCTAAAGAGTTGTTCAGATAGAGAGATGTGGGAAAAGGGGTTCTAAGATCACGGCGTAGACTCGGCTCAGTTGTTAAGCCCGAGCCCAAAGTGAGGTTACTCGTTTTAACGTTTAAGCGGCTCTAGTGCATAACATGTCTTGTTAGTGAATCTTCTTTAGGGAAGGGTAGTTAACATGGAATAAGGTGTTAGGAGAGAGTTGTTCAGACCTTAGCACCGGGATTAGAAGTTTGCACCCGTGAATTTGAATGTGAGAGTTTGTTTGTTTAATGCACACTCCCGGTTTTGTCTATCCTCGGGGTTGAAATTAGCTATTTTGATCATGGTTCGGCTATGTCCTTTAATCTATCTTCAAAACCTAGTAGTTTAATCTTCTTTCTTTCTTTTCGTCTTTTGATTTGTTAGTAAGAATTACTTTAGTGTCGTTGTAGTAAACAAGCACTTTAAAAACATTGATCACCTAGACTAAGTAACACGTTCGCTTTGGTACTCACAAACACTTTTCCCTTGGGTTCGACCTCGTACTCCTGTAGCTATTCTAGCAATCGACCCGGTACACTGCCGGTTAGAGAGTTAGTTTACCCACGGTTTCGAGTCTTTACAAATTATTTTTGAAGGGTGAATTTTAGCTCCAATCATGTATCTTATTTTGTCCTTCTGGCCCGCCACCCCTTTATATTATGAGACAAATTTACAAAAGTAAACGGATTTACATTTTGGGACGCATGCGGAATATCTTTTTATCCAAGTTCAAAAATCGTAAATCTTTCAACATATTTTTTTTCATTTTTTCTGTCCTATTCATTTTGCTATCTTATTACATATTTTTTCGACATCATTTTCAAAAAATAGTGAATTAGTGGAATAGTTGATTTGTAATGAGACCTTTTTCGTAATGAGATAGCAAACGAATAGACCCAAATCCACTATAACAAATAGACCTTTTTCGTAGTGGAATAGTGGATTTGGGTCCATTCCACAGTAACGAACAATGGATTTGAGTCAGCGAACAATGAATTTATCCTTATCACCAATTTTTATTTCCACTTTACCTATTTCCATCTTCTAGCTCTTTCTTGTCCTTTATTATTGTCAGTTTTTGTGACTTGATCTCTAAACTGATAAATGATCTGGTGGAACTAATCTGAGAAACTGAAGACTGAGAATGATGGTCAGTTTCAGTTAAGTATATTCAGTTCTGTGGTCAATTTGATGAAGTGCAATTGAGTTTCTTACGAAGTCGTGATCGATTTTTGGTCACGAGTATATTGAGTTCTACATCTGGGTAGTTGATTACAAGTCTGGGAAGTCGGTTTTGGTGAGTTTAAATGCGGTGGATAATATTTGAGTGGGTCCACATCTGGGGTATTTATGAGAATTCCGACAAAGTTCTTTGGCGGTTAGGGTTTGGGATTTGTGTTTATAAATACCAATGTTGTAATCAATGCAAGAGTGTGTCTTTCAAGAGTGTTGTTCACATATTTGTGAAAATCTTGTAATTCTGTGCATAATATAATATCTCATTTTCTGTCTGTGGAGTAGTCGGCACAACGCCGGAAACCACGTTAAATTGCTGTGTTCTTTTTGTTTTCTGTGTTTTATCTTCCGCCATTCTTACGTTTACATTGCTATCTGTTTGTTTGTTTCTTAAACTGCAAGATTTATATCTACATTTATAACAAACTGGTATGGAGCAAGGTTCAAGATTCAGGAGTTGTAGGTGAACAGAGTTGATCTTCACCAAGACCGGTGACCGGTGCTAGGATTTTGTGATCAAAGGTTTGTTCTTTAATTAGAAGGATGTCGGCAATGAAAGTGAAGATTGATAAATTTACAGGGAGGAACAATTTCAGTTTGTGGCAAATCAAGATGCGGGCCTTGTTAAAGCAACAAGGATTGTGGACTCCTTTTATCTGATAGAGAGGATGCCGGTTCTGCAGATTATGCCAGTCTGGAGGAGAAAGCACATTCAACCATCATGTTGTGCTTGTCTGATGATGTTATCACAGAAGTTGCTGAGGAAGACATTGCTGCCAGGTTATGGTTGAAGCTTGAAAGCCTGTATAAAACTAAGTCATTGACCAACAAGTTGCTGCTGAAGTAGAGGCTGTTCAGCCTGAGGATGCATGAGGGGACTCGGTTGAGAGATCATCTTGATCAGCTGAACACAATATTAATGTTAAGATTGAGGATGAAGATGCTGCTTTGATTTTGCTGGTTTCATTACCAGCTTTCTATGAGAACTTTGTGCAGTCCTTCATAGTTGAGAAGGATACAGTTGCTTTAGAGGATGTGCCAGGGAGCTGAGATATAAGGCAGCTGGATCAGACAGTCAGGCTGCAGGACTGATAGTCAGTAGCAGCAGTGGAAAAGAGCATGGTCAGTCTAGGTAGAAAAGTTCCAAGAAGACAAGGTCCAAAGGCCCAAAGTCCATAGATGTTTGCAATTATTGTAAGGAGCAGGGACATTGAAAGTCCAATTGTCCAAAGAGGAATAAACAGGAGGAGAAGCAGATTCAGCACATTTCTTTGTAGCGGTGAGCATGATTCAGATGAGGACATGGTCCTAGTGGCAGGAGAGTTAGCACATCAAACTGATGTGTGGATTCTGGACTCTAGGGAATCCTTTCATATTTGCCCTCATAGAGAGTGATTCTCAAGTTATCAACAGATAAATGGTGGTCATCTATGTCAAACAACAAGGTCTGCAAGGTAGTTGGGATTGGCTCAGTTCAGTTGAGGATAGATGATGGAAGATTCTGTAAACTGAGTGAAGTTAGACATGTTTCACAATGACTAAATACTTGGCATCTCTCAGTTTTTTGGACAGCAGGGGATTCAGTTTTAAGGGGGAAGTGGTGTGCTGAGTGTCTATAAAAACTTAGTTGAGGTTCTCAAGAGAATAAAGAAAGGGACTCTGTATATATTACAAGGGTTAGTTGTTGCTGGTTCTGCTGCTGTGGCATCTACTGAGATTCATCAGTCACAGCTTACAAAACTATGGCACATGAGACTAGGTCACATGGGTGAAAAGGGGATGCAAGTTCTTTCTCAGAAAGATCTCCTTGTGTGATGTAAGGTCAAGAATCTCGACTTTTGTGAGCATTGTGTGTTTGGGAAGCTTCATAGGAGCAAGTTCTCAAAAGGAGTACACAACACAAAGTTATCACTTGATTACATTCATTCTGATTGTTGGGGGCCATCAAAGGTGGAGTCATTGGGTGGTCACTGATATTTTATGTCCTTTATTGATGACTATTCAGGGATGACTTGGGTGGTGATGATGAATCACAAAAGTGAGGCATTCAAGAGCTTCATGCAATGGAAGGCTCTAGTTGAGAATCAGTTGGCGAAGAAGATCAAGAGGCTTCGTACATATAATGGTCTGGAATTCTGCTGGACTGAGTTTGATACATTGTGCAAAACTGAGGGTATTGCCAGACATTATACAGTCTGGAATACACCTCAGTAAAATGGTGTAGCTGAAAGGATGAATCAAAATCTTCTGGAGAGAGCAAGATGTATGCTTTCTTATGCTGGTTTGTCTAGAAGATTTTGGGCAGAGGCTGTAACCACAGCTTGCTACTTAATCAACAGGAGTCCTCACACAGGGATCAGTCTCAAAACACCAGTTGACATATGGTCAGGCAAGCCTGCAGATTATTCAGTTCTAAGGGTATTTGGAAGCACAGTTTACTATCATGTCAGTGAAGGGAAACTGGAACCAAGGGCCAAGAAAGGAGTGTTTGTAGGGTATGGTGATGGAGTTAAGAGTTATAGAATTTGGTCATCAGTAGAAAACAGAGTTATTCCCAGCAGAGATACAGTTTTTGATGAAAATTCTATACTCAGTTCATCGAGAGAGGATAATCAAATCGAAACAGTGCTAAAGCGAGAAAGCGGCGATGAAGGTGGAGCTTGGTGGAGTCGGTTGGAATGCAACAATCAATCGATCCAAGTCGCTTTCATCGATCCAGTTCTTGAACCGGAGTGAATCCAGCTTTACAACTGAGCAAATGTCAGTTGAGCGTCAAACCGAGAACGTGGGTAAGCAGAGTATAGTTGTCAGCAGAGCTAGAAGATTCAATGTTGGGGTACCTCCCAAGAGGTATGGGTTTGATGATATGGTTGGATACACACTTCAAGTTGCAGAAGAAGTGGATGGTTTTGAACCTTCTTCTTACAGGAAAGCAGTGACATGTTCTGAAGCATCTCAATGGCTTGCTGCCATGGGAGATGAGATGAAGTCTTTACTGAAGAATTAGACTTGGGATCTAGTCAAACATCCAGCTGATAGGAGAGTTGTTACTTGCAAATGGATTTTCAAGAAGAAGAAAAGGATAACTGAGGTAGAAGGAGTTAAGTATAAGGCACGTTTGGTTGCAAGAGGGTTCGGTCAGAAAGAAGGGGTGGACTTTGATGAGATTTTCTCACCAGTGGTCAGACATACTTCAATCAGAGTGTTACTAGCAATGATGGCACATCAAGACTTAGAACTTGAGCAGTTAGATGTGAAGATAGCTTTTCTACATGGTGAGGTAGACAAAGAGATAAACATGACTCAGCCAGAGGGTTTCCAAGTTCCTGGAAAAGAAAATCTTGTGCATAAGTTGAAGAAGTCCTTGTTTGGACTGAAGCAAGCTCATAGACAGTGGTATAAAGGTTTGACAGTTTTATGATCCAGTTGGGTTACAACAAAAGTCCTTATGATTGCTGTGTAGTTGCAAGATGGATTATACATCTATCTTGTGTTATATGTGGATGACATGCTGATAGCTGCAAAGAAAAAGTCTGATGTTCAGTATTTGAAAGACCTTCTCAGTGCTGAGTTTGAAATGAAGGATTTGGGTGCAGCTAAGAAAATCTTGGGGATGGAGATCTAGAGAGATAGAATTCAGAAGAAACTGTTTTTTATCTCAGTAGGGCTATATACAGAAGATTTTGTCAAAGTTTGGCATTTCAGCTGCTAAGCCAATGTATACTTCTATGGCATCAAATGTTTATTTGTCAGTTTTTGCTTCATAGTCAGCAGAAGAGAAGGAGTACATGTCAAGAGTTCCCTATGCTAGTGCAGTTGGCAGTCTGATGTATGCCATGGTGTGCACTAAGCCAGATCTGGCTCAGGCAGTCAGTGTTGTCAGCATGTTTATGGCTCAACCTGGAAAGGAACACCGGAAAGCTGTAAAAAGAATGTTCAAGTACCTTAGGTGTACAGCTGATGTTGGTATCATTTATGGAGGTGATACTCAGAAACTAATCACATGGTACTGTGATGCTGATTATGCAGGTGATGTGAACAGTAGAAAATCTATGACTGGTTATGTTTTCACTTTGGGGAATTCAGTTGTCAGCTGGAAAGCAACTCTTCAGGCAACAGTGGCTTTATCAACTATAGAAGCTGAGTATATGGCTCCTACTGAAGCAGCCAAGGAAGGTGTCTGGTTGAAAGGACTAGTCAGTGATTTGGGACTACATCAGGATCAAGCTGAGATTTATTGTGACAGTTTGAGTGCAATTTGTCTAGCTAGGGATCAGGTTCATCATGAGAGAACCAAGCATATTGATGTGAGGTATCATTTTCTAAGGAATAAGAAGAGGGTTGTAGTGAAGAAGATCAGCACCAAGGAGAATCCTGCTGATATGTTCACTAAACCAGTTCAGCAGAGCAAGTTTCAGTTGTGTTTGGACTTACTGAATATTCCAAGCTTATAAACTGAAATCTGGATACTCAGTTGAAGGCATATCAACTTGACTGGAACCTGAGGAGAAGTCTGGTACTGTACATCCTGGCATTGACGATGCATCTGGTACAAGTACATCTGATTATGAAATCTGGTGACGTTGAATGAGAGTTCAAGTCAAGGTACATCTGATTATGAAATCTGGTGACGTTGAATGAGAGTTCAAGTCAAGGTGGAGATTTTTCAGTTTCAGTTAAGTATATTCAGTTCCGTGAAAGTCAGTTTGATGAAGTGCAACTGAGTTTCTTCTGAAGTCAGTAGTCAATTTTGGTCTGCTGAGTTTTGCTGAGTATAACTGAGTTCTACATCTGGGTAGTTCGTTACAAGTTTGGGAAGTCAGTTTTGAGCTGAGTTTCGTCTGGTGGATAACAGCTGGAGCTGGGGTCCACATCTGGGGTATTCATGAGAATTCCGACAAATATCTTTGGCAGCTAGGGTTTGGGATTTGTGTCAATAAATACCAATATTGTAATCATTGCAAGAGTGTGTCTTTCAAGATTGTTGTTTACACACTTATGAAAACCTTGTAATTCTGTGCATAATATAATATCTCCTTTTCTGTCCACGGAGTAGTCGGCACAGCGCCAACAACTCCACATTAAATTGCTGTGTTCTTTCTGTTTTCTATGTTTTATCAATTCCGCCATTCTTACGTTTGCATTGCTATCTGTTTGTTTCTTTATTAAACTGCAAGCTTTCTGTCTATGTTTATAATAATTACTCCCCCCTAGAAAATAATGGATTTGTGTTGATTTCACACTTTTTCTGTCGATTTCAATACTATTCTCCGAAATCCATTATGTGCGAATTAGTGGGCATTTTCAGCAGCAATTATTTAAATTGTTCTTTTCGCCTATTTTTTTTTCTTGTGTCATGCTTGCTGATTTTGCCTTTCACTTGCATAAAACCGGGGCCCCTAAACTACAAGTTTCGACGGGGGCCTTAGGCCACGTACGGCCTGCCCCAGGGACGGCCCTGCAAAATATGCCCTACACCAAATATACTTCTTAAATTGTCTTTAATTATTTACACGTGCAATGACATCGAATGTGCTGAAAGATAAATTGTGTGTTTGCGAGTCTAATCAAACATTAACGAGCATAATGTTAAAGTTGTGCCTCATTGAGCTGTTAATATTGTTTCACTCACCATATTAAAAGATGAACTTTCCTCATCTCATAGGCTATGATTTGAAGTTGAGGTCACTCCCCTTATATTGGGTTGTGCTTATTTCAACACATAACAAACTAGGAAATAAAGACAAGTCTACGATTAAAGAATACACAACCACCAACAAACTAGGAAATAAAGACAAGTCTACAATTAAAGAATACACAACCACCTTTGACTATAGGGGTTTACGTTGTTGTTGAAGTTTGTCCTTAATTAACACTTTGTTCTATAGCACAACTGATTTCTTGCTTTCTGTCTTTTTGTTTCTGATATAGGAGAAATCAATTTTGATAAAACTCTATACAATTACATTATGTTTTTGTAGGGAAATTCTTACATGGTATCTCCATTCTTGTGGAGTGTTAAGTGGATGAATCAGTAACGTCAGTTTTTTAATTAACTGGATTTAAACTGTGTGGTTCAAATCGTTTCATTCGTCACTCAATCTAAAATATCTCCACATAAGAATTTCCGGTTTTTTGTACGCATTCTTTTGAACCTAGCTTTCTGAAGGACGTAAATGGTGTAGATAACATCACACAGACCTTTTAAAGTGTTTCTCTACGCGATAGTTCCTTGGGTTCCAGATACATTATATTTCGGAAACTTGATATTAGTCGTTTATGTTTAATACATAATTAACAACTAATTATTCAAAATAATAATAATTAACAACTAATAAAATAATGATTAATAAAGTAATTGATTCCGAATTGAATTGTTTTATTTGAAGATGAATGCTTTTTTTTTTATGTAACCCGGCCGATTTCATTCTAAAAATTCATCATACCTAAAGATATACGAAAATAAAAAATTTATTAATAAAACTCATTACAATGACATATTATTTTGAACCTTTTAAAAGAACAGAAATGGTCTTAAGGATATCACTGAGACCTTTTAAATTGTTGTTCAGTGCTACAATTTGAGGTGGTTCATTTACAAACTTGGATGCATCCTTAAAAGCATCCTCACAATCAGAAAGGTAAAGACCAGTCGAAGCCGTCTCTGCGTAGCCGATTAAGTTCGCATAATCACCCTTGTTCAACAAACCGGTGAATTGCGTGGCGTCGTCCACCGCATCCTTATAATTGTCCATGCATGCCCGGTATATCACTTTTGAATAGATATCATTTGCTGCATTCAAATGCTTAGTCGTGAGTGCAAAACCGGATTGAGCACTGGTTTTGGTTATATCAATGGTGATTTGTGCAAGCCCTTTCAGATCGGCTTTGGGTGCACGAGGATCTGCTCTTAAGGTTTTTTCGCAAAATGAGACGTCTTTCGACTTGGAACAAACATCGGCGATCAAATCTCCATGAGAAAATTGGCAAAGTGATGCAAGGAAAAAGAAAAAGGAAACTGATTTCTTTAGATTCATGCTAGCTGTTTGTTTATTTGCCTTGAGATTATTTAATTTTGTGAGAAAAACAGTACTACCCTGGCCTCTCTTATATACTAAAATTCTACATTGAATGCTATTTTGTTTTATTTGGAGGATAATAAATCCGTAACTGAAAGCAAAGACTAATCGTCCACTTCCATAACCAAAACTTAACATCCACCTGTACACCAACACCGAAAATAAATAGGGGGAGTGGTTTAAGAAGACAAAAAGAGGAAAAATATAAGAATCATGACACTGGAAATATAAATTGGGTGATAAGGATAAATCCACTGTTCATCATCCCAAATCCAATGTTCATCACCCGAAATTCACTGTTTGCTGCAGTAGGGATGACATCAAATCCAATGTTTCACTATTTGATTGTTTATGTGTTTTTTTACAAAAATGATCTCGAAAATAAGTTGAAAAAAAATATCAAATGAGAGGTCTAAATAAAGAGGGCGAAAAAAGGAAAAATGTGATTAAAGAATTATCATCTTTCGACAATCTGATCAAAAGACATATTCGTTTTGATAGTTGAATATGAGAGAATTTAAATCAAAGTGGAATAAGGTCCATTTTAACCGAAAAAAAATTTCACTATCCTCTTTATATATTTCTATATTCAAATTGTTATTTTTAATAATAAACCCATATTTTCTCAAAAAAAATAATAAACCCATATAAATACCAGCTTGTCGTCATAAAAAAATGCTATTTCTATTGACACCACGTTTTTGCTTACGACACCACATTTATTTCTGACACTATTTAAATTACTCTCGCCACCACAACCAGGGGCGGACACAGGATCTCGGGTAAGAAGACAGTAAAACTTTTAAAGGCAAATAAAAAATTTAAGGATGACAAACTGTATGCATAGTACAAATATTATTGTATTTTTTTCGGATCAAGAGGAGCAGTTGCCCCATGGTTGTATGTAAGGTCCGCCACTGACCACAACAATATTTTTGTTATATTTTTACTTCAAGCACCACACAAAAAATGACAAAATAACTTACATTACCACAATTCTTAAAAAATTCAATTGAGTCATTTGATAATTAAAATGGAACATTATAATCCTTTTTTAATCTAATAAAATCATCTAATATACAATTTTAATCTTTATCTATATCAAACCACAAATTTAATCTTCATCTAAATCATCAACATCAACCAAAAAAAAAAAAAAAAAAAAAACCTGAAAGTCTTTTTCTTCATCGTATTCTACACATCATTCATCAACAATGTACACACATTCACCCTTTTTCTACACATCTTCATCATCCAAAAAAAACATTCATTTTATACACATTGACATCTTCTTCAACACATCAAAATCATCAAAAGCTTTATAAAAAAGCTTTCTTAATCTTAAAAAACCTTTTTTTGATCTTCAATATGGAAGCACAAATGGAATAAAATTTGATAATCTTCTAAACTCAAAATAACTTGTTTTCATGTTATTATATACTCAATGACTTGAAACACCATGAATTATGGAAAAATTCAAGTTTTTTAGCATTTTCCATTCGCTTTTGGTATTCCTCCGGCGTTGCCCGATTCTGTCCCAGGAAACGTGAGTATGATGAATGTTGGTTTACAATCTGGACGTCAGACAAGGTGATGTTTTGGACTCCAAAACACAATATGTTTCTGTTTTTAAAGCGCCAACAACACTGACGTTGGTCTTGCAAACGAAACGTCAGAGTGAGTGACGTTTTGGACTCTATGACTGATTATGCTTATGTTTGCAAAACGCCATTCACATTGATGTTGGTCTTACACCAGAAACGTTAGGCTTGGTGACGTTTCTGACAGCAGAAGTGAATATGCTTCTGTTTTCAAAACGTCTGCAAACCGGACGTTGGTCTTGCAACATGAACGTCATATGTGATGACGTATTGGACCCAGTACTGAAAATACATGTGTTAGTGTATTTTCATTATCCAAATATGATTCAAACAATGATCCAAACATAATAATCATGATTCAAGAAATGATAAAACAATTATCCAAACATGATTCAAACATTGATAAAACAATTATCCAAACATATCCAAACATAAAGTAACGAGTTTTAATGACAGTCGTCGTTTTAAATCAATTACATACTTTGATTCTTAATAATTAACACCTAATGAACCCCACATTCATCACCACATGATCTTATCTTCATTTATGCTCATCAACAAATTCAAAATGGCATGTATCTTCAACTTTCAGCTCATTGTCCCTAAAGAAATCATTTAACCTTGTTAAGCGAGCTTGGTGATGCGGTGCAACACAAGCTACA
The DNA here is from genome assembly GCA_026214975.1 of Gentiana macrophylla. Classification (NCBI taxonomy): domain Eukaryota; kingdom Viridiplantae; phylum Streptophyta; class Magnoliopsida; order Gentianales; family Gentianaceae; genus Gentiana; species Gentiana macrophylla. The sequence goes on from CM047815.1 coordinate 88,641,847, forward strand.
AGTCTAGCCGGCCATGATTCCCTTGTGGCATTTCGCAGCTCCACGGTCTTGTCTCGCATCATTTCATTTGATCTAGCAAATGGTATTGGAATATTCTACCAATCACAAACATAATTAAGTAGTGTTAGAAAGTGAAATGAGGGAAAAACAATTCTATACCAGTTGTAATTTATTTTTAACATTTCTCACCACAAAACCTTATGAAATGGCCCATGTTGCTAGTATAGTCTCAAAACGGGAATTCAAATTTTGGTTAGCAATGTTCTCTCCTCCTGCATGTAAGTATCAAAAAGAAAGAAATAGTAAATGGAGAATTGAAGATAAAATATTTTTAAAAATGAGCATATAATTGGAAATGGTATACGGTCCAAGTTTCCACTATATAAGATAAACTTACCATCAACATCATCTTCACTCTCGTCTTCTTCGGAAGTAGCAAAATTCTTTTCACAAGAAGTTTCATCAAACACTATATAGTCTTGAAATGGAAACTCCATTTGTGTTAAAAAAAAACAATGAACTCGCGCTCTTTCAAATCATGAGCCGCCACGTAATCCTCCCAACGGTCTCCAAAGAAATGAAGAAGTACATTGTCGCTTTCTCCAATGCTCACTTCCCATGATTCTTTGTGGTTATTGAGAACAACACTATTTAGGTAGTTTCTATGAAGAAATAAACATATCACGTTATTTCTTCGTAATATGAGAGATAAAAATGTAAGTTAATTAATAATGACGTACCAAACTATTTCGAAACCGCCCATGAGAACTTTAAAGAAATTAACGTGTCATTTTCCTTCACTATAGATTAAAAAAGAATGAGAAATTAGAATTTGATTTAGAATTAGTCCGTATGCCATACATAAGGTCTAGTAGCATCTTTTATACTCCACATAAGGTCTTAAAAACATTTCATAGTCCACATGCCATTCCAAAATAAAACAACATAGATACTCAAGCAAACATAACCAATCACACAAGACCTGACTAGTACCTTAATCCATAGTACATACCTAAAGTTCTTGTATGATCAACAAGTGTTGTTTTAATACCTGAAGTTCCGGAACTGTGAGTTCTTTTAATTGTTCGTCGACATACTCCTAGTTTTTCAACATGAGGGGGATATCCGGCCCTTTTAAGTAGATAACGGCTAGTCTAAATCAGTCCGTTAAGAAATGGATATATTTGACATATCTACTTATGGAAAATATTAAGAAATTGATATCCTTAGTCTTTTCTTAAAGAAAATGATTCTGGTAACCCAGTCTACAAAAAAAAAAAGCAAAGAGACCCTAAAGATTTATAAACGGGTGACAATCTGTTAAAGCAAAGAGATGATTTGTGTTTATATTATCTGGTCCACACAACACACATAATAAGTAGCACTTCTCATAACATTTTCCAAGGATGGGCAAAACACACCTAAGTATAAATTTTCTTTAAAGCTAACACACATTACATGGCCAAAATTCTCCCATACATACGGTCAATCACAAACTAACACAATTCAAGTCAATCACACATACAATGCTAGACACATCATAATGTTCTTCAATCACACTTATTAAGAATAATATAGGTGTTTTTTTTACATAAAGATAAAAAAAAAAAAAAAGTGGTACAAGAAACATATTTAATCCATCACTTACGTGTTTTGGTTCAGAAAACAAAAAAACATAATAAACACTACTCATAGAACAATAATAAAACACTTATGACTAAAACGTCACTGCACTTGACGTTGGAAAGGCCTATACAACATCAGAATTACTGGCAGTAAAAGACTTGTAACGGCAATGGCTCTGACGTTGTAAATGTAACATAAACGTCGGTATGGCTGACGTTCCATCAATTAACATATAAAAATCTGTAACGTCAGCTGCTTTGATGTTGGAATTTCATCTAAACTTCAATATTCCTGACATTACGGGTACACCACAAGTCTTTCCATATATTGTGCAACGTCAGTAAATCTGACGTTCAAACGAACAAACCAATGTCAGAGTGGCTGACGTTTCAAGCCCAATCTTCTTCCTCACCCTCCCGTCGAACGGTTAAAATCTCGCCGGAAATATTTACTAGAAAATGCGTCAAATCTATAAATGTACTGCAAAATATCATTCGAAATGAAGTAATAATAATAAACCATCATCACTTACGTGTCATGCTTGAAATTTTGGCACGTTTTAACCTCCACCGGTGCTCTTTTAACTTTTCCGGCGATGCTCCTCTTCTCCGGCCAACTTCTTCGGCTGATTTGAAAGCTTAGGTTTTTTGTGTGTTTGGTTTAAATGAATAAAAAGAGGGATGAGGAAAATAAAAAGGGAGGGTAGTTGTTTAATTATTTGAAATGTAATAATGTTGACTAACAATGTTAAAAAAGATTAAAGAATTAATTTTTTATTTTTACAAAATTATGGGAATAAAATGTATATTTTTTAAATGTTAAATTATTGACGTGGTGCCACGAGTGATTTGATGGTATAAAATAAATGAATAACAATAAAATAAAAAGTGCCGATAATAGTTTTGTGTGCCGATAGAAGCCGGCTAAAAAAACATAAATCCCCGGCTTCACTCAAGTATGTGAACATTTCACATCAGACCAGTCCCGAGACCATGACTTAAGGCCCCTGAAAAATTATAAAAAGTTAGGGCCTATTATATAAGAAATATTATATGATTGAAGGGAAAAGTAGATTGCTTATATTTGAGGTAGTAGCAACCAAATAACAAAACAATTGAATGTTTAAGACAAAGGAAATGAAAGGATGTCAAAGGAAAATGGAATGCTTCTATTATTTCTTTCTTCACCTCTCCACAACACCAATGGGGATGGGGGTTATATATAATGACAATATGGAAATGAAACAACACATGTACAATTAGTGGTACATTAATTTGAGACTTTTGACATTCAAAACTTATTACATAATACTCCCCCTTTTGGATGTCAACGACACAAAAAATATGCCTCGTTAAAACCTTACTAAGAAAAAACCCAGTGGGAAAAAAAATCTTAGTAAGGAAAAAGAGTACATCATTCTTTGTGTATTATTCTCTCCCCCGAATCAAATATCGCTTAAGATCCTTTAGTCGCCGCATCCCGATATTCTTCACTAGTCTTTCGAACGTTGCAGTCGGCAAGGCCTTTGTAAATAAATCTGCCAGATTGTCACTTGATCGGATTTGTTCCACAGCAATTTCACCCTTCTTTTGTAATTCATGGGTAAAGAAGAATTTCGGTGAAATATGTTTTGTTCTATCTCCTTTAATATATCCTCCCTTTAATTGAGATATGCAAGCTGCATTGTCTTCATACAACACAGTTGGAGGATTTTCTTTCTCATGTGATAGCCCACAGTTTTTACGGATAAAATGGGACATTGATCTCAACCAAACACATTCCCGACTAGCTTCATGCACTGCTATTATTTCAGCATGATTCGAAGAAGTTGCTGAAATTGATTGTTTTGTTGATCGCCATGAAATAGCTGTACCACCACATGTAAACAAATAACCAGTCTGGGATCTTGCTTTATGCGGGTCAGATAAGTACCCCGCATCAGCATAACCAATTATTTCAGGTTTAGAATTATATGAATAAAATAAACCTAGATCAATTGTTCCTTGAAGATAGCGAAAAATTTGTTTAATACCATTCCAATGTCGTTTCGTAGGAGATGAACTAAATCTTGCCAATAAATTTACTGCAAATGATATATCAGGTCGAGTACAGTTAGCAAGATACATAAGTGCGCCAATTGCACTGAGATATGGTATTTCAGGACCCATTATCTCTTCATCATCCTCTCGAGGTCTAAACGGATCTTTAACAGGATCTAACGACCTGACGACCATTGGAGTACTTAAAGAATGCGCTTTATCCATATAAAACCGCTTTAGTAACTTCTGGGTATAAGTAGTTTGATGAACAAAGATTCCATTATGTAAATGCTCAATTTGTAAACCAAGACAAAACTTAGTCTTACCGAAATCTTTGATCTCAAACTCTTTCTTTAAGTATTCAACCGCTTTTTGTAGCTCTTCAGGAGTTCCAATCAGATTGAGATCATCAACATATACGGCTATAATCACATATTCGACCCATTTTTCTTTATGAAAACACATGGACATATTGGGTCATTTGTATAACCTTCTTTAACTAAACATTCACCGAGGCGGTTGTACCACATACGCCCAGATTGTTTGAGTCCATACAAGGATTTTACGTAACTTGATGGAATACATCTGTTTGGGGCTTGATCTACATGCTTCAGACATGTTAAATCCTTCAGGAATTTTCATATAGATATTAGTATCTAATGATCCATAGAGATACGCGGTAACTACATCCATCAGACGCATATCAAGTTTTTCATGTACCACTAAACACACAAGATATCGAAACGTTATTCCATCCATCACTGGCGAATATGTTTCATCATAATCAAGCCCTGGTCTTTGTGAAAATCCTTGTGCTACCAATCTCGCTTTGTATCTCATAATTTCATTATTTTCATTTCTTTTTCTTACAAAGACCCATTTATATCCGACAGGCTTCACATTTTCAGGTGTTCGCACTACAGGCCCAAAAACACTTCTTTTGGCTAGTGAATTCAATTCACTTTGAATCGCCTCTTTCCATTTTGGCCAATCGTTTCTTTTCCGACATTCATCAACCGATCTTGGTTCATGATCCTCGTCATCTTCTTTAATATCAAGTGCTACATTATATGCAAAGATACTATCAATAATCGTATCTTTTCGATTCCACCTTTTTCTTGTAGTGACAAAATTGACTGAATTTTCAACAATTTCATTTTCTTCAGGATCGCGCTCTTCAGGAGATACCTCTTCATGAGGTTGAATTTTGTCACTAACATTATTTTGACCATCATCGGTTTCACATACAATATTATTATTCATTCCTCTTTTCTTACGAGGATTTTTATCTTTAGAACCAAGAGGTCTACCACGCTTCAGGCGTGCACTGGATTCATTAGCACTTGTAATTTGTCTTTCAGGAATATCAATTTTAACCGGAACATTTTCAGCAGGAATGTGAGATTTTGTGATTCTTTTAGTCTCACTAAAGGCATCCGGCAATTGATTCGCAATTTTCTGCAAATGGACAATTCTTTGAACTTCTAGTTCACTTTCTTTTTGTCACGAGGATCAAGGAAATTCAATGATATTTTCCAATTAATTTCTTTTTTCGGTTGATCTTTTCCTCCCACAATGTCGGAAAATGTGATTAAATCAAAATGACAATCTGCAAATCGTGCAGTAAATAAATCACCTGTTAATGGTTCAACATATTTAATTATAGATGGTGATTCATACCCGACATATATCCCCAATCTTCGTTGAGGTCCCATTTTTGTACGTTTAGGTGGTGCAATTGGAACGTATACAAGACATCCAAAAATTCGCAAATGTGAAACATTCGGCTCATGGCCAAATACTAATTGCAGGGGAGAATGATTTTGATAACTTGTCGGTCTAATTCTCACAAGTGTTGCTGCATGTAATATAGCATGTCCCCAAGCCGATACAGGAAGTTGAGACCTCATTAGTAATGGTCTTGCAATCAATTGCATTCTTTTAATAAATGATTCGGCTAAGCCATTTTGTGTGTGAACATGAGCCACGGGATGTTCCACACTTATGCCAATTGACATGCAATAATCATCAAATGTATGCGATGAATATTCACCGGCATTATCCAAACGAATTTTCTTAATTGGATAGTCAGGAAATTGTGCTCGTAACTTGATTATTTGAGCTAGCAATCTAGCAAATGCATGGTTACGAGTAGATAATAAACATACGTGTGACCATCTTGTCGATGCATCAATCAACACCATAAAATATTTAAAAGGTCCACACGGTGGATCTATAGGTCCACATATATCACCTTGGATTCTCTCTAGAAATGCAGGCGATTCAGTCTCAACTTTAACCGGTGAATGTTTAATAATTAATTTGCCCTGTGAGCAAGCAACACATGAGAATTCACTAGAATTTAACACTTTTTGACCTTTTAACGAATGACCATGTGAATTCTCTATTATACGTCTCATCATTGTGGAACCGGGATGCCCAAGGCGATCATGCCATATCATAAAATCATTAGAAACAATAGATTTCTGGTCTACTACGTGATGAATTTCAATTTCTTTGTTATTTTTAAGTATAATATAAGCCGTAAGATAGAGAATGCGACTTTTCTAATACACATTTCGTCAGAAATTGTATTTGTAATCAATAAATATTCATCATCGAACTCATTTTGTGTCTCGATATGATATCCATTTTGACGAATATCTTTAAAACTCAACAAATTTCTTGAGACTTGGGAGAAAACAATGCATTGTTTATAATAATTTTCGTTCCTCGAAGAAAAACAATGGCTTTTCCACAGCCTTATATCAATTTTGCACTACCACTAATTGTATTGACATTTGTTTCTCCCATTTTCAAATCAAAAAAATAATCTTTGTTTTTCAATATAGTGTGCGTCGTAGCACTATCAATGAGGCATATATCGTCATCACCATTAGATGTACCCAAATATTTAGCTTCCATTTCTCTTCTGAAAGAGACGAGAGGGAAAAAAAAATAAAAAATTAAGAATAAGAATTATGTATCGTTTAATAAATGCATAGTTACAAAATAAACATATGTATGTAACACTTAATGAATAACACTTATCGTTCTTTAATTGTTTATAGTTTCCAAAATAATGGAAAAAAAACGGTAACGGATAAAACCAAATGATGCATCTATCACATACGTTTTATATGTATATTGTGCCTTTATTTCTTATAAGAAATATTATATCATTAACGCAAAACTTCTACATTTTCTTTTTCCAAATAACGGTGGCCTAAAACTTCATATGTTGTGCTAATGTGTTTCGAAAGTGCATAAGCAAACTAAAAGCTTAACTTTTACAATAAAGCATCTAAAGATTGCAATAAAATGCTCTATCTTATATATATAGAGTATACGTATGGGTCATGCAATTTTTTCCTTGTCTATCATGCAAAATAATTAAACAATTAACCAACATTAAAACATATAGTCATAAGGCTAACAACATAGAATAATTACCATTTTATTTATTAGTAAAAGTTCGGTATTACATCATAAATTACTAAAAAAAAAAACCAAAAGAGGAAAAAACCAACAACATCCATACTAGATAACTTATTCATATTAAAACAACATAAAAGAAAATGCAAAAGACACAACGATCCGAAAAGCCATCAAGCGGTATCGTTAAAAAAATCCGCAACATCCAGGTGTGACATTAGTGGCATATCAATATCCAGATTATCATTGTCATTCTTTTGATCAATTAAATTTGCCTCGATTTCTGACTTCTTCTGTGATGCCTGGTAAAGTTCGACCAAATGCTTTGCCGTACGGCATGTATTGGACCAATGTCCATCCATTCCACATCTGTAGCACTTGTCACCACGAACTTTCTTTTCTGTATTTTTATTATCATGATCCAATTTTGGTGGATCATTTCGTTTCTTGCCTCGATTGTCGTTATGATATGCCATGATTTTCCACGACGCGTCCACGATCGCGGCCTCTACCACGGTCTCCACCCGACCACGTCCACGTCCACGTCCACGACCAAAATTTGAAGAATACGTCGCATTCACCTCAGGGAATGGAGTGGCACCAGTAGGTCGGGACTCATGATTTTTCATCAGTAATTCATTGTTTTGTTCAGCCAGTAATAGACATGCAATCAGATCAGAATATTTTGTAAACCCTTTCTCTCGATATTGTTGTTGCAATAGCACATTCGAGACATGAAAGGTGGAAAAAGTTTTTCTAACATGTCTTCATCGATCACATTTTCACCACACAATTTTAGTTGTGATGTAATTTTAAACATGGCTGAATTATATTCGTCAGATGATTTTATAATCCTGCGATCGCAGTGGAGCCAATCATACCGGCTTTTGGTAAAACAACCGATTTCAAGTGATCGAACCTTTCTTTTAAATGGTTCCATAATTCATCTGGATTTTTCACCGTCAAATATTCATGTTTCAACCCTTCATCAAGATGATGACGGAGAAAAATCATGGCCTTTGCACGGTCTTGGGTTGTCTCAGTATTGTTCACGACAATTGTTTTACCAAGCCCCATTGATTCCAAGTGCATTTCAACATCCATGGCCCATGATAAATAATTTTTTCCCGATATGTTTAAGGTTATAAACTCTTGTTTGGTGATATTAGCCATTAAGAAAAATAAATGAGAAATGAGCAAAAATAAGATTTTTACCTAAACCACGGAAGAAAACGCCTAACAATGGAATACTCCGTCGGTGAGAGCTTCGTCTTGATAACGTATTATATAAGAAATATTATATGATTGAAGGGAAAAGTAGATTGCTTATATTTGAGGTAGTAGCAACCAAATAACAAAACAATTGAATGTTTAAGACAAAGGAAATGAAAGGATGTCAAAGGAAAATGGAATGCTTCTATTATTTCTTTCTTCACCTCTCCACAACACCAATGGGGATGGGGGTTATATATAATGACAATATGGAAATGAAACAACACATGTACAATTAGTGGTACATTAATTTGAGACTTTTGACATTCAAAACTTATTACATAATAGGGCCTTAATTTTTTTTAGGTTTAATTAGTCTATTATTCTGAACATGTATTACATCTTTCAAAAATCAAAACTCGTTTGTTTTCTTTCAGAAGATCCATCTTGATAAATTGGTTTCAGAAACTCAGGGATGACCCTGCATAACATGAATGTGTCGTAAGAAGCGTATATCTAAAAAGCAAGTAAAAAAGAAACTGGACAAACAATCCTGAGTTGATCGTTTGGGTTGAGCTGTACGTATTGGGTCTGGGCTGGGCATATGCATGAATCTTGGCCCTAATGGGTATTATTTTAGACAAATTTACACTACAAGTTTTGTTCTACATCTGATTCCAACCCAATTATATTGAATTCCGTCCTAGCCGAATATTGATCCAAACCGGTGCAAAATATTTTGGTGTGCTATCGAATGGCCCACCAACATTATGATTATGCGAAAAGCAAGAAAAAGCGTAAAGTATTCCACTCGCTACACCACTGGCGGTCTTCTTATCGATACACTTCGTAAGACAAATTGTTGCCTTACTCGCTATCGATGAATCAAGATTCATCTTAAGTAAATGACTCGTATTTCTGTCCTAAGGCACGCCCCTGCATTTCTAGTGATAAAGGCATCAAGTTTTTTCTGCCTTCTCTCTCTAGAAAACGAAGGAGATCTTCATTCCAGTCGGTCCGAGCAAGACAGTAGTAAGAATAAGGAAGGAAAGTAGAGCTACAAGATCCGGTTGTTCAGTCAAACCGTCAATTTGAACTGATACAACCAGAAACCAAATGATTCCATCCAATTTTCGTTCTCCTATAAATTCACTGGCGCATGATAGAACTTGCACGGGTTTTTCTGGTACAAAATTTAATTACTTCATACAAACACTTTGCATTTTGGAAATTCGTGATCACTATATATAAAATCAGGGGATTGTATTTGTATCACTCGCCTTTTTAAAATGATAAAAATTATTCATTCATTCTTAAAACTCGAATCAAAACTCGATCGCATTACATATTTGTATTTTTGGCTTATTTTCCTTTCAAAAGGACTGAGATTGCCAAAATGACACTGCAAAGACCTTGCAAATTGCGGCTTTGCGCTATAAGTTCTGCTGGTTCCTTTGGCAAGTTTGCGGCCAGTGATCCGTCATCTTTGAAGCCATCATCACAAGTGTCGGGTTCGGTCATAGCAGCAGCTGCATTGACGTTTAAGGTAGCAAAATCACCTGCTTTCAAAGAAGCAGTGCAGCTATCGAGATCACTCACGGCATCACCGTAATTCACCACACACGTCTTGTATATCTCTTTCGATACGTTGTCTTTTGCTTCATTCAATAGCTTAGTCACGAGGGTGAGGCCGGATTTAGCACTGGTTTTGGATATGTCGATGGAGATTTGCCCAAGCCTTTTTAGATCGGCTTTAGGTGCACGAGGGTCTGCTCTCAACGCTTTCTCACAAAAAGCGGCGTTTTGTGATTTTGCGCAAACATCGCTAATCAAATCTCCATGTGAAAATTGGCACAATGCTGCAAGGTAAAGGAGAAAGCAGACTGATTTCTTTAGGGTATTCATGCTCTCTTTTTATTTTTGTCTTCCCCCCTTACTTTTATTCTTATTTCTAGTTGAGAAGAAGATTGAGTATAGACCTTTGAATGAATGAAGCAAATACTATATATCCTCTTATATACTAATTCTTATGAATAAATGTTTTGTTTTATAGAAAGTATCATGGTACATTGGATCTCACCATATAATATATCCGTAACCGTAGCATATTCATGTCCGTATACAGCTTTTAGGGAAACAAATTTTCTAACTATGATATTCAGCTTTAATGGATAATTTTTATGAATTCTGATACATATGTATCATATATATTCACGTTGTAAATGCATTTGGATTGTTCTATGTTTTTTTTTTATTTTGAATCTTCATGACAAGAACAGTTATATTACACACCACCTTCACTTTTTAAGGCTATAATAATAATGGGTATTTATTTATAAGGACTAGTTTGAGTACTTAATAGACACTTAGGACATTAAGAAATCTTATTTGTTTATAAAGACATAAAATTAGTAACTAGACAAAACTATTCTTAATTTTTTTTCCTGGAAGCTAAATTTTTTTTTTTTTTTTTTTTTGGACGACTTAAAAAGTTTAGATTTTTTTTGACACTTAAAAAGTGTTTTTTTTATGGACGCTAAAAAGACACCGCGATGCATTGGGGGTGGTCAATGCATCGCGGTTGATAGTGCATCACGGTGTCATTTCATCGCGGTGTCTTTGCATCCGGGGTGGTCACTGAATCGCGGTGTCTTTGCATCGGGGTGGCCACTGCATCGCGGTGGTCAATAGACCGGGGGTGGTCAATGCATCGTGGTGGTCACTGCATCGGAGGTGGTCACTGCATTGCCGCGGTCAATGAATCGCGGTGGTGAATATATCGTAGGTTCCGTTTGTTTTGGGTTGGAGTTTATTTTGGAGGTTTTTTGTATGCTAGTGGATAATAAAATATAATAAAAATGATTGAAGTAATGATTAGAAAGTTAAAATGTTTTTTTATTTAAATTTGTGTAGATAAAGAAATGATTTGTGAGAGAAATTAAAATAAAATAGTATAATGAATAAAATAATGGTAAAAAAAGTAATAAAGTAGATAAAGTGAAATGGTGAAGGATAATTTAATATTTTTTATTTGTAGTTGAAATAATGATTGGTGAGAATATTGTAAGAAATAACTGATGAAGTGATATAAAAATTTCAAAAAAAAACTCCAACGAAAACAAACGCAAGCGTAATGACTCTGCATCGCGGCATCTCTGCATCGCGGTGTCTCTGCATCGGGGGTGGTCACTGCATCGTGGTGGTCAATGGATCGGGGTTGGTCTATGCATCGTGGTGGTCAATGCATCGCGATGGTCACTGCATCGGATGTGGTCACTGCATCAGGATGGTTACTGTATCGTGGTGGTCAATGCATCGCGGTAGTGAATGCATTGGGGTGGTCACTGCACCGCGATGGTCACTGCATCGCGGTGTCAATGCATCGGGGGTGGTCAATGCACCGCGGTTGTCAGTGCATCGCGGTCTCCGCATTGAGGTGTCTCTGCATCGCCGCGTCTCTGCATCGGGGTGGTCACTGCATCGCGGTGTCTCTGCATCGGGGGTGGTCACTGCATCGGGGGTGGCCACTGCATCGGGTAGTCAATGGACCTAGGGTGGTCAATGCATCGTGGTGTCACTTCATCGAGGCGTCTCTGCATCGCTGCGTCTCTGAATCGGGTGTGTCAATGTATCGCGGTGGCCAATGCATCGAGGTGGTCACCGAAAGAAAAGCATTTTTTGCGTCCAGCAAAAAAAATCTTTTTACGACCAGAATTAATAAAAAACTATTTTCGTCCAAGAAAAAAAAAACAAAACAAATATTTTAGCCTCCAGAAAAAAACATTAAAAAAACAAAATTAGAGGTTGTTTGGTCTATTAATTTTGTGTCATTATAACCAAATAAGATTCTTTAGTGTCCTATTTGCCTAATTAAGTCTACTATGTGTCTTTTTGGACATTTGCCCCTAAGAATAATGAGGTAAATTCCTGTCATTAAACCTTTTAATTCTTTAAAACCCATAACTTTTTCAGTTAATTGTCAATTTGGACACATTTAGAAAGATGTCAGGATTTTAGGACTATAAGAAAAGATTTTTATCAAAAGGGACATTTCACTAGTGAAAGTGAAAACGATAGTGAATTTGAAAGTGAATTACGTTGGTTTTGTGCTGAAAATCAACGTAATTCACTTTCAATTTCATTTTCACTTTCAATTTCATTTTCACTTTCACTAGTGAAATGTCATTTTTGACAAAAATCTTTTCTTATATTTCTTTTTGCCTGACATCTTTTATATTGTGTCTTTTAGTACCCTTGTCCCTAACTTTTTCTTTCATTATTGCCTCTGCGACTAAAGTTATATAATGAGAGGAAATGAATGTCGTCATTAATTGTATAACACATCTATTGACAGTTTATTCCCGTCATTGATATTATTTTCATTAACCATATATCCCTTCATTATAAGTTTTTTTTTCCTCACAAAAACATGACAACGTGTAAGTTATGTGATGGGAAATGTTTGTCGTCATTAATTGTATAACACAGTTATTGACACTTTATCCCGTCAATGAAATTATTTTCAATAAAAATATATATCTTCATTAACAAGTTATTTTCCCCTAACAAAAGCATGAATTAATGACATCATATCATCTCATCATAGGCTCATTTGCCCCCCATTAAATCATGATTTAATGCCAATAAATCTACTCATTATAGGGTTACTTTTCCCTCATGAATTAATGTTTTAATGACAACACATCCTCTTATTATAGGCACTAAAAAAAATTGTTTTGATTTTAGCCACAGCTTTAAGAAGTCGTCGCTAAAGACGTACTTTTCTGGCGGATTTTTATATTCCCCCGTAAATAGGAGTTGTTGTGATTAAGCAAATACATTTATCGAAGGTTATAAAATTGCCAACGGACAATTACCGTTTCGCGCGGATAATACATTCCACCAAGGATGGAGGTGTGTATAAATTGAGAGGGGGGGGGGGGGGCTAAGCCCACCCGGGTAAATAAATATTACACTAAAAAATATATGTAGTCTAGTCGGATCCATAAAATATTCTTAATCCAGCCCACCCGACGAACTCGATATAGTCCAATAGCCCACCCCGATTTAAAATCCTGGCTCCGTCCTTGCATTCCACCGTAAATAAATGTAATGTTACTTTTTTTCCATTTGCTAAGCTTCTATGTGTGTTCTATGGGCATAAATGATCCGATCCGGACTCAATCGAAGCTCCACTCGGACCTGTGGTCTTCAATAACATTTTGACCTACTTTCTTCCCAATTTTTTGTGGCAAAATCATAGTCCTAGTATATGTTGAAATTTTGATTGAATCAAGAACAAATTAACAACAACAATCAGAGAAATGAACTCATAACGAATCAAGAACAGATGAAGAACATTCGAATGTGTTCATAGAAATTTGAATTTGCAGAAAGTGAGAAAACGAAGAAGAAGAGTTTACAGCGATTTGATTGATACAAACTTAAATTCAGACATCTAATTGAGTTTTCCTTGCTCCAATTCATGTTTATATAGCACCTAACAAGCATGGTTTGTTGTAACAACTTATTTGCCATCTTCAATCGCTTTCTTCAGTTGGTATTCGATGAAACGACACACTGAAGTTAAAACCGAATGTTGCAGCCCAACCAAGTCCATGCTACTTCTTAGGGCTCAACACCCCCCCCCCTCCCCCCAAGATGAACATGGATGGAATCCAAGAGAAGCTTGCCAAAACCAAGTCCATGATTCTCTTAGGCCTCAGATTTGAGTGGTGTGTATAGATCTTTAAAAGGGAAGGCTTGAAGAAGTTTGTTTAATGTGTCTATCCACTGGTTTTGTTAAAATATCTGCTGGTTGGTCTTTAGTGTTGATAGGCAGAGGAGCTAGGACCTTAGCAAGATATTTTTCCCTTACAAATGGCAATCAATCTCTATATGCTTAGTTTTTTCATGGAAAACTAGATTTTCTACTATGTCCAATGCACTTTGGCAGTCACAGTAAAGAGGCACAGTCCGAGTGTATTCAATCTTGAAGACCTTGAGCAAATAGATGAGCCATTGAATCTCACATGATAGAATGTCCATCGCCCTATATTCTGCCTCACCAGAACTTCTAGATACGGTAGGTTGCTTCGTTGATTTCCAAGAAACTAAAGCATCTCCCAGGTACTCTAAATAGCCAGTAGTAGACCGTATTGTTTTGGTGCAACCTGCCTAGTCAGACACTAAAAGCTTTGAGTGTTATGGAGCCTTGAATGGGAAAAATAGACCTTTCCCGGGTGTAGATTTGAGAAACCTTAGTAACATGTATGCTGCCTTTAAGTGTGCTTCATTAGGCTTGTCCAAAAATTGGCTTAGTTGCGGGACTGGAAATGCTATATATGGCATTGTGTTGCCCAAATATAGAAATTTACCAACCAAGCTTCTGTATGTAGTGTTTGATTCAAGGGCTGATGCTTCAACTTCTATAAGATTTTGTGAAGTATTCATTGGTGTGGCCACTGGTTTACAGTCTAAGAATTTAAATTCCTTCAAAAGATCAAGACAATAATTCCTTTGGTTGATGACTATGCCATTTTTTGACCTTGCAACTTCAAAACCTAGAAAGTACTTGAGTGTGCCAAGATCTTTTATGGTGAATGCATCATGTAGAAGATCCTTTAACAGTTGAATCTCTAACATATATTAACTACCAACCACTATATCATCCACATAGACTAGTAAAGAGACAAAATTTTGACCTTGGCCTTTTCAGAACAAGTTGTGGTCATTTTGTGACTGTATGTACCCATGATCCAATAGCTTATATGTAATTTGGCATTACATTGCCTTCTAGCTTGTCTAAGTCCATATAGGGATCTATTGACCATACAAACCAATCCATATGTTGATAAATCTTCAGGTGCCTTCATATAAACCTCATCTTCTAAATGTGCATGAAGAAAAGCATTGTTAACATCAAATTGGTGCAATTGCCAATTCTTCTGTGCTGATAAGGCCATAAATAATCTGATGGAGGTTTGTTTTGCTACAGGAGAAAAGGTTTCCAAGAAATCAATACCCTCAGTTTGTGTGTAGCCCTTGGCCACTAATCTTGCTTTGAACCTTTCTACAGTGACATATGATTTCCTTTTGATTCTGAACACCCACTTGAACCAATGGGCTTTATTCTTTTAGGTAATGGCCCAAAAGACCAAGTATTGGTCTTTTTTAATGCTGCTAGCTCTAAATCTTTGGCTTCTTGCCATCTGGGATCTGTAGCTGCTTCTTTATATGATGAAGGTTCCCTATCAATATTAATGTTGCCAATGAAACCCTGATAAGTGGAAGAAATATTAGAATAAGTGACATTATCTAAATATGTAGAGAAGTGATGTTGACATGATTAGCACAAATATAATCATTCAAATAGGAAGGTGCAGATCTTTGTCTAGTGGATTTTCTAGGTTGTGGCAGATCAGTGCTACCGGAGGATGAACTAAGATGTGTGAGAGGCTCATTGCCAGTATGGTAATTATCCACAACTTGATGATGAGTAGAATCATCGGTATCAATAGATAAAGGTAGACAAAGATTTTGGGAAGAATCAGAAACAGATAAATCAGAGAAAGGAAATACACTTTCATGAAAAACAACATCCCTAGATACAGTGATGTTTCTATTTTAGAGGTTCATTACTCTGTACCCTTTGATGTTGGCTAAAAACCTTGAAACACATTTTGTGCTTCTATACTCAAACTTACCCCTGCCTTGAGAGATAGTTGAAACAAAACAAAGACAACCAAAAACCCTTATCATGTCATAACTAGGTCGCATTTTCTTCTTCCCATAAAAACTATTGTTCGGAGGATTTTGCATCACTAAACAAAAAGAAAATTTATAAACCCTAACCTATATGCAAAACTAACTCCTAACCGGCCGAATACCGGGTTGTTGATAGTAGAGCGAGATAAGTAAGGGGTCGATCCACAGGGAATTGGGATGTTGAATCTAGTTTTATTAATTCCTTTCAATTGTTACTCATGAAAACGAATAAACGAAAGAACAAACAAACATAAGCTAAGAATAATAAAAACGACCTAAACTAAAGATACATGGGATTAAACATTACACAAACAAAGTGATTTCAATCCAAGTTCATCTCATGATTTTAATTCAAATTGTGGTTTCACCTTTACACGAGATACAAACCCCTAATCTCTTAGTGAATCTATTTCTCAAGCTATGAATTCCTAATCCCTTAGTGAATTCAATTATCGATCTCTCCTCTTCCGAATGTTGAGACCAATTTCCATACAAAACGATGGTGTAGATTCAGGTTAACTCTCGTATTTTAGAATCTAACAACCTAGATAATTAACCAATTAATTTGTCACAAATTAACGATTAAAGATCCTATCTTTCTATGGTGATCTAGTTTACGCAACTTCCGTATTGTAAAACATATCAATTAGTAAACAAATCTCTCGATATGAGTTCACACAATAGCATCATAATCATAGAACGATACAAAATAAATCAAAAATCATGAAGATAAATGAAGCTTGAATAAATAAAAAAGATGAACTCACATAGTTTATACAATGGATGATCCTTGAATTGAAAACGGAACAAAAACGATCCTAATCTAACCTCGGATCACCCGAGCACGAGGCTCGGGTGACCGGCCTTGAGACTCCCAAAGTGCGGCTGCTCCTCTAGGTTTTAGTGTATGAGAAATTATGGTATGAAAAGGTATGATTTAGGGTTTGGGGCGCTGCTGCTTAAATAGGAAAATAAGTCGGCTAGGTCAAAAACTAGGTCGGTTGCGCTTCAGTCGGCCGTGGACGCCCGTCCGTTTTGGGTGGACGCCCGTCCAACTGCTTTGGACTCAAGGGCAGACGCTCGTCCAAACAACGTCCAAACTCTCTGAATCACTTTTCCTCTTCTGGACGCCCGTCCAACTTTTCAAATGCTCGTCCACCATGGATGCTCGTCCAATCTTCTGGATGCCAGTCCGGCTAGATCAATCAACTTGATTTCTTTCCTTAAATCTTCTATTCTTCCATAAATGTGATTGATTCCTTTCCAACTTCGAATTTGGCTATCTAAAATCCTTTTTTCCATCATCAATGAGTATCTACAATTAAGGGAAAACATACCAAAGCATAACACAATTCCAAAATCATATAAAATCATCATTTAAGCACATAATTCGTTACGTTTTGCAATTTAACTATTAAAAACACCATTTGCTCAATATTTCAATATAAAACTCGATATCTGTCCCGGATTTTATCAATATAAAACAACAAGTAATAAACCGGTTAACCTCAAGTGCAAGGATCGTAGTACGGAGGCTAATGCCGGGTCGATCTTACGGGGAACTAGACGAATGTTAACCCTAGCTTTTGTTTTTAACTAACTATTGCCACGATTACTAACCTAACGAATAACTAGCGAAACAAATATGCAGAAAATAACTAGACAGAGGAGATTAATCCAATGCTAGGAGAGATTGAAAGCGATAAAAGTAAACTAAAAGTGCAGGAAAATAAATTAACTAATCTAAACTAAGCTATGAGGATTGTAAATCAAGTTTATAAAAGACAAACGAGGATTGATCCACCTATCAACATGCATTGATCTATTATCTCGATTTTACGTGGTATTTACTTAGGTTGTGATTCACCTTACCTAAACATGAACTCCTAATTCCTTGGGCAATCCATCTATTAACCTAGTATCTTCCAATACTAAATTAACACGTTAAAAAGATCAAAGGTGTCAACTTTTACGTTAACGATCTAGTTTTTAGACTTACTAACTTCCGTTAATGTAAATCTAATGAACTATTCTTATCTATGGTGATCTATGCTATTAAAGATTTCCATCAAACAATAGAATATCAAGCATACAACATATTTTCCAATATAATTGCATTAAAACAAGAATATGCATAGATAAGAAACAACCGTAGTAAATACTCACAGTAAAAGTCGAAATAAATAGATCAATTCAATGCTGATGGCTTCACAATTCTCGTTCGAAGGAGGTTCTAGCCTCTGAGCATCCTCAGCAACCCAGAAAAGCAGAAAAATAACATAAAACTAGCCTACTTTGATCGAATCTAAAGTTGCATAAAACTGGAAATAAAAAGTGTAAAAATGCAGCCTTAGCCGCCCCTAGGGTTTAGGGTTTGTATGATGTCGAATTGTTCTTTTTTAGGTTGAGAAACAGCCGCTTATTTATAGATTTCGAAGTCGGTTTCACTAAGTCGGCCGACGGACGCTCGTCCGCCTAATCAAACGCCCGTCCAGATAACCCTAGACTGCTTCAGACGCCCGTTCAGACGGCGTCCAAACTCTCTGTATCAAAATCGCTCCTCAGGACGCCCGTCTGCTTCATCAAACGCCCGTCTACTCTGGACGGAGTATGGACGCTCGTCCAACATGACTTGAAGGTGATTTCTTCATATTTATCTCTTTTTCCTTCACTCCACTTGATCATTATCTCTTCCTTCAATCACTTAGCTCGAATTTGATCACTTTTTATCATCATTTGAGCACAATAAACATACCTATAACACATGGAAAACATCGCAAACTGTAGTAATATTCAAATAATCATATTTTAACCATGAAATCACATAAATAAATCGATATTGCGATTAAGCCGTTAAAAATATCGTTTGCTCAATATTTTAATATAGAGACCAATTATTATGCAAATTATACAAATAAAAGGGAAAAACATCACAAAATATAACCTTATAAAACATATAATTTCACCCTTAACAACTCCCCACACTTAGCTTTTGCTCGCGTCGAGCAAAACAAAACGAAAATTAGGCTCGAGATAGTATAGACATCTCAACAAATATAACATACATTCAACAACTTAGAAGTTCACCCACGTGTGTGTGCATAGCCATAGAAAACTTCCACTACATCCAAACTTGAGGAACTCGAAGTAAAACTAGCTAATACCCCCTCGTAGAATAGTAATAAATGGCACTCATAAGATGTACCCTACAAACGTGACATATCCCTAAAAAGATGATCGAATGAATTCAGGGCCTTTCTGAAATACTCAGAGGATAATCCCTACAACATATCCTTCAATTTATACTGGGGATAAGATAGACGATAACTTAGTCTTATATTCAATTCATAACACATTTCTCATAAGTTGATTTGATTATTCACTTTAAACACACATTAGAATGAGCTATTGCCCTCATAGCAGAATAGGACATTTCAAGATAATCCCCTACCTTACTCCAATCATAAGGCAGCTCTTCCTAACTGTCGTGAGCTCTTAGTCATCATGGTGGAATAGGACATACGTGGTACACCCTACCTCACTCTAATCATCGACTAGCTTTCGACATACACAATTAATTCATTAATTCAACTTTTTCACTTTGGACAATAGTTACGTGTACTTATCACATTCAAACTTCTAGATATTCACAGTATATCATACTTCGGAACTAAATACAAACGATCATAATTCGCGAGATATATATGTAGCACTAAGCACATGACTTATAAGAAAATCAAAAATCACTAATCCAAAACGGGGTATAGCTTTATAAAATAGCTCATCGTCACTATGGCTCGTGAAAAGTAGTGTCAGGTGAAACAACTAACTTATCAAGTGTATGAAATATCGCGTAGATGACTATAAAAACAACGAACTTCAGATTGAATTGCCCACTCGAGACCAAACAAAGACAAAAGTGTCGGAAAATTTTGAAAAATTACGCTCATTTCGCATAAAAAGCAAACTAACGTATTAAACAAACGTATACGCATAGGTACAAATCGAACTATCCCCTCCCCCACACTTAAAAATGCAACATGTCCTCATGTTGTGCAGAAAGTAAAAAGGATAAGAAACTTAGCTGAATTCGCGTGGAAAACCGAGCCGTTGGTGGTGGAGCATGAAAAAGGCCAGCGCGCAAAAAGCGTGGAAAACGCCCCAAAACTAACCCAATCGGATCTCGACAAAACTACGCATTTGCAACACTCGAGAAACAGAAAACTCGGGGGGAAATGGGGTATAACATGGCAATAGAGATAATAAAGCAAAAGCGGAATGAAAAGAAAAGATCATCGATAAACATGACAAGTTGTCAACACAAGTCAAAGGGCGAGAAACTAGAAAGTAGCAAAATGTATAGTAGTGCGACCAAATCGAATTAAATGTAACAAAAAGTGCATCAACAACCAGAAAGATAGATATAAAACAGCAAAAAGAAACTCAAGGCAGCCCCGGAGTCGGTTCAGTCGTAGAAGGATCAGCAACAGAGTCACCAGCAGGAGCATCAACAGAAGGAGGATCCGAAACAGGTACAGCAGCCGTAGATGTCGTCTGTGAAGGTGCCGGCTGTGTAACCGGGGCAGTAGCAGGCCCAGGAGGTCTCTCCTCCGCAACTTCCTCAGCATCAGGCTCTGTCTCCATATCAAGCACATCGGCAATAACCTGCTCGATCGCATCGGAAAAGACGAACTCCGTATCACTCTCCTTGAAAATCTGCATATCCTTCGGTTTCTTGCCCTCCACAATGCACTTCAAAGACGTACATCATGTTCTTCTGCGTCTCTCGGATATCCGTCATCCAATCTCGTAGATCTGTTGGCCATCTTTGTACCGAGTAATCTCGGAAAAAGACAATCCGTAAATGGGTGAAGCTCGGGCGGCATAAGTAGATTCGGCTCGGATGGCGGAGGTACACCCTTCTCCTACGAATAGGGGAAACTCTTCGTCTTGTGATCCGATGCATACTCGGCAACTCAAAGATCCAAACACAATTTGGTGAATCAAATGAGGACTATCAAACTCCGAGTGTAAACTTTACGGTTCATGGAAATCTCATCGAATAAGGCTTGACCTACATCTACATTCAACCCGAGCGTCAAAGCATATAACATCCCGAGATCACTAAGATGGAAATGTGTGAGGTTGTTCTTTGGTATCAACCTACTACTGAATAAATCGACTTTGGACTCTCCAATCCTCGGTCCATGTCGTAGTGATCAACTCCTTTCTCTCGGCCATTGGGTCGCAATGTCCAAGCCACATCGGACATACTCGTAATCTCAACTCCTCCATCGGGTCACGACCATCCTCACGTTGCCTTCTCGCAATTTCCTCTTTATAATCTAAACCCTCAAAAGTCTGGCATCGATATTTCTCATTTATCACCGTAAGAGAAAAAGGAACCTTAACACCTCGCTTTTGAACATACTCTTCATCCAAGTCCGCCTCGAGAAAAGTTTGCATAGAACTCTCGGACAATAGAGTCATTAGCGAGGAGTAGGGGATTTTCAGACAAGGCACTCCATTTCTAGCCTTTAACATCTCAACAAATCTTTGGATCAACTTGAAGCACTTTGACCTCCCTATCAAAGATAAGACTCTAGTCGAGTAATGTTTAGTGTAGGCATCGTGAGCTCGAGGATTGACAAACCGACGCGGCATCGACAGAGGGGTAACATTCTTAGATTTCTTCTTAGGAGGTGCCCTAGGTTCGGGTTCAACTTCTTCCCTAACCACATCATCAACATTCGTCTCTCGAACTTGTTCAAATTTCAGATGACGCACCCTTCTTAAAAGCGGGATGTCTAACCAATGGAACATCATCATGTGTATCCGAATCGGAGG
Organism: Gentiana macrophylla; assembly: GCA_026214975.1. Lineage (NCBI taxonomy): Eukaryota > Viridiplantae > Streptophyta > Magnoliopsida > Gentianales > Gentianaceae > Gentiana > Gentiana macrophylla. The sequence goes on from CM047815.1 coordinate 88,663,773, forward strand.
GGGATTCATCTCTCAAATCAGCTCGGGCTCGTTGAGATGCCCTAGGGGGTTGCTCACGGAAGACTATGCCTCGGTTGGGGTCTAAATTGGAGGGCTCATCGTCCAAACGTTTACGTTTACCAGATTCAACAACCTTCTCTTTACCAGGCCTCTGCTTAGTAACCGCTTTCTTCCCCATATCAACCTAAATGGCTAAACCAAACGATTCACAGCAACAAAGGTTACCCGTTTAACATCCAAAGCGGGGTTTCAAGCAAACCGTCCAAACCACCAACATCAGCAACACACCATCACAATCACCACACCACCACAGCAGAAGGAAAGAAGAAAAGAACCAACAAAAACGAAAGAAAATCAACAATAGTTGATAATTCAAGAAAATGAGCCGACTCGAAAATCGAACTCACAAAAACGTGAATTAAAGCGAGAAAAGTTGTATCAAGCTTACCAAACACTATGAGGAATGATGATCGAGCAGTTAGAGTCCCGAAACACGAGATTGGCCCCAAAATCCGACTTTTTGTCAAAATGGCCGCACCGAAGAATCTGTGATTCTGCAAATTTTGTTGATTGTTGGAGAATTTGGGTTATGGAAGGGAAAAGAGGGTGTTGAGAGCGTTCTTTTGCAACTTGAATCGCCCAATTTGGTTTAAAAACAAGGATTTTATGTTTGGAGAAGGGGGAAAGTCGGGTTCACCTTTGAATTCTGCAGAGAAATGAAGGTTCGTGTCTAGAACATATATATATATAGGCCCAGAGTGGACGCCCGTCCACCCTGACGGACGGGCGTTCACAAGTAACTGCATGAACTGGACGAACGTCCATAAATTCAGACGCTCGTCCATAAGGCATATTTGAATACAGGATAGGAGGGAATGTTTCAGACGGGCGTCCACTATAGTGGACGGGCGTCTGAATTGAGGAATCAGAACAGGATTGAATGGACGGGCGTCCATAGGTTCTGGCTGGACGTCCATCTAGATTGAGGTCCGGACGGGCGTCCATTGCTAGTGAACGGGCGTCCATAAAGAAACTCACAAAATCCCTTTTTTTTCACACATAAGGAAATAAAATCGATAGTTTTTATTAATACTTGATAAAATTCAAACGAGTACAATAATGACATAACGAAGATATAAAATAACTAGAAAAATTAAAAGAAAAACACAACTTAAACAGTAGGTTGCCTCCTACTAAGCGCTTTCATTTTACGTCGGAGCTCGACGAAGAAAAAAAACTAACTAAGAAACAATAGCTAGTCATCATAAAGCTCGCCGATCTATAACCCCGATAAAAGCAGCGAAGTAAATCAACGGCCGGAGGAAAGTCATAGTCATCCCTGAACACCCCAATCATCATGTTTGCCTCACACACTGGAAATGCTCATCCCTGCAGGTACTAGGGCTAAATCCGTCGACATTGGATCGTTAAGGATCCGGTATGGTCTTCCTAAAAGCGCTGCAACTCCTCAATGGTAAAATCTCCACCCCGAGCATCGAGGAACAATGAGAACATAAGTGATGCAGTCCTGACGCGGGTAAGAATATCTATATCTATATCCGTAACTATCGTGCCCCAGTCCATCCGAAGCGGTGAGAAGGAAATCCTACTAATGAGATGGAACTCCTCGGCAAAATACCGTACTCCATGTCTAATCGAATGCTAAGCGGTAAAAGCAGACAAAACTTAATTAGACTTAGCTTAAAGGATTAACAACTAAAACAAAAATAAACACACAAAGAGAGTAACTAATATATTATGGATATCTAGGATGCCTCCTAGTAGCGCTATTGGTTTATGTCGTTAGCTCGACACAGTTGAAGCTCAGCCTGGATCAGGCCATTCGACTTTTCTCGCGACCCATTACCTCGTTTAAGTTCTGATCAAGATTGTGGCCGCAGAAACAGCACTTAACACATGGGGTCAAATCTTTAATGGCTTTCCATATACGCTTGAACTTCCCCATGGGTGATCTCTTCATTCTCGAGCCCTCGATGACGCCTCAATTGACGCTCCTCTCCAATTCTTCCATGTCCCAACTACGGCTAGAACTTCTTGAAGGACCACTACTCTGACCTTCTTCCGAAAGCAAGTCGAGTGAAGATTCGTCGAATTCTTCGACTTCCGTAGCACCACACCCAAGAATATCGAGGAATTTAACAATCAAAGGCTTATCCTTAGGTTCACCGATATAATGCTTGCACCTTTGGCCATTCACTCGAAACGGGTCGCCACTATAACCACGAAGTTCTAGTACGCCTCCAGGAATGATTCGGAGGATCTCGAAAGGGCCGGACCAACGTGTCCTTAACTTTCCAGGAAACAGATGTAACCTAGAATTGTATAGAAGAACTTGTTCGCCGACTAGAAATTCTCTCTTCTTAATCTTCATATCGTGGAGTAGCTTCATCTTATCTTTACTAATCCTGGCACTTTCGTAAGCCTGGAGTCTGAACTCGTCTAGCTCATGTAACTGCTGTAGTCGATGTTTTCCACAAGATTGGGAATCAAAGTTCAGAAACTTTGTAGCCTGATAACGGAAAAATTCACCGTTATTTTTATAACTTTTCAACCCGTTTCTGATATCATTTCGAGTATTTTTATATCAGTTCGAGTCATTAATTCCTATGTTTCATCTAAATATGTTAGTAGTAGTTATTATATAAAATATCGTATTTTTAGCGTGTTTTATAGTTTTGTACCGGTTTAGTAACGGTGTGTGTCGTGTCAGATTCGTTTGGTATTTTGGTGGTTTATTGCGTAAATTATAGGTTAACCAAAATCCCGAGTAACGACACGTTTTGAGGCCTAAAAGAGGTGTTTATGGGGATATAAGAGTGTGCCACAAGCTTAAAAGGTCAAGTGGATCAGTGGTTCGTAGTGCCACTAACGATTTATATCTTCGACGAACCAATGGCCCATTAAAACGGCATTTTCTGAAGAGGTGGCCTTAATGAAAGTTATAGATCTTTGATAGAGCTTTCCAACGCATTTTGAATCATGTTAATTGGAGGTCTACAACTCAAGTTATGACCAAGTGGCTAATCGATTCGTAATAGTAAAAATCCCGAAAACGACACGACATACAAATGGCTCATCAAAACGGCGTTTTCTGAAAAAGAATCCTTCATGAAAGTTGTATATCTTCAAGAAAGCTTTCCAATGGATTTTGAATCAAGTCAATCGGACTTCTACAACTCAAATGGTGGTCAAGTGGCTAATTGATTTGTATTAAGGAAAATGTCGCAAACGACACGTAATGGGAATGGCCCATCAAAACGACGTTTTCTGAAGAAGTGTCCTTCATGAAAGTTGAAGAATTTTCCGAGAGCTTAATTTTGACGTTTGAATCATAATTATTGGAGGCCTACAACTCGAGATATGAATTTTAGAAGTTTAATATATAATTATATATAAAAACTCTCCGCTGCATGTGCTGCATGTTACTCGAAATGATTAGTAATGATGAGTTCGGATCGATCCGGCACCAATCCGGATCGATCCGGCCCCAAAAATCTTTGCCTATATATATTGAGATCATTTGCAGCAGAAGGAGACACCCCTTTATATATATATATTTTCTGTGTATATATATATATATATCTATCTCTCTCGTTTTTTTTCTTTTAGTTTTAGTAACGGCATTATGCCGGAAATAATTTAGTAGTAGTAGTATCGTTGTAATGCTCGGGAAATTATCGGTAGTTCGGTGTTGCTGTAGTAGTTGTAATGTCCGGAAGACTACGATCTCGGAATCAACTTGATTATAATCGGGTAATTTTATAAAATTATTACTTTCTTGTTTTGTTTTTTTTTTTAGCATATTGATATATATATATATATACATACATATATATATATATATATATATATATATATATATATATATATATATATATATATATATATATATATATATATATATATATATTTCCTTTGTTTTGTATTTTGTTTCTTTTTATGTTATTTATGTTATATTAGCTATATATATATATTTTCTTTTACGCATTTACTTACGTATTTACTTTTACGCACTTATATATATATGTATAGTATATTTACTTTTATGCACTTATATATATTATTAGCTATATAACTATATATCTATATATATATAAATATATATATGTACTTATAAAAAAATGAATTCGCTTTTACTTTTCGTCGTTAATATAATTTCCATTAATCATTCCGTTATTATCGCCAAAATGAATAGCTAAACGTACGTATAGTCGAATTATGTAAAAACGAGTAAAAACGCCCTAAAGGGGATTAAACGGGAGTTGTGTAGCGCGTAAAATAATGTTTTAATGAGTAATCCACGTCCTAAAACTTAATCTGAACGTCTTTGAATTAAACTGATCATTTAGTTCACTGTCACACATATCGAACCTATAGATGCATTTTGCGGTGAGATGTGGGAAAAGGGGTTTTGGGATCGTTGCGTAGATTCGGCCTAGTTGTTAGGACCGTTTCCAATACAGAGGTTTGTCATCGTTGTTCGAGCGACTCTAAGAGCGTAATCATGTTGGGTTAATCGGTTTTCTAAAGGGAAAATTAATTAACTTCACATAGGGTGTTGAGTGAGAGTTGTTCAGATCTTAACACCAGAATTAGGAGTTGGCACCCGTGGATGTCGTTAAAATTACTGTGGAAAGGTAGGTTGGTTAAAACCGGCCCCTGTCAAGTCTTCCCCAGGGTAAAAATAACTCGTTGAATCATAATTCGGCTATACATTTTAATAACTAGAACTACAACCGTTAGCTAATTTTTACTTTCGCACTAGTGTAATATCTCTCCACCGCAATCTTGACCTAAACCAAGTTCTACGTCGACTTTGGTACTTAAACGTTGTTCCCTGTGGATTCGACCTTGCTATCACTATACTACTGTTGATTCGATACTCTGTCGGTTAAAGTTAGCAGTTAGTTATTTTGCTATCAAGAATTTTTGGCGCCGTTGCCGGGGAATACTACGTTTGATATCTTGTAAGTTGACCGAAAGCCTGGGCTTAGGTCGTTTTATTTTAGTTTTTGTTATCAAGTTTTTCGTAGATAGGTTTTGTTCTATACTGTTTCCATATCCTTTTCGTTTCTTAAAAAAAAAAATCGAGGAACACGTTTCAATCATCGAGGTTGGGTGATGGATTCTCGGTGAATTCCACTCTGGAAGCATAAGGGAAAAAAAAAATCCGAAACCTCGTGATTTAGGTGTTGGTGTTCGTTGGTTTATGACTCGAAGTTCTAAAGAACCTCTCATCGAACCCATCGAAGAAATCGAAGCTTACGCACGTCATAGAAACAGTCAGCGCCGAGGAGAAATCCTAGTCGCTAGTCCGAACCCTTTGTTTGAAGAAAGAGAGACATTAGAAAGATCACTTTCTAATTCCTCTGCAGAAATGGACGATATAATAACTAGAAAAAACGGTAAGGATCCCGGTGATGAGCAGACTCTCACTGAGGGCAAACCTCAACCACCATCTGGTGGTAATGCAACAGTACCTTTGCAAACTCCACCGAGGACCCCTCGTCATGAACCACTGAGAGAAGACAACACAGGGCTACGTCAGTTGGGATCTGCACAGTTTAATCAGAGGCCAGGGATTGGACAATACAGAGTAGGACAAGATGCTCAGGATACACAGGACTTCAGACCCGAATTAGACCAAGAGACGGTAAATCGAGTACTGCGGATGCTGGAGAATCAAGGAAATCAACAGGGGTTCCAAAACCCGTATAACCCGTATAATCCACCTCCTCAGCAGCCGATGGCTCAGCAAGCACATGGACTGAGGGTTTGTCGAGATTACGTCACTACCCCACAGGAAGTTATAGGACACAACCCAATTAGGGTACCCCCAATTAATGCAAATAACATGGATATTAAGCAAAATATTTTGAACATGTTAGGGGAACATGCCTTGTTCCATGGGAAGTCGATCGAGAACCCGAGCGACTTTCTCGGATCACTTTCTCCGGATCGTGGGACAATGAAATATAACGGGGTGAGTGATGAGGCGGTAAAATTAATAGTTTTCCGTTTGCATTAAGAGGAGCTGCTAAGGATTGGTACGACTCTTTACCAAATGACTCGTTACATACGTGGGCTGACGTAACGAGAGTATTCCTGAAAAAGTACTTCCCTCCGGCAAAGATTTTAGATCTGAAAGAAGAAATCTCTTCGTTTGATGGTCTCGAGGGAGAGACACTAAAAGAGACTTATGAAAGATTTAGGGGGTTGCTAAAAAGATGCCCCCCACACGGTTTTTCTACGGTGGAGCAAGTTATTATATTATTTAGGGCCTTAGAGCCAATGGACCAGAATAAGCTGAATGCCTCCAGTGGCGGAGATATCATGAATCTGCCGCCGGAGCAAGCTATGAGACAGAGATAGAAAATGCGGCAGATGGAGAAGGACAATGGGGATCGGCGAAAAAGAAGAAAGCCCCAATGGAAAGTGTAAAGTCGCTGAAAGAGGAACTCGATCGAGAATCTGCCATGCATGACAAGATGCAAGAAATGGTACTAAAGATGGACCGAATGGAGTCAGAAAGAAAGAAGACACATCAGTGCCAACTCTGTGGAGGTGGACATTCTGCCATAGAATGTGCATCATTGAAAAAATCCACTTATCCACAACAGTTGACACCTACTCCAGTACAACAACAGTCTGGCAATCAGAATGACCAACAGCGAATGAATGTCTATGCGATGGGACGAGATGGATATGAATCGGCAAGAGTTTAGCTTGACAACAGTGGAACCAAAATTTTAATAATCGGCAAAGGGCCACAAATGGATTATGGTATAAATGATGGTTCACAACAATATGATGTGAATTATGTTGGACAAGGTTGGAATCGAAAGCGAATCGTAAGTGGAATAGAAACAATAATCGAGAATCAAGACTTTAGGCAAAACCAAAGCTCATACAACCGACCTTGGAATCGTAATCCCGAACGAGTTCATACCGAGAATCAAAACCGAGGCTATTATCGAGAATAATCGAATCCACAGTCTCGATCCACAAGGACAAGAACAAAATCGAGTTCATATTGGAATAAAAATCAAGGTGGAATCGAATCGTGGTCGACAAAACAATCGAGAATCGGCAAGTGAGCCGACCATCTTTGAGAAGTAATAATTCGGGCACCTATCAAGATCAAGCGCTCATCTGCACTGAATACTCAAAGCAATCAACAACCAAACAATTACGGTATTCGAAGATGGCCACCGAGATACTCCGGAGAAATTAGACAGGAATGTTTACGAGTTAAATAAGAATGCTATAGAGCAAAAAAGTGGTCACACATTCGCCATTCGAACTTGGAGACCCAAGTAGGACAAATAACCGACACTCTAAAGACAAATCTAAGTGGTGGACTCCCGAGTAACACCGAGAGGAACCCAAAGGATGTGAATCTTTGTGTTCACACGAAGTGGTAAAGAGGTCGGGCTAAGTGACAAAAAGAAAGAATTATGGGTGAAGAAGCGGCGAAAGTTTGAGAAAAGAAAGCGGGTGACTGTGAAAGAGCTATGTATGGTGAAGTCGAGATCGAAGATTTAGAGACTGGCAATATCAAGCAGAGAATGGAAGCAATGAGGAAAGAATTGGAAGCCACGAAAAAGGCTTTGGCTGAGGCAAATAAGAAAGCATTGGAAGGGGCAGCACCAAAGAAAGACTATGTGGTATTGGACATCAAAGAAGAAGAAGCCTCGCCGCCTAAAGAAAGAGGTAAGAAAAATAGAATTCCTCCTCCTCCCCCTGATTTTGATGTTAATACTTTACCCTATCCTCCTAAGGGAACTAGAAGGACATCGACCTGTGGTCATTTGAATCTTTAAGGAAGGTAGAGGTGAATATGCCTATTAGAGGCAATTTCAAGCATTCCCCATACTTTAAGTTTCTAAAAGGAATGTTGTCGAGTAAGGAGAAGATGCAACAGATGGTGCATTTGAGTGGGAATGTTACGCAATCTTTGAGAATAAGATACCTCCCAAGTTGCAGGATAGAGGTAGTTTTACCATCCCAATTACCATTGGCGAAACTGTGTTCAAAATGTGCTATGTGATCTAGGGGCTTCGTGAGCTCGATGCCTAGAGGAGTTTATGAGAAATTGGGATTGGGAGCATTAGAGCCAACAGGAATGACCTTACAGGATGGCGAGATAGTCATGTTAGAAACCTCTAGGGGTAGCTGAAGATGTGTTGGTGCAGGTAGACAAGTTCGTTTTCCCTGTTGACTTTGTAGTTTTAGATATGGATATGGATTCTAAAACCCCACTTTTGTTAGGTCGGCCTTTCTTGAACACAGGAGAGACCTTGATAGACGTTAAGAGGGAGAGATTATACTACGAGTCGGGAAAGAGAGTGTAGCCATAAATGTGTATAAGGCGATGAAGCATCCTAATGATGAAAAGAGTGATTGTTTTTCTGTTGATGCTATATATCCTTGTATTGTGGAGCACACTAACTGCGAGGATACCAAGAACCAATGGAAGAATGCTTGATGAAGTCAAGCACCGCAGAGAGATGATGATCCACAAATGAGAGTTCAGTATATCATTTGGAGGCAACTCCTTTTGTTGGCGCAAGTGGAATAAGAAGCTAGAGCTCGGTTTGGTGGCAAGTTGCCAAAGCCGTCAATCGAGGAACCACCTTGATGATCCGGAGTTGAAGCCACTTCCTAAGCATTTAAAGTATGTGTTTTTAGAACCTGATGAATTACTTCCTCTTATTGTTTCATCTGCACTAACCGTTTTGCAGGAAGCTAAGTTGATCCACGTTCTGAAAAAACACAAAAAGGCCTTCGGATGGAAGATGGTTGACATAAAAGGGATCAGTGCTGATATCTGCAAGCACAAGATCATTCTGGAAGAAGATGCCAAGCCGGTCGAGGCGATTTGAGAGACGACTAAACCCACATATGCAAGAGGTGGTGAGGAAAGACGTGGTAAAGATGCTTGAGTTAGGGATAATCTACGCAATCTCCGAGCGGTGAATGGGTGAGCCCCACGCAAGTCGTGCCTAAGAAAGGAGGCATTACTGATTGAGCTTAATGAAAAAGGTGTGCCTATTCCTACTCGTTTAGTTACTGGTCACAGGGTTTGTATTGATTTTCGCATGCTAAATGATAAGACTAGGAAAGATCATTTTCCCCTACCCTTTATTGATCAAATGCTAGAGCGTCTAAGTGGTCATGCATTTTACTGCTTTTTGGATGGTTTTAGTGGCTATTATCAAATTCACATCGATATACATGACCAGGATAAAACTACTTTCACGTGTCCGTATGGCACCTTTGCATTTAGAAGAATGCCGTTTGGGTTGTGTAATGCACTGCGACATTCCAACGATGCATGATGGCCATCTTTCTTTGATATGATAGAGCATTTCATGGAAGTTTTTATGGATGACTTTAGTGTTTTTGGTGATACTTTTGATGAGTGTTTGTCGAACATTGATAAGGTGCTTGCGTTGTGAAGAGACAAACTTGGTTTTAAATTGGGAAAAGTGTCATTTCATGGTAATCGAGGGAATTGTTTTAGGACATAAGGTATCGGGGGAAAGGAATAGAGGTCGATAGAGCAAAAATAGAGGTAATTTCTAAGCTTCCTATGCCTACGAATCAAGACTCTACGTTTATTCTTGGGACATGCGAGGTTTTTATCGTAGATTCATTCCAGGTTTTTCCCACATTGCTAGACCTCTTACTCTTCAATTGATGAAGGGAGCCCCTTGTGTTTTTGATGCGGCATGCCTAGATGCTTTTCGAACCCTTAAGAAACTTCTTACTTCGGCTCCTATCTTAGTAGCACTTTGATTGGTCCAAGGGGTTCAAGTGATGTGTGATGCAAGTGATTATGCCGTAGGAGCCGTCCTAGGTCAGAAGATTGACAAGTTGTTTCGCCCTATCTACTATGCGAGTCATACCATGAACTCGGCTCAACAAAAGTATGCCACAACTGAAAAGGAACTTTTAGCTGTTGTTTTTGCTTTCGATAAGTTCGGTCATACTTGGTTGGATCGAAAGTCATAGTTCACACCGACCATCTTTGCGTTGAGATATCTATTTGCCAAGAAGGATGCAAAACCACGCTTGTTAAGATGGATTTTACTACTTCAAGAGTTCGACGTAGAAATTAAGAATCGAAAGGGTGTGAGAAGCGTAGTAGGTGACCACCTCGGTAGGATGGAACAGGAGACAAGAAACACTCTATTAGGGTTGAAATTGATGATCATTTTCGGGATGAGCGGTTGTTGTTAAGTAGTGGATACGATGCTCCCGGTTAAGAGAGGAAACTTCTGCAGAGAGGAAAGAATGGGAACCCTTGGTATGCACCTTTTGTTAATTATTACGAGTGTGGATTTGTAGATCCCGAGTTTGATGAAAACGAGAAAAAGAAGTTTTATAGTGAGGTGAACCGATATGTGTGGGAAGATCCTTTACTTTTTAGGCTATGTCTTGATGGAATCTGAGAAGATGTGTTGATAGCGGTGAGATAGTGAGTATTCTCTCGTTACGCGCCATGATAAAGAGGGCGGTGGCCACTTCTAAGGCGAGAGAAACGACATTAAAGGTGTTACAAAGTGGGTTCTATTGGCCTACTATTTTCAAGGATGCATATGCTTATGTTAAGATGTGTGGCCTTTGTCAACGCTCGGGAAGGATTTCAAGAGAAATGAGATGCCCCAAAAACCGATAATAGTGTGTGAAGTGTTTGATATATGGGGATTAGACTTCATGGGACCATATCCGTCTTCTTTCGGGAATCGGTACATTCTTGTCGCTTTGTGATTACGTTTCAAAGTGGGTTGAGGCAATTGCTTCACCCACTAACGACAAACATGTAGTCATAAAATTTCTTAAGAAACATATTATATCCCGGTATGGAATACCTCGAGCAATAATCGGTGATAATGGAAGTCACTTTGCTAATAGAGATTTCAATAAGCTTTTAATAAAGTATGCGGTCACTCATAAGTTGAGTATCGCCTACCATCCTCGAGACTAGTGGCCAAGTAGAGGTGTCCAATCGGGAATCAAAAGAATCTTAGAGAAGGCAGTAAATTCTAACCTTAAGGATTGGTCAAAGAAGTTAGATGATGCGCTTTGGGCACACCGAATCTGCGTTCAAGACACCATAGGTATGTCACCCTACATGCTTGTTTTTGGCAAAGCCTCGCCATCTCCCGTAGAGTTAGAGCATAAGGCCTATTGGGCGATTAAGAATCTAAATATGGATGACGATTAATTGGTGAAAGAAGGATGGCCCGATTAAACGAGTTAGATGAGTTTCGCCTTCAAGCTTACGATTGTTCGGCGAAATATAAGGAAAAGACCAAATTGCTTCATGATAAGTTGATCAAACCTCGTATTTTCAGCGTAGGTGATGAGGTCCTTTTCTATAATACTCGCCTCCATTTATTTCAAGGCAAACTTAAGTCAAGGTGGTCAGGACCATATACAGTATTACGAGTTTTCGATTCAGGAGCCATCGAGGTAACACATCCGAAGCATGGAACGTTCATCACGAACGGCCTTCGTCTAAAAAAGTATAAGAAGTTACCATTCGATGAGGCTCTTGAAATTGTGCATTTGACTGATCCCGAGCCTTGTTAAATCGTTTCTGGGTTTCTGTCGAGCCAACGACGTTAAACAAAAGCGCTACCGGGAGGCAGCCCGTTAATAATAATAATAATGATAATTTGAATAAGCCTAGTCTTAATGAAATGTAGAATCTGTATGAAAGATGAACACAAAGCACAACCAAGTCTCAGGATGAATGTTTGAATTTCATTAAGAGGGAATGATTAGGTGGTTATCCGAAAATCCCGATGGAAAAAAAGATAAAAAAAATTCAAATGTATCATTTCTTGGACTTAGGTTATTGAATCCTTGAGGATCACGGGTATAAAAGACTCAATACTCTTTCACACATTTCATTTTATGATCTAGTCATTTCAAATTTCAGTCGTTGTAGTATAGTGGTGAGTATTCCCACCTTAATAAAACTGTGTGACTGTGTGTAATAAAAAATGAATCTAGGAATAGCTGACTTGACTATGATATATGCTCATGTGATACGTTTATGCTTAGATGTTCTGTGCTTTATCCGTGTGGGTTATTTTTCCATCTAAAGCTGTTATGCGATGTGCTATATATATTGCCTATCGAATTTTCTGACGTGACAATGCCATTATCTTATTATTCCCATATCCCTATTGCATATTTTGGCACGAGGACCATGTCCCGTGTTTGCTTTGTTTTGGTTGTTTTTGTATAGGGATTAAGGATGTGCTTTCGCATGGTCATTACGGGATTCGTAGCACTTTTTCTCGCCAGGTTTATAAGCTAAGTCTTCCTCTCTATCTCATTCACTATGTTTTAAAGGATAATGCAAGTTCGTAAGTGGGGTAGAGTCGTGATTGGTTTAGAAATGGCATTAAAGGTTAAATCCCTTAGTTTTGATTTTTTGAACATTATTTAGTTGATTAAAGTGAATTGTATAAGGTATATATTTCATGGATTTGAAGATGTAATGATCAATTTGATATGTATAACTAATTTGAACCATAAGTGCATTTTAACCCCAAATTTATTTGTGTAACATGAATTCCTTCACGTAAGCCTTTGATATTGAAGCGAAAATTTTAAATGTATCCATTCAAGATCTCTAGTGGTTATTCTAGAGATAATAGCAGTAACTTAGTACCTAACTTTTGAACGTGTACTGTGAATATCTGAAGGTTTGAATGTGATAGAAAGAATGTCAAAATAAGATAAACTATATATATGTCGGTTGTAGCTACCAATGATTTGAGTGCAGTAGGGCGTTATCCCGAAACGTCCTATATCACTATGAGGTTTAAAAGCTCCCGATTTCCTGATGATTGTAGTCTAGCTAGGGTGTTATCACGAAACATCCTATTGCTAGGAATGAGGGCATATACTATACATGTGAAAAAAAAAAAAAAGTTAGATAGGTATTAATGTATTCGATCTCACCTCATGATGCTTGCAAGATAGTCGATTGTGGCAATGAGTTCGGATATGTTAGTATTCTATGAAAATAAAAAAAGAAAAAAAAATAGAAAAGAAAAGAAAAAGTTGGTTGAAAACTTAGTTATCTTCTGACTATCCCCAGTATAAACTAAATGATATGCTTTAGGAATTATCCTAATAAGTACACGGGAGGACTTTGTGTGGAACTGTTACTGCCTATACCTAGAAAAGTCATTAGAACTGTCTGAATGGATGTTTGTGCGTTTGCTTGATTTATTCAAGAGAGGATAGTGGAAATTGAAAAGGCTTGTCACACACACACTATGTTATACATTTATATTAAGGTTAACGTGTGGTTATGATTCGATTGGTTACATCATCTGGTTGGCCTTTATATTTTATCTCTTCATGAATTTTTCCTCATTCATTTTATTTTATCGCTTGTTTTGCTCGAGGACGACCAAAAGCTAAGTGGGGGGTTGTGATAACGGAAAAATTCACCGTTATTTTTATAACTTTTCAACCCGTTTCTGATATCATTTCGAGTATTTTTATATCAGTTCGAGTCATTAATTCCTATGTTTCATCTAAATATGTTAGTAGTAGTTATTATATAAAATATCGTATTTTTAGCGTGTTTTTATAGTTTTGTACCGGTTTAGTAACCGGTGTGTCGTGGTGTGAGTTACGTTTGGTATTTTGGTGGTTTATTGCGAATTATAGGTTAACCAAAATCCCGAGTAACGACACGTTTTGAGGCCTAAAAGAGGTGTTTATGGGGATATAAGAGCGCATGCAAGCTTAAAAGGTCAAGTGGATCGGTGGTGGTTCAGTAGTGCCACTAACGATTTATATCTTCGACGAACCAATGGCCCATTAAAACGGCATTTTCTGAAGAGGTGGCCTTAATGAAAGTTATAGATCTTTGATAGAGCTTTCCAACGCATTTTGAATCATGTTAATTGGAGGTCTACAACTCAAGTTATGACCAAGTGGCTAATCGATTCGTAATAGTAAAAATCCCGAAAACGACACGACATACAAATGGCTCATCAAAACGGCGTTTTCTGAAAAAGAATCCTTCATGAAAGTTGTATATCTTCAAGAAAGCTTTCCAATGGATTTTGAATCAAGTCAATCGGACTTCTACAACTCAAATGGTGGTCAAGTGGCTAATTGATTTGTATTAAGGAAAATGTCATAAACGACACGTAATGGGAATGGCCCATCAAAACGACGTTTTCTGAAGAAGTGTCCTTCATGAAAGTTGAAGAATTTTCCGAGAGCTTAATTTTGACGTTTGAATCATAATTATTGGAGGCCTACAACTCGAGATATGAATTTTAGAAGTTTAATATATAATTATATATAAAACTCTCCATTGCATGTGCTGCATGTTACTCGAAATGATTAGTAATGATGAGTTCGGATCGATCCGGCACCAATCCGGATCGATCCCAAAAATCTTTGCCTATATATATTGAGATCATTTGCAGCAGAAGGAGACACCCCTTTATATATATATTTTTTCTGTGTATATATATATATATATATCTATCTCTCTCGTTTTTTTTCTTTTAGTTTTAGTAACGGCATTATGCCGGAAATAATTTAGTAGTAGTAGTATCGTTGTAATGCTCGGGAAATTATCGGTAGTTCGGTGTTGCTGTAGTAGTTGTAATGTCCGGAAGACTACGATCTCGGAATCAACAGTTGTAATCGGGTAATTTTATAAAATTATTACTTTCTTGTTTTGTTTTGTTTTTTTTTTAGCATATTGATATATATATATATATACATATATATTTATATATATATATATATATATATATATATATATATATATATATATATATATATATATATATATATATATATATATTTCCTTTATTTTTGTATTTTGTTTCTTTTATGTTATTTATGTTATATTAGCTATATATATATATTTTCTTTTACGCATTTACTTACGTATTTTTTTTACGCACTTATATATATATGTATAGTATATTTACTTTTATGCACTTATATATATTATTAGCTATATAACTATATATCTATATATATATAAATATATATATGTACTTATAAAAATGAATTCGCTTTTACTTTTCGTCGTTAATATAATTTCCATTAATCATTCCGTTATTATCGCCAAAATGAATAGCTAAACGACGTATAGTCGAATTATGTAAAAAGCAGTAAAACGCCCAAGGGGATTAAGCGGGAGTTGTGTAGTAGCGTAAAATAATGTTTTAATGAGTAATCCACGCCCTAAAACTTAATCAACGTCTTTGAATTAAATCGATCATTTAGTTCATCGTCACACATATCGAACCTATAGATGCATTTTGCGGTGAGATGTGGGAAAAAGGGTTTTGGGATCGTTGCGTAGATTCGGCCTAGTTGTTAGGACCGTTTCCAATACTGAGAGGTTTGTCATCGTTGTTCGAGCGACTCTAAGAGCGTAATCATGTTGGGTTAATCGGTTTTAAAAGGAAAATTAATTAACTTCACATAGGGTGTTGAGTGAGAGTTGTTCGAGATCTTAACACGTAATTAGGAGTTGGCACCCGTGGATGTCGTTAAAATTACTGTGGAAAGGTAGGTTGGTTAAAACACGCTCCCTGTCAAGTCTTCCCTTAGGGGTAAAAATAACTCGTTGAATCATAATTCGGCTATACATTTTAATAACTAGAACTACAACCGTTAGCTAATTTTTACTTTCGCACTAGTGTAATATCTCTCCACCGCAATCTTGACCTAAACCAAGTTCTACGTCGACTTTGGTACTTAAACGTTGTTCCCTGTGGATTCGACCTTGCTATCACTATACTACTGTTGATTCGATACTCTGTCGGTTAAAGTTAGCAGTTAGTTATTTTGCTATCATAGCCCAATAAGCTCGATGCTCTAACTCGACAGGCAGATGACATGGTTTCCCGTAGACCATTTGATATGGGGATGTACCCATAGGAGTTTTATAGGCAGTTCTGTAAGCCCAAAGTACATCATCCAATTTCAAACTCCAGTCCTTTCTATGACTGTTTACCGTTTTCTCCAGGATTTTCTTAATGCTCTGATTGCTCCTTTCAAGCACGACCACTAGTCATCGGATGATATGGTGTGCCGGTTTATGACGAACACCATACTTTTCAAGGACTTCTCACAGGGGGGTCGGTTGCGTAAATGCGTCCCTTCATCACTAATCAAGGCTCGTGGACATCCAAACCTCACAAAGATATTCTTCTTTAGAAACTTCATGACCGTCTTATGATCATTGTGAGGAGTGGCTTGAGCCTCTACCCATTTCGATACATAGTCCACGCAGACTAAGATGTATTTGTTACCGCAAGATGATGGGAATGGTCCCATAAAATCGATACCCCATACATCAAAGACTTCGCATTCGAGGATGGGTTTCAAAGGCATGTCAAACCGCCTTGTCAGAGCACCGGTTCTTTGGCATCTATCACAAGCTTTACAGAAAGCTTCTGTGTCCTTAAAAATTGTAGGCCAATAGAAACCGGACTGAAAGATCTTAGCAACGGTTTTCCACGGACCAAAGTGTCCTCCGGTGGGTCCACTGTGGCATTGCTCAATAATATCACGTTGCTCGATTCGGAACACATCTCCTAAGCAAACCATCTTTCTGAGATCTTGAAAAGATAAGGTTCATCCCAAACGAAATATTTCATATCAGAGAAGAACTTCTTCTTCTCTTGATAAGACATTTCAGGATCGAGATAACGGGCATGAAGGTAGTTTACAATGGAGGAATACCATGGAACATTGGGAGGACAACCGTCTATCAACATAATGTTTTCTAGAGGAAAGTAAAGATCTATATCATCTGGTTCATCTTTTTCCTCACTTAACATTTTAGAAACGTGATCCGCCACTACATTTTCACTGCCCTTTTTATCTTTAATTTGAACGTCAAACTCTTGGAGGGTCAGTATCCAACGCAGTAAGCGCGGTTTAGCTTCCTTTTTGGTCATGAGATAACGCATAAGCGGCGTGATCACCCACACAATCACTTGAGCACCAAGCAAGTAACTACTTAAATTTATCCATAGCAAAGACTACTAATAATTCCTTTTCGGTGGTCGTGTAGTTAACTTGAGAAGGATTTAGTGTGTGGTGGCATAATAGATAGTGGAACTTTCCGTTAAGCTTTTTCCTCGAGACTCGCACCAACCGCATAGTTGGATGCATCACACATAAGCTCAAAGGTAGGTTCCGGTCCGGAGATATAAGTATTGGAGCGAGAGATCAGTCTACTCTTAAGCTCCTCAAACGCGCTTGCAATTCTCATCAAAATCAAAAGTAACGTCTTCTTTGAGTAAAGTAGGCAGGGGCTTGGCAATCTTTGAAAAGTCTGGATGAACCTCCTATAGAAGCCGACATGTCCGAGAAAACCTCGGACCTCCCGAACATTCTTAGGATAACTCATCTTCTCAATAGCTTCAACCTTGGCTCTATCTACTTTATACTTTGGTGACACTTTGTGGCCGAGGACTATGCCCTCATCTACCATGAAATGGCATTTTTCCCAATTAAGCACTAAGTCCTTTTCCACACATCTAGACAACACCTGATCAAGATTATTGAGGCAATCATCGAAGGATTGACCAAAGACCGAGAAATCATCCATAAAAATCTCTATGCACTTTTCAACTAGCCCGTCAAAGATTGCCATCATACACCTTTGAAAGGTGGCTGGGGCATTACAGAGACCAAACGGCATCCGCCTGTAGGCGAATGTCCCATAAGGGCAAGTGAAAGTGGTCTTCTCTTGGTCAACAGGATCGATGGGTATCGGTAGTATCCTCGAATATCCATCCAGAAGCGATAGAATCGTGCCCGCCAGACGCTCAAGCATCTGGTCAATGAATGGAAGGGGGAAATGATCTTTCAGTGTGACCTCATTGAGTTTTCGATAATCGATACATACTCTGTATCCAGTGACGAGCCTCAATGCTATCTCTTCTCCTTTCTCATTCTTATCAATAGTAATTCCACCTTTCTTGGGAACTACTTGAGTTGGGGATACCCACTCACTGTCTGCAATGGCGTAAATGATACCCATATCTAGAAGCTTTATAATTTCCTTCTTGACTACTTCTTGCATATGAGGGTTAAGCCTTCTCTGAGGCTGTCTAACTTGTTTTGCACCCTCCTCAGTTTTGATCTTGTGCATACAGATGTCGGGAGATATCCCTCGGATATCTCCCACCTGCCATCCAAAGGCTTTCTCATTTTTGCGCAAGACGTTTAGCAGTTTAAGCTCTTCTATTCGAGATATCTTGGCAGAGATGATCAAAGGAAGCCGGTCACCTTCTCTCAGAAATACATACTTAAGATGTTTAGGCAACGGCTTCAGAACCAAGTCTACAGGGGGTTCCTCTAGACTTGATTTAAGATCTCCACTCCTCAACTCAACATCGTTGAGCTTACTTAGTGGCCCTACTGCCAAAGCTTCTTCTCTTAGCTCATCCTCGAATTCAGCTGCCAACTGATCTAGATTGACCGCACCATGGCTATTCAGATTATCGATCAATCGCTCATATTCCGCTTCTACAGCCAAGACTTGCTTATCCATGAAGTCATTGAAGTCATCAGACGTCTCCTCAATGGAACGACCCGGTTGGAGAGATCAGAAGGTACATTGATAGATTTTGAAACACTATAGCTCGCCTCCTGGTCACCAACTCGAATGGTGACATGCCCACCATCACAATCGATGAGGGCTCTAGCTGTAGATAGAAAAGGTCTTTCGAGAATCAAAGGGACATTTTCACTTTTCTCAATATCTAAGACGTACCAGTCAACTGGAAAGGTAAACCTATCTATTTGAACTAATACGTCCCTTAGGATCCCTGAAGCTTTCTTAGAGGACCTATCAGCGAACTGCAAGTTCATGGTAGTGGGTTCTAGAAGACTCTGTAAACCAAGTTGATTGCAAACAGACAATGGTATCAAGCTGATGGATGCACCCAGATCACATAAGGAGTTCGGGAAGACTAGGCCTCCCATTTGCAATGCGAGCACAAATTTGCCTGGGTCACCCCTCTTGGTTGGTAAGTTTTGATGATTTATCAAGGAGCAATCCTCACCAACTTGCCTTTCCATACCTGCCAATTTCTTTTTCGAAGACACAACATCCTTGATGAATTTTGTATACCTAGGCATCTCGACCAAGACCTCGGATAATGGCAGATTTACCTGAGTATTTTTCAAAAGGTTAAGCACCTTTTCATATTTCTTGTCTTCACTCAGAGAGATGTTGCTCTTCCTCGGTGGAAATGGAAGCTTTTTAAGGTCACTCTCGGAAAATACTTTCTTTGCGGATGCACTTACGGCCTTGTCTTCCAGATCTTTCCACCTCACAACTTTATCAGACGTCTTATTGGTCAGGGGATCAGCCTCCTGACTCTCAACCGAATCTTTTTTTCTCAGGGGCTCAGCCACCTGAGGTGTTTCAACTCTTTCATCTCTCGGGGGATCAGCCTCCCGAGTACGTTCTGCTGGGATGCGGGGATAGTGGTTGCTCAACTTCCTCTCCGCCTTATCGATGGCGAGGAGGGCTAGTGGTTTCCCTGGAAGCCAGGGGGACCACTCAGCTGAGTGCCACTTCTTAAATTCATCGCACTGGCCTCCTCTTTACCGTATTGCATTGTTGGCACGAGGTCAGTGCATTGGTTGCTGCTTAAATCGGCCTGAGCAACATGACCACCCTTAGGATTTTTTCGATAAAAGTCGGGCGGATGCCCGTGGGGTCTTGATGCTAATTGCTCGACCATTGCCTATCTGTCTCTCAAGATTCTTATTCGTACTCATTAGAGCTGAATATTCTTGTTTTGCCTTCTTTGAATGAGTTCCATTCACCTTAAGATCATTCAATTCGAGGACCTTGAGAGTCTTTGGAAGTTTGAAGAGTAGTATGGGTGGGCCGATTTTGAAAATTCGAATTGGAATTAGAAGGCCAATTCTGATTGAACCTTTGTGTTTGATTGGAAAAATTAGAGTTTTGGTTTTGAGCAGAACCAGGGTTCCTATTGAAATTTGAATTCGGATTAAAACTCGAATTCGGATTGAAACTGGAAGCTTGATTGAACCCTTGGTTACGGAGTTGATTCTCGCGGATGGTTGATTAAATCTTTGGTTGTTCTGGCCAAGAACGCATTTACTTTCGGCATTCTGGCCCATTCATGGGACGAATCTGGAAGTATGCCCCATATTATCGCAGTTTTTGGCATTGGACTGAGTGTACTGTCCATCATCATGGACAGTATTGACTTGGTATAAAGAATTGGGGTTTAATTGACATTGGCCATTTACATGACCGGTCGACAAACAAGATTCGCAATCTGTAACTTGAGGGTTCTCATGCGAAACGAAGGAGTCGATTCATAGGATTCGGAGTTTGAGGATTGGCCATCCGCCTCTGCGGCATGGCAATCGGACTTTGAACATTTACTTCCTCCACCTTATGAGGAGGAGGAGCTTGAATTGCCTGATAGGATGGGGCGTAGTTGTACTTGGCAATGTCCTCGAACAATGCCCACCCCTCGGCAGGTGTTTTCCTCAAAAATGCCCCACCAGATGAACTATTGACCATGCCCTTGGTGAGCTCGGTCAATCCGTTAAAGAAAGTAATGACTTGCCTCTCCAAAGGCAAGCCATGATGGGGACATTTTCTGAGAAGAGATTTAAACCTCTTCCAGGCCTCGAAAAATGATTCATTTTCCTTCTGAGAGAATGTGAAAATTTCATTTAAGCACTGGGCCGTCTTAGAGGGTGGAAAATATTGACTCAAGAACTCCCTCTCGAGTCCGGCCCATGTAGTGATGGATTCAGGAGGAAGAGAGTGATACCATTCCTTCGCCTCCCCTCTTAAGGAAAAAGGGAAAAGTTTGAGCTTGATAGCATCCTCACTTACACCTTGGATGCGGGTAGTACGCTTATATCTCTAAGAACGCGTGTGTAAGTGGGTATGCGGATTTTACGATTGGTAGCCATAAAAATTGATGCATCTTTGCATCATCCGGATAAGCCCCGGCTTGAGCTCGAAAGTTTGAGCGATAATGGCGGGCAAGACTATATTTGGGTTGGCGGTGATCGCACCAGGCATGGCGTAGTCTGCCAACGTACGTCGATCCTCTGCCGCCATTATTACTATTTCTTCGATCTCTTTTATCAACTTCCGTTCAATTTCTTGGTCGGCTGAACTTCCTTCGTCCGATGGATCGGTAAAACGAAGTTTTCGCCTATTGGGTCGGACTATGGTCCGCTCGGGGTCAGGTGAAAAGAACAGTGGTCCTTTCTGACTTCGAGTTTGCATAAACCGACTCCCTACTCAAGATGTTGAACCTAAAAACTAATAACTAAAGAAAAATTAAAAGCTTAGACTAGAGATTAAAAACCTAAAGAAAAGGAAGGGAAGGAAGAAAAGGAAACAAAATTATGGAAGAAAAACAGGGCAAGACGGACGTCCAATACTTTGGACGGGCGTCCGGGTGAAGTTTGGACTGGACGGGCGTTTAATGATCCAAACGCTCGTCTGAAAGGTGGAATACTTGGACGGGCGTCCAAATCTTATGGACGCTCGTCTAAGTGAATAAAACAGAATCAGAGTTGAAAATTTTTCAGCGGACGGGCGTCCAATATCCCAGATGCCCGTTTGATAGTGTGGAAAAGTAGAACAGAAGCAGAAAGAAAATTGTAGAAAATAACAGAAGGGTTAGGAGTACAAAAGGAATCGAACAGAGACAGAGAGAAAGGATAGAGGGGAGAACTAATCACCAGAGAACCTTAAATCCTAAGCTAAAACCCTAATTATCTAATTACCTAACCGTTTATCAATTAAAACAGGAAATTAAAACGAATTAAAAACAAAAATAACACAGAAAAACGAATAAAAACAAAAACTAGACAACCGTCCGGTTCCCCGGCAACGGCGCCAAAAACTTGTCCCGGATTTTATCAATATAAAACAACAAGTAATAAACCGGTTAACCTCAAGTGCAAGGATCGTAGTACGGAGGCTAATGCGGGTCGATCTTACGGGAACTAGGCGAATGTTAACCCTAGCTTTTGTTTTTAACTAACTATTGCCACGATTACTAACCTAACGAATAACTAGCGAAACAAATATGCAGAAAATAACTAGACAGAGGAGATTAATCCAATGCTAGGAGAGATTGAAAGCGATAAAAGTAAACTAAAAGTGCAGGAAAATAAATTAACTAATCTAAACTAAGCTATGAGGATTGTAAATCAAGTTTATAAAAGACAAACGAGGATTGATCCACCTATCAACATGCATTGATCTATTATCTCGATTTTACGTGGTATTTACTTAGGTTGTGATTCACCTTACCTAAACATGAACTCCTAATTCCTTGGGCAATCCATCTATTAACCTAGTATCTTCCAATACTAAATTAACACGTTAAAAAGATCAAAGGTGTCAACTTTTACGTTAACGATCTAGTTTTTAGACTTACTAACTTCCGTTAATGTAAATCTAATGAACTATTCTTATCTATGGTGATCTATGCTATTAAAGATTTCCATCAAACAATAGCATATCAAGCATCTGACATATTTTCCAATATAATTGCATTAAAACAAGAATATGCATAGATAAGAAACAACCGTAGTAAATACTCACAAGAAAAGTCTAAAATAAATAGATCAATTCAATATCTTGATGGCTTCACAAATTCGTTCGAAGGAGGTTCTAGCCTCTCGAGCATCCTCAACAACCCGGAAAAGCAGAAAAATAACATAAAACTAGCCTACTTTGATCGAATCTAAAGTTGCATAAAACTGGAAATAAAAAGTGTAAAAACGCAGCCTTAGCCGCCCCTAGGGTTTAGGGTTTGTATGATGTCGAATTGTTCTTTTTTAGGTTGAGAAACAGCCGCTTATTTATAGATTTCGAAGTCGGTTTCACTAAGTCGGCCGACGGACGCTCGTCCGCCTAATCAAACGCCCGTCCAGATAACCTAGATCGCGCTTGACGCCCGTTGAGGACGGCGCCCAACTCTCAGTATCAAAATCGCTCCTCAGGACGCCCGTCTGCTTCATCAAACGCCCGTCTACTCTGGACGGAGTATGGACGCTCGTCCAACATGACTTGAAGGTGATTTCTTCATATTTATCTCTTTTTCCTTCACTCCACTTGATCATTATCTCTTCCTTCAATCACTTAGCTCGAATTTGATCACTTTTTATCATCATTTGAGCACAATAAACATACCTATAACACATGGAAAACATCACAAACTGTAGTAATATTCAAATAATCATATTTTAACCATGAAATCACATAAATAAATCGATATTGCGATTAAGCCGTTAAAAATATCGTTTGCTCAATATTTTAATATAGAGACCAATTATTACGCAAATTATACAAATAAAAGGGAAAAACATCACAAAATATAACATTATAAAACATATAATTTCACCCTTAACAATATCTATGAAAATAATACGAATATGGGGGAAATTGATATAAAATATATCTATAAAAATCACACAATTCGACCCTTAACAACTATCTCTTAAGAACCTATCTTTCTTTCACTAGAATATTGCAAGAATATTGTGATACAAAAGTGCTTGGCACTCACCTCTTATTTATAGTGGTAATGGCGCCTAAGATGTCTTGGAGTGTA
This sequence comes from Gentiana macrophylla, assembly GCA_026214975.1. Taxonomy (NCBI): domain Eukaryota; kingdom Viridiplantae; phylum Streptophyta; class Magnoliopsida; order Gentianales; family Gentianaceae; genus Gentiana; species Gentiana macrophylla. Next base: position 88,687,466 of record CM047815.1, read on the forward strand.
GTGGGGAACAAGAAACTATTTTCCCAATAGAATAAGAATTTAATAAATCAATTAGATAATTGATTGATTATCTCATTAAGTATTTACCTTAATCTTATAAGATTTTTCCTTAAAATCATATATGCCATATATTTAATATCTTATAATAAATACTTTCCAAGATATATATTGTCAATATCTAATATTGAATATATCTTTATTATATTATACTACTAAATATATATCTATTATACATGTGCACATATATATATATATATATATATATATATATATATATATATATATATATATATATATATATATATATATATATATATATATATATATATATACATTTATCAATATCTAACATTAATAATATAATATTATAATTAATTAATTTGCAAAATCCATGTGTATCACACATATACACAATTTCGCCCCATACATCAAATATGTATATTTAATTAATCAACATAATTAATATCTTGTATTCTATTTATTTATAATAAATAAATATCACCATATTAATTTATCACTATAACACTTTATAGTAGCCATAAAAAAATCCACATCCGGTTATCGCTATAACCACAAATTAATTTCGGCTAGTATTCATATGTGTGTGACCCGATAGGTTTCCGAATATACTGGCCGTAGGCACAAAGTGCATTTACTAAAATACCCCTCATACCTAACAATCAAGGATAACATCTAGCAACACATCCACAACCCCCAATCATTGGAAAGAGTCAAGTGCTATGACTACAACCTTTTATGTGAAACGGTTACCATGTAAATACAATCCTATCGCTGTAATAATATCCATACGGTCGTATCTAGAGTGTCAATACATTAGCAACCGTATCTTATAATCTGGATATCATGCTCTCTCGACGTAACTCTTTTACTCCCACTTTTCAAATATTCACGAGAGCTAGACATTCCTTATAAGAAGGCACTTTCGGATATTTACTCCTACTATTAGGATACGCGATTTCTGGATGAGCGATATGAATCCTACACGTTCTTCAGTATCACACCCAATCACTACCGCTTTATCGCCCTATGGCTAAGGGAAACCTTAATAGTGTCAAAGTATGGCAATCCACACCGTGATACCATGAAGACTCCGGTCTTAGGATAATTACACAACCACCACATAGTGCGACACTTAATAAAGTAAGTGGGTCAGTCTAACGTACGCATTCTCTAATAGACGTCCACGTACAGTCCAAGTGTCTCTACACTTTGATAGACAAGATATGTCCTTACCTTCAATAAGATAGAAGACATTCAATACGTGCTAGTCTAATCATACTATTAATGTCCCTTTTAATAGTACATGCGACTAGAGACATTTAAGTATCAAACCTTTTAAAGTGAGTCGAGATCTCATCAACCATAATCCACTATTATGATTTCCCTTTCATAGTTTGACACTTGGGACGTTATTATATATACAATATCATAATTGGTCCGTTAAACGAACAAATATATAATAACAGAAAGTCATTTATTATATGTATAAACATAAAGAAATAGTAGCAATAATCCGACCCGGTCAGATCCGGTCCAATCCGATTGGTTTAGGACACTATTTCAACCATCTCTCACTTGGCCGAAAGCCAATCACTCATATATACAAGACCAATTTGATACACCAGAATCTCATGTAATACTCACAACCAACCCTAAGCGTGAATGGATCACTATCCGTGGGGACTCAGACTATCCTTATATCCTGCTCCAAATGACCAAGTCAAAAGGAACCGCCTCAACACACACATGAATCTCTGACGAGACCCTGGTCTTTGCTTCAAGCAATGAATCCACTAATATATCAGCTATACAGTAAAGGTGGAAGGACCACATATGGTTCAGGAACGAACCTCTTAGATCCATGTACTGCTCCCGCTGTGCCTCTAAGGCATATACTGTGTTTCATCCCAGTTGCAGAATTTACAGTGATCCCTTACTGAGAACATTTCTAGCTCACTGTATCACTTACTTAAAGTGATTACAAACCTAGATTGCAGCTCCCACTATCTTCATAATATTTAGGGTATACATCTGTATATCTACGTTTATTCGATTCCAAGTTTCAATGAACTAGGAAACCATCCTTAACACCTTTAAGGATATTATCGACACTTACCAGAATCACTTTCATAGTTATTCATGACTCCTCATGCAGTATAAACACCTGGTACAACTCTTATAATATAGATCCAACTGGAGCAGCAAATGGAACCTTCCACGAGAGTCATATTTCACCTTATCTTCAGGACTGACATCCTGTCATTGATACATCCCGAGAATACTGGCTAGTAGTATCTCTTGTTGTGATCTATGCTAAACTCTTTTAGCATCCCATCTACTAGGGTGAACTGTGATGATCAAGCAGTATCTAAATCTATCACTACAGATTCTTATTTTCAAAAATAAGAACTGCCATTCCTAGATCTTTCGTAAAGACCTTGAACTACAAACAATAATTGACTGTAACATGGGGTAACAACTCTCGAGAAGGACATGCAACACCTTACTCAAAAACTATAACACTCCCACTAACCCTTTTCACATTAGTCATAACTTTCTTCTTGATGGAATCAAACTCTTTTGATCTATCAAAGCAAAGAACTTATACAGAGGAACTTGTTTGAGTCCATAACTGGATCTCATAAGCTTACACATGTTATCATCTATGAACATCAAGCCATTGGCCCAACGTTTTCAACACTATCATATATACATGATACGTAGCTACAACAAGCACTATCTGAATAGATTTAAGCATAGCTGGTAGCATAAAGGTAATTACAAGGTTTTGGCCTCGTAGCCCTTTAGCCATCAACTTAGCTTAACTAGTAATCTTATTACCTTCCATATTAGTCTTTCATAAAGACCTATCGCACCTTTCAGAGACATTCCCTTCAGGTAATTCAGACTGGGTTCATAACCCATTTGTCACACATGGAATCTATTTCAGACATTATGGCTCCAAGTCATATATCTTATTCTTGCCTTTCAAGCATTCCTGCATAAGTTGTGAGATCTTCATCCTTCAAGATGAACACACCAGTAGCTCTTCCAGGCTTGTGGTTATCCGTATATTCGTAGAATACTTGTGTACTCTAAGAAGTGTTCTACACCTCATCACTATGTGGCGGCTGCTCATGTTCCAACGGTTGAATATATCTTTCTAGTACTCAAACTCTTTTGAGAACTCAATTTACCCCCACTGTTTCTTTTGGAAGAAACACTTCCTCTAGAAAACAACATGTTTGGAGACAAACACCTTTTGCACCACAAGCAAGTAAATAATATCTAGCATACTTGCTAATATATTCCACAAAGTTGCACATGTCATACTAAGCTCCAAGACTTTCAGACATTGCCTGCTTGCTAGAAGCACGACAACCCTAAATCATCGGTTAAGATGGATTTGAGGTTACCGCCTTCCATATCTGATATGGAATTCATTCAACCTTATTCTTCGGAACTTGGTTAAGTGTATGTTTTAAATAATGGCAATATCCCAAAATAGGTAAGGGATACTTTGCATGGCTTGCACCGCATCTTTATCGTATAAAGTGCTATTTCCATTTTAGAAACACAATCTAATTGCGTATTCCAAATGGTATCCTTTAAGGGAGAATCTGATTCCTTTTCAGACAACTTCTGAAACACCCTTTAGGTATTAATTACTTCAATCCAATTGAAGATTAATTCCAAAGTCGTTATCATTCTCATATTCGTACTAGATCGAGCTTTTCGGGCTTTCCGAATTATGTACTTCACTAAGTACATTCAACTATTTCTAAAATAGTCAAAGAGATCTAATTGTTTGTGAATCAATATCATGCATCTTTTATTATGTGATTAAAACGATGAAGATTACTACACAAATTTACTAATGCTTATTGCTTAAGCTCGAAGACCGCTCTGCTACAACTGTTAGGAAATCTATGCGGGAACGCAGCGGAATATAAAATTTATGTCCTTTCACCAAGATCGACTTCGTTTAACCAACAAGCATAAAAGAAGTACACGAGAAAGTTTCCTTAGACGATCTGAAGGATCGAAGCTTTATCGTCTACGATTGTTGGTCCAAGCACCCAGCTGTCCAAGTGTTCGGCCTCTAGCGGTAATCCACATGAACAACCACCAGAATCCTCGAAAGACTGCTACCGAGAAAAAGTCGACAAATGGTCGCCTTTTCTTCTTCCCATAAAAACTCGCTCTCAAGGACCTCACTTTCTTTCACTATAATATTGTAAGAATATTGTGATACAAAAGAGCTTGGAACTCACGTCTTATTTATAGTGGTAATGGCGACTAAGATGTCTTGGAGTGTAGTGGGGAACAAGAAACTATTTGCCCAATAGAATAAGGTTTTAATAAATCAATTAGATAATTGATTGATTATCACATTAAGTACTTACCTTAATATTATTAAGGATTTTCCATAAAATCATATATGCCATATATATAATATCTTATATTAAATACTTTCCAAGATATATATTATCAATATCTAGTATTGAATATATCTTAGTATTATATCTATTATCTAGTATCTTAATTATATTATCTTAATATATATATATATATATATATATATATATATATATATATATATATATATATATATATATATATATATATATATATATATATATATATATATATATACTTATATATATACATTTATCAATATCTAATATCAACATTATAATATTATAATTAATTAATTTACAAAATCCTTGTGTATCACATATACACAATGTCGCCCCATACATCAAATATGTATATTTAATTAATCAACATAATAAATATCTTATATTATATTTATTCATAATAAATAAATACCAGCATATTAATTTATCACTATAACACTTTATAGTAGGCATAAACAAATCATCATCCAGTTATCGCTATAACCACAAATTAATTCCGGCTAGTTATTCATATGTGTGTGACCCGATAGGTTTCCGAATATGTTGGACGTAGGCACAAAGTGCATTTACTAAAATACCCCTCATACCTAACGACCGAGGATAGTGTCTAGCAACACGTCCACGACCCCCAATCATCGGACAGAGTTAAGTGCTATGACTACAACCTTTCATGTGAAACGGTTACCGTGTAAATACAATCCTATCGCTGTAATAATATCCATACGGTCGTATCTCGAGTGTCAATACATTAACAACCGTATCTTATAATCTAGATATCATTCTCTCGTGAAGTAACTCTTTTACTCCCACTCTGCAAAGATTCACGAGAGCTAGAAATTCTTTATAAGAAGGCCCTTTCGGATATTTACTCCTACTATTAGGATACGCGATTTCCGGACGAGCGACATGAATCCTACGCATTCTTCAGTATCACACCCAATCACTACTGCATGATTGCTCCATGGCTAAGGGAAACCTAAATAGTGTCAAAATATGATAATCCACACCGTGATGCCATGAAGACTCCGGTTTTAGGATAATTACACAACCGCCACATAGTGCAACACTTAATAAAGTAAGTGGGTCAGTCTAACGTACGCATTCTCTAATACATGTCCATGTACAATCCAAGTGTCTTTACACTTTGATAGACGAGATCTATCCATACCTTCAATAATATAGAAGACATCCAATACATGCTAGTCTAATCATACTATTAATGACCCTTTTAATAGTACATGCGACTAGAGACATTTAAGTATCAAACCTTTTAAAGTGAGTCGAGATCTCATCAACCATAATCACTATTATGATTTCTCTTTCATAGTTTGACACTAGGGATGTTATTATATATACAATATCATAATTGGTCCGTTAAACGAACAAATATATAGTAATAGAAAGTCATTTATCATATGTATAAACATAAAGAAATGGTAGCAATGATCGACCCGGTCGGATCCGGTCCAGCCCGATTGAGTTTAGAACACTATCTCAACACATTCAGGATATGTTGACATTTCCTTTCAAATAAGCCATTTTGTTGTGGTAATCTAGTGCATGTCATTTGATGAACACTGCCTTTTTGTCTATAAAAGGCCTTCATTGTGAGTTCAGCACATTGATCGGACCATATGGCCTTAACACATCTTTAAAACTGTGTTTGAACAAATACACAAAACTGCTATAATAACTCGTTTGCTTGATCTTTAGTTTTCATTAAGAAAATCCAGGCATATCTTCTATGATCGTCTACTATAGACAGAAAATAAGAATCATCATCAACAGCTAAAAATCTATTTGGAACCTTTGGAACCCAAATGTCCACATGTATTAGGTCAAAGCATTGCTGAGTAACAACTTTATTAACAAGAAATCTAAGCTTCTTATGTTTTGCCAAATGGCAAATGGTACAATCATGATTTGGTAATATTATTCTAGCATCTAAAATTTTCAACACTTTCAACCTTTCAGTAGAAGTATGTCCTAATAAAAATGGAAAATTAGGGATAAGGACACAATCTGAAATATTTTTAAGTAACAGGACATCTACATATTTTTTATAGGGAGAAGGACAACTGCATAATTTTTATAGCGATAAGGACAAACAGTGAATCCCGAAAATCAGTGAATCTTCCCAGTGAATCCCGAAATCGGTGAATTTCGATGTTGAATTTTGATGATGAATCCGAAAATCGGTGAATCTCGACAATGAATTTTGAAAATTAGTAAATTTAAATGATGAATTTCGGCAGTGAATTTAAACAGTGAATTTCGAACACAAGTGAATTTCGATAGTGAATAAATAATTTTGTCCTTTATGCAAAAGTTTCAAAAAACTGTCCTTCTACTCAATTGATGAAATATTTCTGTCCTTCTCCCTCATTCCCCCAAATAAAAAATGCCATAGTTCAGAACTAGTCATGTAACAGGAACTACACCTGGTAGAAACATCATGCAAATTCTTGCGTTTCAAAAAACTTGAATGTTCAGCAACCAAAACCTAAAGGCCATTGCAAAGGCTAGCTAAACCAATCTTCCTCAAAGTTTGTGGTTCATGTACATAGCAAAAGTTAGAACCAAACACAAAAGACAAATTATCACCATCTACTAACTTTCTAACATATATAAGATTACATGCAGAAGAAGGTATACAAAAGACATTGTGTAAAACAAGAGCGTTGTCAACCCTAATGTCCCCTATATGAGTAACAGTCTCTAAAGATCCATTAGGTAATTTCACAAATAGATACTTCACAGCCTTAATATTAACCATATATTGTAAAAAAAAAAGGTAATATTGTCAGTTGCCCCTGAATCTATGATCCAGTGGACATTACTGCCCTCGATACCTTGCCCTAATGTACCACTCTCCGTAGCCAAAATTACTGAATTCCATTGATTGCTTGAATGTTGCCGATCTTGAATCAAAGACGCCATATGATCATACTGGAGTTTTGTGATAGCAGGATCACCTGTAGAAGTTTGAATTTGCTGATTATTCAAGCATGGTTCTTGTTCTTCGGATTCTTGATCATAAGCCGAATTATTAGCTGTTGGACCTGCACCCCTATCATATCATTTGAAATTTCAAGGATAGTCATATTTCTTATAACACTTATCAATTGTATGACCCTATCTTCCACAGTAAGTGCAGTAAGGCTTCTTGTTATTTCCTTGAAATCCTCTACCACCACCATTCCCTCTTCCCTATCCTCTGCCTTGATTAGAAAACGTAGCATTGGCCGTGACATGATTCCAAACAGCATCTACATTGTTCCCAAATCTAGCAGCAAGAATGACATAATAGGTATTGGCTGTGTTGCAGTTAAGTTGATGCTCATGATTAAGTGCCATGACAAAGACAATCTTGACATCTGGGAGAGGAATTTCGTCCAAACCTGAGACTTAACAATGCTAAAAATTCCCATTCAAGCCTTTCAAGAGCCTAGTGGTGTGGGCATTAGCATAGTACTCTATGATAGTTTGAAGTGCAAGGAGGAATGGGCCTCAGAATAAGGTATTGATCACATAAATTTTGTGAAGTAATCTGTAACAGATAGTGAGCCTTGTTTCACATTCTCAAATTCTTCTTCAATATTGGACAATCTACATGCATCACCTCTTCCAAATATATCTTGAAGATCTAGCCATATCTCTCTAGCTGTGTCAAAATACATCATACACACAGAAACAACATGAGACATCGAATTAAGAAACCAAGAAGTAACCAGATCATTGTTCTGCATCCAGTCTTCAAATGCCAAATCATCTGCTTCAGGCATGACAACAGTGCCATTGATGAAACTCAACTTTCTTTTCTATGATAAAGCTTTTGAAATAGCCCTTTTCCAATGATTAAAATTCTCAGAACCTTTTAACAAAGGTGGTACAAGAATGAGGCTCGGATTATCATTGTTATTGCCTTGAACCACAGCTTGATTTGCAGCTGCCATTGGAACTTAGAACAAGAACCATAATACTTGTGAAAGATGAATGAAGAAATAAGAACAAGATCAAGAACGCGTAAATGAATCAGTAAGCTCTGATACCATGTCGACGGCACCTAACAAGCCTGGTTTGTTGTAACAACTTAACTTCCATCTTCAACCGCTTTCTTCAGTTGGTGTTTGACGAAATGCCACACTGAAGTTAAAACCGAATGCTGCAGCCAAAACCAAGTCCATGCTAATTCTTAGGCCTCAGCATTATCAGAGAATTTTCCATTTTCTCCACACACAAAAAAAAAAAAAAAAATTTTGTCTTTGATAATATTCTTATAAATAACAGTTTCAGATGATAGTTTGGGTAGATTGCATGGAAGGTGTTCAATGTATTACTTTGATAATTTTGTATTACCTATATATCCTCTAGTTTTGCTAGAGCGTTTTATAAATCAAAATATCTTATTGTTAGTAAAATCAAAATGTTACCACTTACCACCGTTGCAATTTGTTGTTTCGTTTATGTTCTACACTTAGTCGTACAGTTTACGAGATACCTGCTCGAATAAATTTTACTAATAGTCATGTACTTTTAAGTCATTCATTCAATCACTTTTTCTTCGTATGTAAGTAGCACAACCGATTCAATGCTCAAAATTATTTTGTGTCACTCGTCTATTTAAAATGATAAAAAAAATCAAAACTCTGTAGCATTACATATTATTGTATGTTTATGTCTTTCAAAAGGACTGAGATTGCCAAAATGATACTGCAAAGACCTTGAAAATCGCGGCTTTGTGCTATAAGTTCTGCTGGTTCCTTTGGCAAGTTTGCTGCAGGTGATCCGTCGTCTTTGAAGCCATCATCACAAGTGTCGGGTTCGGTCAAAGCAGCAGCTGCATTGACGTTTAAGGTAGCAAAATCACCCGCTTTCAAAGAAGCAGTGCAGCTATCGAGATCACTCACGGCATCACCGTAATTCTCCACACACGTCTTGTATATCTCTTTTGATACGTTATCTTTTGCTTCATTCAATAGCTTAGTCACGAGGGCGAGGCCAGATTTAGCACTGGTTTTGGATATGTCAATTGAGATTTGCCCAAGCCTTTTTAGATCGGCTTTAGGTGCACGAGGGTCTGCTCACAACGCTTTCTCACAAAAAGCGGCGTTTTGTGATTTTGCGCAAACATCGCTACTCAAATCTCCATGTGAAAATTGGCACAATGCTGCGAGGGAAAGGAGAAAGTAGACTGATTTCATTAAGGTATTGATGCTCTTTTTCTTCTTCTTCTTCTTTTTCTTTCTAGTGGAGAAAGAAGATTAAGTACGAGCTTTGAATGAATACTATCCTCTTATATACTAATTTTTGTAATGAATGTTCATTTGTTTTATAGAAAGTATAGTCAAATCGGTAACTGTGTTATATCCATGTCCTTATAAAGCTTTTAGGGTAACAAATTTTCTACTTGTGCTATTCTGATACTTGTGCATCACATTCACGTTGTAAATGCATTTGGGTCATGATCGAGTGTAATAATGGATTTGTTTAATCGATCACAATCCTCCCCCGTACCCCACCCACCACACCAACATTGTACTTTTATATGAAATATTGGAATCCACACCTCATCTCAATATTTTCTTGATCACCAAGTGATGGTATTAATTTCTAACCCTATGCATGCATTAGATCAAAGTGTATATGTCATTTATGCGAATTAATATTTAGTCTTCGAACAAATTTTTTGTTTCCGCGCTGGATTTGATCAGATCAGATCCAGAATGAGCTGAAACTCCTTTATGTGGGGCCATAAGCAAGTATGGGTCGGATCCATAGGGAAACCTATAGGGGTGAATGAAATGGAATGAAATAAAAATTAACAAAACACGTGGGTACGTGATGGGATAAGAATGAAATGAGGTTGGGTGGGTGGTGAGGTGAGATGAGTTGGGTGGCGTGAGGTAACATGTGTAGGGTGTGTTGTGGGGTAGGGTGGGTGGTAGGGTATGGTACATAAGGTCTTATAGAGTTACCTATAGCATGTGGTAAGGTTGGGTAGGTGGCATGGGGTGAAAGGGTGGGTTAAGGTGCATGGGTTGGGTGGATTAGGTTCAGTAGGTGGTAGGGTAGGATGGGTGGTGAGGTAAGTTAGGTAGGGTGGGTAGGGTAATTATACGTATCGTAGGGCATGTTGTAATGTAGGGGATATGGCGTAGGGTGATCGGGTAACATGATCAGGTGGTAAGTTGGGTTAGGTAGGTGGTAAGGAAGGGTGGGTGGTGAGATAAGGTGAAATAGGGTATGGTGTAGGGGTGTTCACGGATACGGTTTATCCGAAAACTGAACCGATCCGAGCTCATTCGGTTCGGTTAATGTTCGTGTTCGGTTTCGGTTTCGGTTAATAATATAAAGAAACCGAAAATTTCGGTTCGGTTACGGTTCATTCTATAAATTATCCGTAACTAAACCGAAAACTGAACCGAATTAAAAACCGAACAATTAATCGAACCGGATTAAAAACCGAACAATTAACCGAACCAAAACCGTACCAAACAAAAAACCGTAACCGAACCGTTCATTTCCAACATATATAATTAGTTTTTATATACTATATTTTATTTTATAAAAATTGATTATAACCGAACCGTTATCCAAACTGTTTGTAACCAAATGAAAAAACCGAAAAAAAACTGAACCATTTATGACCAAATAGAATTGTTAAATTTTATTCGGTTTACGGTTAACCGAACCGAACCGAACTATATATTTCGGTGCAGTTCGGTTCCCTAAAGGAAACGGTTCGGTTTCGGTTTCGGATATTTACTAACCGTAATTTTCAGTTCGGTTTCGGTTACGGCCATTAACCGTACCGAACCGAACCGTAAACACCCCTAGTTTGATGAGTGGTAGGTTAAGTTAACTATAATAACATAGGCATGGAAAGGTAGGTTAGGGTAGGTAAGGTAGGTTGGGGTATGGTAGATTAGGCAGGTGAGTGGCAGGATAGGTTCGGGTGGTTGGTTAGGGTAGGGTACGTATGGTGGGTGAGTGGTTGGGCAGGTTAGGGTAGGGTATGGTATGTGGAGAGGTAGCGTGTGGCCGGGTGAGGAATAAGCTGGGTGGTAAGTAAGAAATGGTAGTGGTAAGGTAGGGTCGGTGGGGTAGGAAATGGTATGTGGGGTAAGGCAAGGTAAAGTATGGTAGGTTGGAATAGGTGGTATGATGAGTGGTGAGGTAAGGTAAGACAAGATGGTGGTGGGGTAAAACTACCCCTCACCCTACCCAACCCTACCCTACTTTTTGCACTTTCTCCTACCCCATCCTACCGTACCTTACGACCACACTCTTCCTCATCCTACCCACCACCTTATCCCTTACTACCAACCATCACTTGGTGTTTCATCTATTCTAAAATTTGTTTAATTACATTTTAGCCACGTATAAAACACATGATTAAAATAAGTTTATTCCACTCAATTCAATTTCATTAATTGAATTTTTTCTATTAAATTCTATTCCTACGAAGTAAACATGACATTAAAGTCTATTGTGACATTATTTTTCTTCTTTTGAACCTCTCCCTAGTTCTTGTTATGGATGGGGAAATAGAATAATCTATTTCCCCAAGACTAAAAGAAAGTTTTCGTTTACATCTTTTGCAGAATTAGCTACCGAAATTGTCACTCGGATTTATTTCGATATATAAAATTGTCTCGTGAAGATTTAATCTTTGTCCATAATATCGATTAAACAAACCGAAAACAATCCATTTTATAGTTTTTTATTTTATTTTAATTTCTATTATGTTCTGTTATTATTTCCTTACAGCTACAACTTGTCTGAGCCTAACAAACTAGCACATAAAAGATAAAAGGAGTGAATCCAGAAATTTTCTTCAAACGGGTTCGTAAATCTTTTATAAAGTAAATATTTTTTTTACGGGATCCAATTTTTCTATAGGTTAAATATAAAATCATATTTTTAGTAGTGTCCGTAGACCCATTTAAGTGTATGCGCATCCACCACGGCCTGTCAAGACTACCATGAATGACCACACAACAACCTTTGATTAATTGTAATGCTTTCGGTTGATGCCGAAGGTTATTACTGATTTTATGGTGGTTCTCAACAAGTTTTGGACCACCATTTCATCACCTTCAATCAATCAAAAAAATTTAAACGGAGGTTTTCTTCTAAAAACATGGATCCATATAAAAAATTCTTCTACATTATTGGTTAAGGTAAACCAAATCAGATTTGCACCATCACCAAAATAAAATTTGTGGTTATCCTTAACAATCGGTTCTATAAGATAACTGATTTTATGCTCGTAAATATGTTTTTTTTAGGGGTTGTTAATGTGTTCTGAATCGGTAGTAATACTTTTGAATTTTATTTTTTTTATGAAAAAAATAATATTTTAGACAGTAGAAAATACAACAATGCCTTAGAACAAGTCAAATGGAACGAGTCTTACTGCATCTCTATTGAAAACATAACAAAAACTCCAACAACAACAAAGAAAATAAAAATAAAAAAAATAACAAAGCGGAAGTTTTTGTATCAAATTAAATACTACGCTCTGCGTAAAAAAAAAAAAAAAAATTAAATTAAATACTACGCACTCCCGTGATACAATCATGGCAAATTTTATAATACAACTGTTGTAGCAAGGTTGTACCAAGTGGCATACATTACAACCATTAATTTCTAACCTCTCACACATGATAAAAGCCAGATATGAAAGAGAGTAAAAACGAGAGAGGCTAATGTATGTCTACAGCAGACAACCTTCTTATAATCTGGCTTGCACCATAAAAACATACCTACCTAATGTTTTTAGTATTTAATATATCGGCCGAGCGATTAATTATGCTATATCTGGCTTGGCGACTTGTGTTAGTCCTGCAAACCGTCACTGAAAACCGTCACTGAAAACCGTTTCTAACCGACTTCCGGTCAGATGATGAGTACGTAAGTAACTGCTTAATGCTTATTGTCAACTGCAATTCCATCAAATGTTGCCACACCACCACTAATTGCCGCCTAATTCTCACCGCCTCTCCGTCGCCTTTCAGCTAGGCTATGTGAGAACCGGGAAACCGAAAAAAGATTTGACGCCAGTTTCAACAAGTGTTGATGCTTCCTCGCTAACGGACACGAGATTCGTTAATTAAGCAGATATGCAAAGTAATTAACTTTGAGAATGTGTTGTTTGGAAGAACTCAGATGAGAAACAATGGAGATAAACACAACAACAACATCAACAAAAATAGAAAATATAACCGCTATTATTGAAAAAACTCAAAACTCCATACAATTTTCATTGTTTTTTCCTTCATAATTAAACATTCTTATCAACCTTTCAAAAGGTCTGCAATAGTCAGAATGATATCACAGAGAGCTTGCAAATCGCGGCTCTGTGCTATAAGTTCAGATGGTTCCTCCGGCAAGTTTGGTCCTTCCTTAAACCCATCATCACATGTATCCGTATCCGTCAAAGCAGCCGATGCGTAGACATTTAAACTCTCGTAATCGCCTTTCTTCAAGAAAACGTTGCACCTTTTGAGTTCGTCCACGGCGTCCTTATAGTTCTCCACGCACGTCTCGTATATCCCTTTAGATCTCTTATCCTTTGCTTGTTTCAACAGCTTATGGACGAGCCCGACTCCAGATTTAGCACTGGTTTTGGATACATCAATGGAGATTTTTGCAAGCCCTTTGAGATCGGCTTTAGGTGCACGAGGGTGTGCTCTTAACGCTTTCTCACAAAATGCGGCGTTTTGTGACTTCGTGCAAACATCGCCAATCAGATCAGCATGTGAAAAGTGGCAAAAGATTGCTGAAAGGGAGAGGATGAAGTAGATTGAATTCTTTTTACTCATATTCCTTTTCTCTTGATACTTCAAAAAAATAATATAAATAATAATAATAATAGGGAGTGGGGTAGAGGAAATATAGACTTCTTAATTATGTCTAGAGACAATGAATATATACACCGAAAAAGATACTTTTACCTAAGATTTATTACTGAAAATAGGAGGAAAAAAACACGTTTACCTAAAATTTATTACCAAAATAAGGAAAATATTTATATAAGGCATGGGACATTTACTATTTTTTTTTTTAATGACATTTATTATTTAGTGAGAAGGGTGCAAATATTTAACAATAGGTTTTTGGGTCACCACACCAAATATACAATATCATTAAGGACACTGATGATACTGAATTAAGCTCCTCTTATTTAACAGGTCCACGTGTAATCTAAGGGTGAGTTAAGAAGAATTTGCACGGTTCGAACTGTAGTAAAGGTGGTGTTTTTAGTGTTCTATGGCTGAGTCCAAGAATGTATCTTGGATTGCCTACGTATCCTGTGTAATGTCCAGGAATCAAGCCTTACGTAGTTCCTGGATTATTGTATTTATAGGCATAAGTCCACCTTCTGCCCTAAAACTTAGGGCGGTATTGTCTATTGACATAAATAACCCTTATTGGGCCCTGCTCCTTGCCCAAGTAACCCCCTGGATATTGGGCTTAGGAATCTGGGCTAGAACCCTGATCTCAACTCGTATAACACCGACATGGGTGCTCGAGATGGGACACTTGCAAGATCTGCTGGCTGCTGTGGTCTTCATTGGCACGTCTCTTATTCGACCCGATGTGTACATCAGAGGTTCGGACTTCCCCACATGCCAGCTGGACTAATTAGATAATTCCACGTGGAGGGGTGAAATCCCGTATCGTCATAAGCCCCCACGTGGAGGGGTGAAATCCCGTATCAGAGGGCTGATTTAAAATTCGATGCGAGCTTGGACAACGCATCGGCCCTTTTATTCTCGCTTCGAGGCACCTGTTCGATGCGAACTGTTTTAAACTTCGACATCAACCCTTGAACCACCTTCAAATAACTCTTCATAGCTTCCTCCTTAGCTTCATATTCGCCTCATATGTGATTGACTACGAGCTGTGAGTCACTATATACCAGGAGATTCTCGACCCCTAACTTGGATGCCAGCTTCAAACCCGTAATCATGGCTTCATACTCTGCCTCATTGTTGGTGGCCTTGAACTCGAATCGAAGCGCATAGGGGAATTCCTCTCCCTTCAGACTGACCAATAGTAATCCTGCTCCTGACCCATCTTTACTGGATGCTCCATCGACATGGATGGTCCACTGTTCCTCTAGTGTTTTTTTTCCTGCTCTAACTGAATAGATAATCCCTCGGAAATGAAGTCGGCCAGAGCTTGGCCTTTAACTGCTGTTCGAGGTAAGAATTTGATGTCATACTCAGCTAATTCGACGACCCACTTCGTTAATCGACCCGATGTCTCAGGTTTAGCCAAAATTTGTCTCAATGGTTGGTCTGTGACCACAGCAATTGGGTGTGCTTGGAAATAAGGCTTTAACTTTCTCGATGCGTGAACCAAACCCAGTGCTAACTTCTCTACAGGTGAGTATCTGACCTCTGCTCCATGTAGCGCCTTACTCACAAAATAAACTGGAACTTGCCCATGTTCCCCTTCTCGAACCAATACTGCACTTACTGCTTCTTCACAAATTGCCAAATAAACCAGTAATCTTTCCCCTTCTCGAGGTGAAGACAGCGTGGGTAAATCGGATAAATAGTTCTTTAGGTCCTCGAATGCCTTTTGACATTTGTCATTCCATTGAAAAAGACTGGCCTTCTTCAATATCTTGAAAAAGGGAAGTGCTCTTTGCGCTGATATCGATAAGAAACGGTTGAGAGCCGCCATACGACCCGTCAACCTCTGTACCTCTTTGATGCTACGAGGTACAGGCATATTCCTGAGCACATCGATCTTGTCCGGGTTAGCTCGAATTCCGTCTTTCGATATCATATACCCCAAAAACTTACCAGATCGAACCCCAAAGGTGCACTTCTTCGGATTGAGCTTCATGTTTGCAGCCCGGAGCACCTCGAAAACTTCTTTTGCATCGACAAGAAACTGTCCCATGGACTTGCTCTTGATTAACAAATCATCGACACACACCTCCATATTACGACCTATCAGTCCCTTGAAGATCTTGTTAACTACTCTTTGATAAGTGGCTCCTACATTCTTTAGACCAAATGGCATGGTCACGAAACAGAACGTACCGAATTCTGTGATAAAAGCGGTCTTCTCCGAGTCTTGAGGGCCATAAAAATTTGATAATAACCCTTGTAAGCGTCTAAAAACCCGAATACCTCGAAACCCAGTGTCGAGTCGACCAGCTGATCAATCTTAGGGAGTGGATACGAATCTTTAGGGCATGCCTTGTTTAGATCCGTGAAATCCACACACATTCGCCAGCTCTCATCTGGCTTCTTAACCAAGACTGGATTGGATAACCAGTCCGGGTAGAATATTTCTTTGACGATTCCAGCAACTAACAATTTATCCACTTCCTTCCTTACCGCCTCCTTCCTCTCAGGGGCGAGGTTTCTCTTTTTCTGCAGTATCGGCTTCTTTTTCGGGTTGACATTGAGTCGATGCACTGCTATATCTGCCGATAGGCCTGGCATATCGTCAGCCTTCCAAGCGAACACGTCTCGATATTCGATCAGGAGGTCGACCAAGGCTTGCATGTCGGAGTGTGGTATCCACTTCCCGATCTGAACCCCTTGGCCTTCTTCCTCCTTCCACACGCGAACTTCCTCTGTCGGGTCGACAGAGACCCAGCTTTTTTCTTTCTCTTCTTCGGGAATTAGCTCCTCGACCAGCACCTGTCCGACGCCTTTACCTTTTATCGTAACCAGACTACAATTCCTTGCAACTTCAACATCTCCTTTTACCTCATGGATGCCATACCAAGTGGGAAACTTCATGCTGTTATGGAAGGTTTAAATAATGGCTCTCAGGTCGTATAAGGCGGGTCGACCTAATATCTCGTTGTAACCCGATGGGGCCTTAACTACGACATAAGTCATTTCCATCGTTCTGCCTTTTTCTCCATCTCCTACTGTAGTCAGTAAGGTTACCGACCCGACAGGGTGGATGGCCTACCCTGTGAATCCGAACAACGGGGTTGATAATGGCACAATGTCCTCATCTCTCAACTTCATGGCTTTGAAGGCTGAGTAGTAGAGGATGTTGACTGCACTTCCACTATCGACACAGACCCTTTTTATCAGGCCTCGGCTTATCACTGCTTCTATTACCAATCCTTCACTGTTACTATGAGAGCTTGGAACATCATTTTTGGGTCCATAGCTTACCTCTGTCGTGAACCTAAGCTTCTTTGCTTCCCTCGGTCTGTCTGTTGACTGTCGACTGGATCGAGGACGATCCGACTCGTGCTTAGCAACAATTGTGTTGACACCATATCCGATACGGTTATCACCGTGGGGGTCTCGATTCTGATCTTCCCTACGATCGTCCCTGCGGTTATCTCTGTGAGTCAGTTCCGACGACCTGTCTCGACGTCTCTGATTATCTTGACGTGGTGATCTGTCTCTCCCCCCGTTATAACTTTTCCTCTTATATTTCCGACGACCCTTGGGTTCATCCTTCTATGATCTGTCGATCACCTCATCTAACCGGCCCTCTTGAATACATGCATCGATATCTCTCTTTAGGTCGAAACACTCTTCCGTGTCATGCCCCACATCTTTGTGATAGTCGCAATATTTGTGGGTATTCTTTCTCTTTTCTGGATCTTTGGACATCGGTTTTGGGGTTCGTGCAATGTTTTTCTTGATCATGATGGCCAGCACTTCTCCCCGGGATCGGTTGAGTGGGATGAAATCTCGGTCTTTTAAATTTCCCTTCTTTCTGAGCCGATCTGTGATCGGTACGGTCAACCGATTGAATACATTCGACTTTCCTTCATCACTCCGCCCCTTAGGCTGACCCTTGGTCTGGCCTCGGGTGTCATTCCTTGAGTTGAGGCCAAGTGAAATGGTGTGCAGGCGCATTGCCTCCTCACCTAGGCAAAACTTGTGGACTATGTTCACACATTCGTCCATATCGTTGGGCATCTTCTTAGACAATTTGTCGTATAGCTTCATATTGCGTAGGCCTCCAACAAAAGAATTGACATGAAGTGCATCACTGGCATTATGCACCTTCATTGCTTCGAGATTAAAGCGCCTCATGAAGTCAATGGTCGATTCCCCTTTTTCTTGCTTGATGTTCATGAGGTGAGTGGCACTGAGGTGGAACTTCTTATTCCCGATGAAAGCATCTCGAAACTTCTGCCCCAACTGTAGAAAACTAGAAATCGACCCGGGTCGTAGCTTATGAAACCACTTCGATCCTGAGCTCGACCTGTAAGCAAAGTATCGAAAGCACGACACTTCATAGCATCGTTGGCATTCCTTAATCTCATCAGTGAGATGTATCGATACAGGTTATCATCTGGGTCCGTAGTTCCATCATATGGTTCCATCTTCGGTGGCTTAAAGGACTCGGGCATCGAGAACTCCTCTATCTCGGGACTGAATGGCGACTCAAGCCACTATTTGACATGGTCCTTTCCTACGATGTGGTTAAACTCGTTTCGAATACTATCCTCGATTTGCCTCTGGGGCTTTCCATGTCCAGGATGTTTCTTTGCGCTGGTGACGCTGACTTCTACTTCGTCTTCACACTCTTCTCGAGGATCGATAGGCCTCTTTCCCTTTGTGTTCTCGAGCTCCTTTCGACCCGTTGAGTGTAACAGGTTATGCTCATTAGGGGTGTTATAAATCCCTTTACCTATGAGTGCAGAGGCTACCACTCTTTTCAAGGCGTATTCATCCAAAGATGCCAGGTGATCAGCCATGTCTTGCAACTGTGGGGGAAGTTGAGGCCTTAGCGGTTCTGCAACTGCAGGTCTAGATCCAGTGGTGATTTCCTGAGCCTGGGTTTGAACCCCTACTGGATCTACATCCGTGTGCTCTTCGATCGGTTGATTCTTGCTGCCCATAGGCTTCTGTCTCCTTGGTGGCGGTGCCATTGCAATATCCTTACCAACTCACCGGTAGAAGACCCTCATTCTAGCACCAAATGGTGATACTGAATTAACCTCCTCTTATTTAATAGGTCCACGTGTAATCTAAGGGCGAGTCAAGAAGAATTTGCACGGCTCGAACTGTAGTAAAGGTGGTGTTTTTAGTGTTCTATGGCTGAGTCCAAGAATGTATTTTGGATTGCCTACGTATCCTGTGTAATGTCCAGGAATCAAGCCTTACGTAGTTCCTGGATTATTGTATTTATAGGCATAAGTCCACCTTCTGCCCTAAAACTTAGGGCGGTGTTGTCTATTGACATAAATAACCCTTATTGGGCCTTGCCCCTTGCCCAAGTAACCCCCTGGATATTGGGCTTAGGAATCTGGGCTGGAACCCTGATCTCGACTCGTATAACACCGACATGGGTGCTCGAGATGGGACACTTGCAAGATCTGCTGGCTGCTGTGGTCTTCATTGGCACGTCTCTTATTCGACCCTATGTGTACATCAAAGGTTCGGACTTCCCACACGCCAGCTGGACTAATTAGATAATTCCATGTGGAGAGATGAAATCCCGTATCGCCAGACACCACAATTAATGTATATTTCTAAATCTTGATGTGGTGTCTCAAATAGATTTGGTGTGATGCCTTAAGAATTTAAAAAAAAAATACTGCAAGGAATTTTGAAATTTGTTACGCAGGACAACACAATATACCATAAATTTTTTTTATAGTATTCAATATACCATAATTTTTAAACTTCTTTGTGGCCTTTTTACACATTTTAAATTATTTAAGTATTCAAAATAAAAATATTACTACTACATTCGTCCATTTAATTTTTTTTGTTTTGTTTTATAATATAAATTTATTTAATTAGAATATTAATGAGGTATTTATTACACTTTTCTTATTTTACTCCTCGTTCTTTTTATATTCATCCACTCTTCCAAACTTTACGACTATTGCAATAATGATAGTCAAAAAAACATTTTAGATTTTTTTAAATTATAATTAATGACACATAATCAATTTAACTAACTTTCTTAAACCATTTCAGAAATCCAAATACAATTATCTTTTTGGACGGATGTAGTATTTAAAAATCCAAGTTACAATATAACCATTGATAATGATGAGTGTAAATTGGTGATAATGTGTACATCATTCGTTTACATTGTTGACAATGATGTGTTTAAATTGCTCGTAATGTGTCTCTCGTCATGAGTCGTGACATAACGATTAATGACGCCATTTTATTCAGAAAAAAAAAACAAAAATCCAAACATTAGATGTAGGCAACTTGTGGAGATTATACTTAGGTACATTCCATTTTTCAGGGCATCAAATAAAAGTTTCTTCTTAAAATCCAACCAGAATAATTAATTAATTTGTCGAAAGTTCAGTACAATAACATGTGATTTTGTTATACATACTCTTTTTTTTTTTTTTTGGAGTAAAGTTATACATACTCTTTATTGATCATACAAAAGCGCGGAGACCTGCAAAATGATAACATATAGATCTTGCATATTGTTGTTTTCTGCAAGAAGTTGAAGTGGTTCCTGTGGCAAGTTGATTCCAAGAAAAGTGTCATTACAAATGTAAGTATCAGTCAAAGCAGCCGATGTGAACGTGTTCAAACTCAGTAAGTCCCTTTTGTCACCATTAAATTTGTTCAAGTAATAGTTGCATTGCTTGAGTTGGACTACGGCGTCGTTATAATTCACAACGCATGTGTGGTATATCCCTATAGATACCTTATCTTTTGCCTGATTCAATAGGTTAGTGACGAGTGCGACCCCCGAGTTAGCAGTGGCTATGGATACATCAATGGCGATTTGTCCAAGCCCTTTGAGATCGGCGTTGGGTGCACGTGGGTCGCTTCTTAAGACTTTTGCACAGAAATCGCCGTTCATTCGTGGCCCATAGCAAACGTCGGTAATCAAATCTGCATGTGAAAATAGGCAAAATATTGCTGCAAGGGAAAGGATAAAGTAGCATGAATTCTTTAGACTCATTTTTTTCCTTTTCTTCTTGAGGCCGGGGGAAGAAACAGAGGCTTGTACCCTCTTATATAATCAAGCGGTATTCGATAACCATTAGTTTTACGGTAGTCCCGGGATCACGATATCATACTTATTCTATTGTTTCACTTCATTTAATAGTTTAGGTTTTGAAGTTTATGGGTGTGGACAATTGACAAAGTCTCTTTATGGTTTCACAAGAAAAGCATTGAGGAAAAAAGATAGGAAAGCTCAAAGAGTGCCCCGGAATTTTGGGCGGGCATCTGTTGCTTTGGTTGATCCTAAAACATGTGATAATGGCTTAAAAAAAAAAAAAAAAAAAAAAAAAAAGTTTAAAACTTAACCACAGAGCCCCCACTCCTCCTACAGGGTTTGAACCTTCATACTCCATCTTCAAATCCAACTGTCGTTTTAAGGCACTCAAACGCATCTTACCACTGGATCAAATCCTGGGATGCAATAATGGCTTTAAGGGATATTTGATAACATTACCGTGTTATTTATAGCACAAGACTATGTTATTTTTAACACAAAAATGGGGTATTTTATAGGGTCAATTATTTAAAAGGACTGATTTTCAACTTATTGGGGGTAATAGG
This sequence comes from Gentiana macrophylla, assembly GCA_026214975.1. Taxonomy (NCBI): domain Eukaryota; kingdom Viridiplantae; phylum Streptophyta; class Magnoliopsida; order Gentianales; family Gentianaceae; genus Gentiana; species Gentiana macrophylla. Next base: position 88,709,421 of record CM047815.1, read on the forward strand.
ACACTCCGAAATCTTATTTAGTTATAAGGACATTCTAATTTTAAGAAGGAAACTTATTTAGTTATAAGGACATTCTAATTTCAAGTGGAAAAGAGAGGGAAAAAAAAAAAAAAAAAAAGAAAGAAAGAGGAAGCGCTGGATGGATGATGTTTGTTTTCTTTCTTTCTTTTTTTATTTTTTTATTTTAAATTCACCATATTTCTAAAGGTTATATATTTTGATCTAAAACTCGGATCGTCAAAATTTTTTCACTAAAATTCATATTTTTCCGTCTTCTTTATTCTAAAATCAAATTTGATATTTTTTCCTACTAAATTTCATAAAATCGATTTTTTCTTCATAAATATCGATATGACATATTGATCACCGTCATGCATTGACCACATACCCTGATGCATTGACCACCGGGATCCATTAACCACCCAAATGCATTGACCGCCGTGATTCATTGACTACCCTGATGTATTGACCGCTTCGATCAATTGTCAACCTTTATCAGTGACATTTCATTGGAACGATTTATGCAATGACGTCTCATTGTAGCCATTTATGCAGTGACTTCTTATTGTACCGATCTATACAGTGACGTCTTATTGTATCGAACTATGCAGTGTCGTGTTATTGTAACGATTTATGTAGTAACGTCTTATTGTAACAATTTATGCATACATTTGGTTGTAAAAATATGACTTTAAACCAAAAAAAACAAAAGAAATACAGTTATTTTACAAAGTTATCGAAAATTTAAACCAACACTAATCAAATAAACCAACATCAATCAAATATTTAAAGATGACAAAGAAATAAAGTAACTTTACAAAGTTATCAAATGTGTGTATCAAGTTGTATATGCGGTGACATCAATATCATTACATCAGTTATCTATTGTAAATACATTCATCAATGTCACTGCTTCAGACATCAATGTCACTGCATAAGTCATCAATGTCCCTGCGTCAGACATCAATGTCACTGCATAAGTCATCAATGTCACTGCATAAGTCATCAATGTCACCGCATAAGTCAGCAATGTCATTGCATAAGCCCAGACCACCAAGATGATCATAGAGGGCACTCTTGTCAATCTCTTGATGATGGAAACTCTTGCACACATAGTAAAACACACTTTGCACTAATAGGCCAGCCAGATTAACTAGCAACTCAACCAAGAATCCACCAACCATAATTCTTGTAAGCACACCATGATTATCCCCACCATTAACCACAACTGATGAGAATATAGTGTGATCAGCCCACAAATAGCCATATACCCAAAAACAAGGTTGAAAGCTATCATGGTCCTGCCCTTTAACAACTGATAGCTCTTTTTCATAGTTGCAAGCCCATAAACCGGCTCGAATACAGAAACCACGCTAGCCAAATGCCACAAAGCACTTATATCGACCTGCAACCCAAGAAACAAGACAAAGACAACCATAAGAGAAAAGAAAAACAACCCAAAACTATGAGTATCCACAGCTATTATAAGCAGCACCAGAAACCCAAAAAGACTTAACTGTAAGCCACCATGGTGAGTGAAACCCATAAGAAGGTAATAAAGAACCTCCTAGATCGTACTTGTGCTGCGAAAGCAAAAAGGACTATATCATCTATTATAAGCACCCAGATACACTGTCCACTAATTAGTAAAACACAATCTATGAATGCTCTGAATGTTTCTCCTAGACGTGTTATTGTGTCACTGCTTCAGACATCAATGTCACTGCATAAGTCATCAGTGTCCTTGCATCAGACATTAATGTCACTACATAAGTCATCAATGTCACTGCATCAGATATCAATGTCACTGCATAAGTCAGCAATGTCACTGCATAAGCCCAGACCACCAAGATGATCATAGAGGGCACTCTTGTCAATCTCTTGATGATGGTAACTCTTGCACACGTTGTATAAGACGTTCACCTTATTATTATTTAATAAATAATTAAGCATTAATTTTCTAACAAAAGACCAAAATAGAATGAGACTAAATTTACACAAATGGTGCTCCATCATTCAAACTTTGTTTATACAATTATACTTAATTACCTCCTCATCATTCACAGACAGTCTGGAAGGGTTATGAAAACTCGTTAAAGGCCTATGGATGAGAAGTCCGATCCTTGCTCACATCAAGAACAACGGGAGCTTGAAAGGCGTTGTTCCCCATATGTTTGAGGATCGCTAACAAGCCTGCTCATTTGCAGACATCAACAAAGCCCCAAATCAGACACTAACAATATACATCATGTTTCAACCAAGAGAGAAGGGTTCATTTTTTGCCCAGAATATAAAATCGAAATATCATTAATACTAATGACCGGTTCAAGAAAAAAACTAAATCTTTGTCCACATTTTGGGCACTCAATAGATAACGAGGATTGAATATCTTTCACATAGCAGTTAGTACATGGCCCAACTTAGTTATTCCATCCAAAAGCTCAAGCAATTTTTTTCTTTCTTTATCATCTCACTGTCTGCGGCAGATATCGATAATCTGACAAAGACTATAGTTATTGCATCGGATCTATCTTATTTAACACAAATAAAAACGATAACAGTGCATGTCGTGCAGCTACTAGAGTTCCAAAAAGTATTTAGTCCTTATACACTCAAACCCACATATTTACACGACTTCAAATAGAATGTCCCAGAATTGAGCGAGAAACCAATTTTACATTAAAAATAAAAATAGAAATAATAACATAGAGCGACTCACCAATTCCTGTTGTTCAACGACATTGATATATTCTCCGATGGAAATCGTTGGTTCCGCTTCGTCTTCAAAAGCGTCAGCCATACTTCAGTCCTCAAGAAAAAACCAGTCCAAAATACACAGGCAAATGTATGGTTTTTATGGATTAACCGCCGGGAATTTCGCATATAAAATTCAACAAATTGGAAAATAAATTAGATTGTCCTTATAACCGAATAAGTTTTTTGAATGTCCTAAATGATCATTAAGTCTCTAGCGACGGCCTTATAACTAATAACCGCTATTTTATAAGGGTGCCGTGTTATTAAGGATGGGTTTATTATTTCAAGACCAAAAAAAAAAGTAAGGTGTATATGGGGAAAAACAAATATTTTTCCAATGGTGTATATTATGAATTCCCCCCAAAATTTATACTCCATCGTTCCATTTTATTTCTTCCGTTTGAATTTTCATACAGATTAAAAAAAATAGTAATTGTTTTGATCTCATTAAATGATCCAATATTTTTACATTTATGCCATTTAAGTAGGTGTTGGAGCATTTAGCACTACACATTTCTTTTTTGAGTGGAAGCTACACACTTTTTATTATTGTAAATATATTGTAAAGAGTGAAGGACGTTTGAAAAAAATTGACAATAAATGCACAAAATTGACACTTATTTTAGGACAAGCAAAAAATAAAAAACGTGGACAAATAAAATGGGATAGAGGAAGTATATAAATGCTATATCGAGTTATGAGAGATTTTTCAATAAACGGTCTTTATCAATTTAAAAGGATCAAAATCAATTAAACATGTGTTTCGTTTCTATATCCGTGGGTATCGTTCGATGAATCGTGAACTGGATCATAATTTCTCATTCTAACTTAAGCTTTGAACTCAAGACCTCATTCTCTTATGTCAATTTCACATTTTGGATCATCTTTCTTTGAAACTTAAATTGTTGTTAATTTATGAAAATAACAATTTCCCGCATACACTTAAAATACCTTCTTTTTTGTAAATCATACACTTAAATACTTGGACTTATGAAAAACGATTTTTCCTTTATTCCGATAAAAACTTAGTTTTCACTTGGCGTGCTATTTTGTGATTTACGAGTAGATAAGCCGGGAACAATGAGCTCATATCCAGAAACTCTAATGATTCGAACGACTGACCGAACTATTTAGTCGAATCATCCGTCTTATTTATCTTGGTGTCGTATCACCATACAGCCAAAATTGCACCGTTCCAGAATATAGAACATTTTTACTCTACTTTCAATATAGTGACTGAGGGTCCATTGATATAACCATTGTCTACGAATAATCCTCCATAAACCTTTCGTATATGGAGCAAGGTATCGTCCATAAGACATCTACATAACTAATGGCCAATACCCATTTGATCATATCAAAGGTGTGCACAATCGATTAGTTCCTGGATTAACACCCAAGGAAACCGTCTATCTACTTACTCTTTTGAGACTCACATTTTCGGCTACCAATTCCTGGGTGATGCTACAATGGCCGGGATTAAGGATGACACTACTTGACCAACCGTACAGCAAAATTAATCAAGCGACACCCTCGAAAACACATGAGTCTGTAATCACAACAGGATTAAGATTAAATTCATAAATGGTCATCTAATAATTCAATTAGAATCTCTCACTATGGACTTAGTACGAGATCATCATATTGAATCAGTTCGGTCTTACGTGAACCCTTTCACATATAAGTGCAGTCACTAAGGTATCCAACACCGACAACCCGGATTAGCCTATTAAACTCTAAATGTTCTGGGGCACTAATGGTGGTTAGACTATGATCGAGATACCGAACTCCAATCAATTATGAGTTTAATCAATTCACCACGGGCTAAATGTTTAAGGTAGCTCACCATAAACTTAATCCTTCATACTGAGAAAGGACGGAACTGAGGGTTGGCACCTAGTGTTTATTTTCGATAAATCAAAAATCTTATATAATCAAGTACAAAACAATTAGTTGTCTTAATCCAACTCATCCGACCATACAAATATGGTCCACTAGCTCACCCAAATATCGATTCCTGGTTCCGTCATTGGTACTGAGCTTTATGGTTAATGAACCCAATGATTTTCTTGCATTATCATTTATTTCTATGCAATTATGCAAATAAAAGATTAATAATAAACATTACTTTTATTTATTTAAATTAAAACAATACAATATTATCTTTTCGAACATTACTATTGATAGCTAAACCATGTAATAATTTGCACACATTCTCCGCTCATTAAATGGAGAAAATATTCCTTCACTTTATTCTTCAACTCTGACTGAATGAGACCGTAAAATATATATAGACGACGACCAAAAACAAAAACCAAAAAAGATCTAATGAAATAATCGTGATTTTTAGAGATATAAATTAAAAAAAAATTGTAGTTTTATTAATTTAATTGATTTAAGAGAATTAAAAAGCCAAAAGAAAAGATAAAATGTTGAACGAAATCGCTTTACCGATGAAAATTTCAATAACATGCACCTATTTAAAATCTGAGATTGGAATGTAATTTGCCCCAAATGCCTTAAAAAAAGAGTAGTTGTCGTAAATGTCGAATGATAATTTCTTTTTTAGTAACGTGCAATAATAATAAAAGCTGTATTATTATTATTATTATTATTATTATTATTATTATTATTATTATTATCTGCCAATAAAATATTCTTTATTGAATATTGACTTTAAAAGAATGGAAAAAAAATCGGTAAAAGTCGCAAACATTACAAATTTACAAGAAAGGGTGTGAAGCCTCATTGCCGTGCATGCACCTTGTAAAAATAATCAACAGTCGCAAACATTACAAACACAACTCGTTGTAATAACGGTTCACCATGCTTCTTCTTACAAATACCCATTTTTCGAATCCCATAACAAAACTCTCCCAATAAAAATTCATTACAAGACTTTCCTCTGTTCATACATTGGGATCGAATTCCTGGCGGTGAGTTGAAAGTAAAGGAGAAGAATGGATCAAGAACTCCACTATAAATGGGGCGGTGGTTCGTGGTTCATGTTCCTCGTTGTGGTGGCATGTGTCCTCTTTATGCCGCTGATAATGCCTTCCGGCGCCCCTGCTCCTCCTCCGGCATGGTCGTTGGTCATCATCCCGGTGTTTCTTGCTGGTCTTCTCCTTTATCTTTCTAATGCTTGTAAGTAAGGATGCATTAGGGTTAAAAAAACAATTATCATTTTTTTATTAGATATTTGCATTGTATAATGAGTTTGATTATGTAACAGTTAAGTATGTACTTAATTGCTATAATAACAATGATATGATTTATTTGATCATTTTAGCAATTTTCCTGAGTTTTTTTCTTGGCGGTGGGACTCATCTGCAAATTACATTCTCTATCTATCTACAACATAAACAAATGAATATGTGTCACATGATGATTATATGTATAATAATTAATTATGACAAACCTTATGTTTCAAATTGCATGTAATTATGTTACTAACTAGCCAACTATTTGTTTTCAAGTAAGCTCCATCACATCTACTACTCTCTTTTATAGACCGCATAGACACGGACAAGGCCTAGCAATTACACAAACCTTGATTAATACTAATTCATCAAATCACAAGCCAATCATACACGGTCCCGAACTTCATCTCTTATGAAGAATTCATCCGGTGTTGGAACTAAACGCATCATAAGCTTAATCAATGCTTGTTCATGTTCATGTTCATTTAATGTTATTAGATCAATAAACAACAATTAAAATTAGACTCGAGGCTTAAAACACAACTTTTCCCCGAAACAGTGACTAATGCGCACTCACAAAGCTTAATGAGCATGCATTGGCTCTCTGCAACAATCTAGATGATCCTACCTGGGAAATGCGCACGCATTGCCCATTGAATGCGCACGCATTCAGTCATAAACTGCCCTAACACAGTTTTCTGCACTTAAGCGATTTCTACCCATTTCCAATAATATTCAACATCGAAAATACTCTGAAAAACAGCAGCAAAACATCCTATAGCATATCCTAGTATAGCAACAACATATAAACACGAATCCTTGCTACAAACCAACTCTAACACTCAACATAAATATTGTAAAACGTATGGGGTAACGCATTAAATAAAATATACTCACAAACATCGGCCTATGACATAAAAAAAAACTAAAATAAAAATACATATTATGAACATTATATGAAAATTAATGTTTAATCTTTTAGAAAATACGAAAAATTGCAATTATACGCTTTGAATTGCACAATTCATCCCTAGATGCATCACATGTATTCAACCAAAAAGAAAGACTAGCCACCGCAGCCATGCCACCGGGCCACCAGCTCTACGGTGCAGCTGAATTAATTAATTAATTTTTTTTTATCGATTTCTTGAACAGTTTGAGTACTTACAAATGCAAAGCAAATTTGTGAAAAGATCTCTAAATGAAAACCCTAATATACCCAATTTTTATCAATCATAAAATCATTATGGTTTCGTTATAGAAATAAAACGCAATTACCTATTGATTCTGAACGTATCAAAATGAAAGACTAATTCGCATAACACGCACCAAGACTCAAGACACGCGAAACGAGGTTGAAAGCCACCGTTGTTGCAGCAGGCTCCCACTGGCGTTGGCGCGTTGCGGTGCCGATTCATGCTTCTGGTGCAACTTTGATCATATCGTGTATGAATTGTTGTTACGACTTGATTCAGATCGAATCAAAATACGAAACAGAAAATCATGTAATTTTAATTAAACAAAAACAATATTTTGATTGTAATTTAAGGTTATATGTGAGTTTTTTACTTGTGTTTTTGGTTATATTCAATTTTGTGTGCATAAAGTTGTGATGTTGTGTTGTGTGAATATAAATAATAGGTTTTTGTCCAGAAGGACAGATTAATTTATTTATCGGGTTACAAGGAAACTAGTTATTAATTAGGACAAAACATGCGTAAACTTACCAATATACCATTTTTTTTCTAATTATGTTACAAGTAATGGCCTCAATTACTTTTCTGCGCATCATAACGCTGGCACCCTCCTTCCTAAAAAAACCTAAAAGCATCAGCGTTCAATTTGATCCAACGCAAATCCTTGAAGAGGCGTTTTTCGAGACCGAATCTAAAGGATCATCAACTGCTTGCATTGTTACTTTGAATGACGATCTATTGCAGGCAGTGAACATCGGAGATAGCGGATTCAATTCGTTGTAATCAGAGATGAAAAAATCGTGTTTCAGACGAAATCACAGCAACATTGGTTCAATTGCCCTTATCAATTAGGTTTGGCTATATATGTAAAGCGATGATCCAAGTTTGGCGGATGAGATTTTTTTCCCGGTGGAGTCATTGTCGCCGGAACTGATGGGTTGTTTGATAATGTTTACCCATCGGAGATTGAAGATTTGGTTGAGGAGTGCCGGAGAGAAGACAAGTCACCGGCGGGTACCGCTTTTAGGTTAGCGAAGGTGGCTTTACCCATCGGAGATTGAAGATCATGGACGCTGTATTTTTTTTTTTTTTGTTGAATTTTATTTTAGGGTTTAGGGTTGTTACTATTTTTTTTTAACGTTACTATATTTTTTTATGTAACTTTATCTATTTTACGGGTTGTTACTACTTGTTTGTTGGCCGTTACTACATTTTAAAAGCTGTTACTACTTGTTTTTTGGCTGTTACTACTTTTTCATTGGATGTTACTACATTTTATGGTATTATTACTTGTTTTTGTACATTATTACTTGTTTTTTTGGTCATTCACTACATTTTATCTAGCGTTACTACGTGTTTAATGTGGCAAAGGGTTTTTTGCCCATTTATTATGAATTTGTCATTTTTAATCACATAAAATGCAGTAACGTCATTCTGGACCCATTTATGATTTTTTTTTTTTGTCCTTCTGGCCCCTTTGGTAAATGCAAACGTCAAACTGATATTTTGGTCACACGTCTAAGCCCAAAGTTAAATTATTTTTGTTACAAAAGAAATAGTATATGGACGTTTTAGATACTGACGTTATAGATCTTGGACAAAAAGTCATATCGTTATGACACTTTTATATCATTGATTGATCAATGATATAAAATTGTATTTTATTGAAAACAAGAAAAAATTGTATTATATTACTTATTGTATCACAACAATTATTACAAATTCTTCTTCAAAAAAAAAAAAAAAAAAAAAAATTATTACAGTAACAACCAAAAAAAAAATTTATTTAAAGGACGACCGTACGTATCAGTTAATTCTTGATCACAAAATTAAACGACTGCTAAGAGACGCGAGAAAAGCGCCGTCAGCTTCAGGTAATTTCAGGGAGCAACTCTTTGATTTTCGACTAAAACTTAAGGTTTTTATGTTTCAATGTAGGCAAATTTTCCAGATAGATATTGTTAGGATTGTAATGTTTTTTTTTCACCCTTACTCGTTGCACTTGTACATACTGATTTTTCATGCTTTTAAGTTCTTTGATATATATCTTTAGGAAAAAGAAAAAAAAACTTTGATTCATAGAAGGCAAAGTTAAACGTTAACGATCAATAAAATTAAAATCTTTGTATTTAATTTCGTACTTTTTTTTTATATATTATTAAAACCTTTGCAGTAGTAATTAAACTCATGCTCCAAATTCTTTTTGTCTGCAGACTGCAGGTAAAATGGATCAGTCATTGGTGGCATTATTAGTTTTATCGTTTTTATTTTTGTTTATTTTTAGGGTAGTGCTGGATATAGGACCTCTTTTTGAGGCTATTCTCTCCCTCATCATTTTCCTTACAAGTGTGTTTGTTGGTATTCTAATTTTCTTTACTTAGTGGCCGCTAAGTGTTCATTATATATATATATATATATATATATATATATATATCCCAATCTTTTTCTACTATTTATGTTTAGCTATAAACTTGGTTGCGTATAAACTTGGAATGAATAAGGGAAAAAAATCATTTATGTTTAGCTAGTAATTGTCGTCTTTGAGAGGAAATAAAAATGTGCAATTCTACTGTCAATGAATAGCATTGTTGGCTTTTTATTTTTTATTTTTTAGTGTACAGGTAATTTTATGGCTGCAGATTTGTCTGAATTTATTCGAAAATTTAAGGCTTATTTCTTGTGCTATTTCATATTCATATTCAAACAGCTTTTCTTTAATTTCAATGCAAAATAATTTACATCTTTGACATGAATGAAAAACTATAGCACATAAAGACGGCTCGTAGAATTGAACGCAATCATGATGGATATACGGTAGCCATTTAAAGGTTATAATGTGAATGGTAAACAGCCCAATTCGGAGCTAATTTTCTGTGAGATTTCGGCATTAATTATCGAGATCTTATGGTATCTTTGAAACTGCGTAAATCACATTGATTATGATTGGATTTGGAATTGCTCCATTTTGATACAGGATGATTATGAAATTAATGTCCGGAATATTGATTAACGATCTGATTCGAAACCCGAGTAATTTCAAATCTAGCCGTTTGGCCATGACAACCATCACGAATTATAACCCGAGTAAGTTGTTTGCCTGAGTAAGTTGTTTGCCCGACACCATAAGAGTATGACATTCTTACATATTATCAAAATTCATTCTATGCAACAACTGCCGAGCATAATAGGTTTGGGAGAAAAAGAGACATGTCTGATCTCTACAGACCCCCATGCCAAGAAAATCAGAGACATGACCAAGATCTTTTGAAGCAAATATGGAATTAGAGAATTTGTATAAACTTCTTGACAACACAAGGTGAAGTATGTTTAACAACAATGTCATCAACATAAACAAAAACCATGATAAGTAAACTAGGCTTTCTAAAAATGAACAATTATGCTTCTAAAAAAAATGAACAATTGTTCAAATTTGCAGACATGCTTTGATGCTCAACTATCCCATTACCGAGAACTGTCTCCCATAGTCTGAGGACTAGCAGTAAAAGAAAAGACCTACCTTGGTGAGCTATTGGTAGGTGGAACAAAGCATGCTCAAACATGTGCTAGAAAGAAGTGACAATGACCAGTTTTGCCATAAAACAAGAAAACCATATTGTTTCCAGAGTTCACATTATTTCCAGATCTTCCTCTCCTACCTGCATTAATTTTACCACCTCTTGATCTACCTCCTCTACCTTTATTTTCTCCGAAGGACGGACCATAACTAGGAAAGCTGGAAACCTTACCAGAACTCTAGACAACCTGAGCAGATGAAGATCCAGAAGTGTGATGAGATCATGCAGGTGCTTTAGATATGTTGAACCTAGCAAGAAGCCTTTCATGAGTAATAAGATGTGATTGGACTTCTTGGCAAGTCAAGGATTCAATCCTTACCGTGATATTGACAATAACAGCTTCATACTCTCGATTCGAACCCCCGAAGCCCGAAGTAGTATGTATGAGCTCAGATCTACTTATAGGGTAACCATCAGCTGACAAATTGTTAGAGTGGGATTTCATCAGTGTTAGCTAGTCTGACATTGACTTAGATCATCTTTCAGATTTGGTTAGAGCAGCTTTGAACTTGAACATGCGTGCTTCTGACTGAGAATTGAAGAGACTTTCAAGTGTGTTCCACATTGAGAACTAGAACATCCCACCACCTCGATCAATGCTTGTTTAGTCGTGGAATTGAGCAACCCGCCCATCAGCAGCTGATCAGTATGCTGCCAAGCTTCAAAAGATGGATTACTTGACACCAGTAACAGTAAAACGTGGTGGACAAGGGATGAAGCCAAGAAAGAATTCCTCAAGTTTTTGCCCTCTTACACATTAAACATTTACTAACACTAGAAAAAATGTAGTAACATATAAAAATAAGTAGTAACAACAAACAAAATCAAGTTACAACCAAAAAATGTAGTAACACTCGAAAAACAAATAGTAACAACCAATAAAATAGATATAGTTACAGTCAAAAAATGTAGTAACATTGAAAAAGTAGCAATATCAACCAATACAATAAATATAGTTACAGTAAAAAAAATGTAGTAACACTGATATGGAGTAAGTAACATATCACTACAACAAATTAGGTTTTTAGAGACCGTACCTTTAGGGACGACATTTGTCGTCCCAAAATAAAGATTATTAGGGACGACATGTCGTCCCTAAAGATAGGTCAACGTTCGATTAATTAAATATGAGAAATTTAAATCTTTCGGGACGATTCTTTATTTTTTGGGACGACAATGTCGTCCCTAATAATCATTAAATTTCCCGCCCTTCCACGTGGATTCCAGAGTGGCAAATTTTATCCGGGAAACTCTTTAGGGACGACAAAGTCGTCCCTGTTTTTAATTTTTTTCCCACCCAAAATTTCATGAAATAATTTGAATTTTTATTTATTTAATAGGGACGACATATGTCGTCCCTAAAAATGAAATTTTTCTTAAAAATGATTTTTTTTATTAAAAATGATTTTTTTTATTAAAAATTATATTTAATATTTAAAATTCAAAATTTTAACCTAAAAATTTTATTTAATATTTAATAATTATATTTTTGTATCTAAAAATTATATTTAATATTTTAAATTCACTACTCGTTAATCAATATCGAGTTTGAAATCAACATTTGACTTATAAGTAACGAGATTGAGTTTTAATGTACTACTTATTAATCAATCTCGATGTTGAATTCAACATTTGACTTAAAAGTAACGAGCATCGGATTTGAAAACCACTACTCGTTAATGAATCTCGAGTTTGAAATCAACATTTGACTTATAAGTAACGAGTCTCAAGTTTGACTTATAAGTAACGAGCCTAAAGGTTTTGAAAATCAGTAATCATTAATCAATCTCGAGTTTGAAATCAACATTTGACATATAAGTAACGATCCTCGGGATTGAAGACCAGTACTCGTTAATCAATCTCGAGGTTGAAGTGAACAATGGACTTATAAGTAACGAGCATTGAGTTTGAATTTACAACTTATTAATGTTTGAAATCAACATTTGACTTATACGTAACGAGCATTGAGTTTGAATTTACTACTTATTAATCAATATCGAGTTTGAAATCAACATTTGACTTATTATTATCGAGTATAAGGGTTTGAAAATCAATATTGAATAATCAATCTCGAGTTTGAAATCAACATTTGACTTATAAGTATCGAGCCTAAGGGTTTTGAAAATCAGTAATCATTAATCAATCTCGAGTTTGAAATCAACATTTGACATATAAGCTAGTAACGATCCTCGGGATTGAAGACCAATACTCGTTAATCAATCTCGAGGTTGAAATGAACAATGGACTTATAAGTAACGAGCCACAGATTTGAAAATCACTAATCGTTAATCAATCTCGATGTTGAAATCAACATTTGTCTTAAAAGTAACGAGCTTTGGGTTTGAAAATCATTACTCATTAATCAATCTCGAGTTTGAAATCAACATTTGACTTAAAATTAACGAGCCTAAGGTTTGAAAAGCACTACTCGTTAATTCAATACTGATCAATCAATCTTGAGTTTGAAATCAACAATTGCCTAAGTAATGAGCCTCGGGCTTGAATTCAATAATGATCAATCAATCTCGTGTGAATGAGTTAGATCGTTATCGATCATTGTGATAGTACTATCTACTATGGCTCGGTCGATCGATATCGAGCGAAATAGTTAAGAGTTAGGGTTCGTTATCGAGCGATCGATTTCAATCTCAGGGTTCATTATCGATCATTGTGATAGTACTATCTACTATGGCTCGATCGATCATTATATCGAGCGAATGAGTTAGATCGTTATCGGTAATGAGAGATCGATTTGAATCTCGGGGTTCGTTATCGAGCGAATGAGTTAGATCATTATCGAGCGAATGAGATCGTTATCGATCATTGTGATAGTACTATCTACTATGTCTTGATGGATCGTTATCGAGCGAAGGAGTTAATAGTCGGGGATTGTTATTAATTAAGAGATTGATTTGAATCTCGGGGTTTGTTATCGAGCGAATGAGTTAGATCATTATCGATCATTGTGATAGTACTATATACTATGTCGCGATGGATCGTTATCGAGCGAAGGAGTTAGATCGTTATAGTTATCGAAGAAAATAGTGTTATATATATTATGAATGAAAATATTGTTCTATTTATAATATTAAGGTTTTTAATCAAAAAAATGTAATATTAGAGTTTGTAAAACTATTTTTTTTATAAAAGTTTATTTAAAGGGACGACATTGTCGTCCCTTTAAACAAAAAGTCAAACGTTTTATGAAATTTTGGAGGGGAAAATACGCCAAAATTTTTTTTGGTTTAAAGGGACGACTTTTGGTTATTAGGGACGACAATGTCGTCCCTTTAAACAAAAAGTCAAAAAATTTATAAATTTTTGGAGGGGAAAATTTGGCCGCCAAAACTTTTTTTGGATTTTAAGGGACGACTTTGTCGTCCCTAAAAAGAAAATGTCGTCCCAAAAAAAGACCCTGGTAATATAGTCGGGCAGACTCTTTTTTCCCTCTTTCTTCGATCTTCTCGGTTTTTCTTCCAATTTTTCCGGCGATTTCACCCAATTTCCGGCGATTGTTTACGATTTTCAACAACCAATCACCTCTAATCTCATTCATATACTTGGGTAAACCAATTTTCATCTTATATTCATCAATTTTTTCCTCTCATTCTATCTTTTTCTTCTTCCTTGGCATAGCTCCGGCGATTTGGGCGAATTTGGGGTGATTTCCGGCGCTCGGTTTTTCATTCTTTCTTTCGTATATCATCGAATAACTGAGGTTCTTTTGAAATGTTAATTCTGTTTTACTCTTTTATTTTATTTTTTTCTATTTTTAATTTTGTTGTTGTTTTCTATGTTTGATATGCTTTTTAACTGTGATGGTTTGATTTGCTGCTGAAAGTACTTTTAATTAGTTGTCAAGAATGTCGATTTGTTTGATACAAATTAGTTTTAGCTTCTCTTTGTTGTGAGGCGAAAGCGATTGATTCCGTCTTTGCGACCACCGAAAGGCGGCGGTGGTGGTGGGGGCGGAGGTTGTGGGTATCGTCGTTTCTCTTCGATCCGAGCATGAATGATTCTCAAACAAGCAATTAAGGTAATAAGCATCGTCATCCTTTTTATTTCTTCTATTTTTTCACTTAGTGAATTTTGTTTGGATAATTGAGTTTTATGTTTCAATTGCATCGAGTTTTGTTTTAAAAAGTATTGGTTTTGAGCATTGGAGGTGGGACATTTGGTGTTGACCTCTCCTATTGATCAAGAAGCTCGTCTTGTTGTTTTACTGATTTTTATAGCATTCCTTTTGTGTGTATGACGGTGTGTGTGCTAGATTAAAAGCGTAGTCGATGTTAGCTTTGTGTGAAAAATATAGCTAGTGTTCATTTGATCTAATCCTTGTAAAGAATCGAGTCTCAAAAGTGCACTTGGTTTGATAAACCAAGGTGACTTGTCCGGAAGAGACTAATTATGTGCCAACTATGTTACGTTTATCTTTTGAATGCATCTGCAGATGTGAATTTCACTCTTTTGTTCTCTTAGATATATACGGTTCACAAGCTTGGGTATATAGGCGGGATGAGTGAAAGTAGTAAACGAGCAACCTTTTACTTCTCATACCGTGGCAGATGAATCTTTACTTAACGAAAACACAACAACCAAATCTGTTGGAAAGGTACTTGGAATTGATTCTATATTCTCTTAATGTTTAAAGTGTACAGTTTTTTTTTTTTTTTTTTTTTTTTTTTTTTTTTTTTTTTTTTTTTGACTTACTTTGTTTGAAAGTATTTAATAATCAACCATTAGTATAGTATAAAAGTGCTGGCAAGAAGATTACTTCTAAAAAATCATCATTATTATATAACAATAACCACGATGCTACATTTGCACATTCAGGAAGTAGCTATGATAGATGGTATTTGCACGTTAAGTTGTTAAAATACGTTTATTTTACAAATATAAGGATAACATGGTGATATTATACCGTGGAGGGTAAATACTCAGAGATATAAGTGTATTCAGGTGCATTTGATTATACAATACATTGAAAACAATAATTTCTGAGTAGGTTTTGTCTCAGTTCAATATCTAGTGTTTATGTACCATACATATCGTGTGTTTTGAGGTCTATATAGTTATAGTGTGGTACTTTTTGCTCTCCAATGCATATAGTGATATAGCTCTTTTCCATTCCACAGAAAACTGCAAGAACAGTACTACATATTCTTCTTGCAAGCATCTGTGCTTTAACAGTTGTGGTGACCGTCCGCTTTGTAAGTGTTTTCCATTTATTTACTCCTTTGATTTTAAAATCTTGCATTTCAATGAAGTTCATGCTGTAATATTCACTCTCAAGGTCAATATATATAAAATACTTTTGACATTTCTTATTTCTTCTTCGATGTGAGGTTGAAATCAACAATTTCCTAAGTAACGAGTAAAGAGCATTGGATTAAAATGAATTGTTATTTTAGGCTAGAAACCGGAGTTTGGTTTATAGTTTGTTGATTTTGGATTGAAATGGTTTACAACCTGTGTTGAAAATTATTTGTGGTATACACGATGGATCACAAACATAACTTATAACTTTGTTTTAAATATTTTGTTGGTTAACCGTACGTTACGATGGAATTTACGATTTTCATATTATTATTATGTTTATTCATCCCCTAGCTAGTAGTTTTGGTTCATTTGGATGATTTTTGGTTCATTTGGATGATTTTTGATTCATGTTAATGTTGCGTTTCGATTTTTCGGCATGCGAGGGCATGCAAAAACAAATGCTGCCTAAAAATAAAAATAATAAAAAAAAAAAAAATTTCCCAGAAAATTATAGCCGATCTTTAGGGACGACATTCGTCGTCCCTAATCTAATTTTTTTTTTAATTTGTTCATTTTCGGAAATTAAATTAAATTTATTGTAAAGTTTTTAGGGACGACATTGTCGTCCCTAATAAAAATTAAATTATTTAATTTTTTTTTGTGAAATAATATAAATTAATTTCGGAATTTTACATTAGGGACGACATGTCGTCCCAAAAAATGCACGCCACGTCAGCGTTGAATAAAAAATTTGCCACGTCAGCGATGGATCTTTAGGGGCGACATGTCGTCCCAAAAAAAAATCCTCCTATTTTTTGAGACGAACCTTTAGAGACGACAGATTAGGGACGACATGTCGTCCCTAAACGTAAAAACGGGACGACTTTTGATTATTAGGGACGACATTTTGTCGTCCCAAAAAAGTGAATTTGTAGTAGATAAAGTGAGTATTTTGTTTTACATTAAAATAAAAAATATGTAGTCATAAATCATAATTGATTCGTAAATCATGGAGAATTAATGGTGGTTATAAAAAATGGTGAAAATTAATTAAATAATATCATGATTGTAACTATTAAATATGGAACAAAAAAAAAACACGTTTAAGAATTAATAAAAAAGGGTATTGTTGGAACTTTATAATCTTTTTGTCATGATTAATCATGAGTTTCCTTCCAACTTGATTTAAGCCGTCCTTCTTGGCAAAAATCTCACGTTGGGGGAATTCCGAAGCTTTTTCTCGTCTTCTTCTACTGCGATAGAATTCTATAGTTGCTTTGTAAGTGTGTGTGTATATATGTGTGTGTTGTTTTTCTTAATTACTTATTTTTAAATTTCAATGCATACATATATAGCAGGAATTTTGATATATACCTGAAATCTTATATATTGGGTTTTGATCTAAAAGGTCCACCCAATTGAAATTATTAGCTTTCTCTGATTTTGACTGATATGGAATTTTGTAAATCTTAAATGTTTCTATGTACCCCTAAGAAAAATTGTTTCTATGGTTGCCTAGCTGCTAATTATTTGTTAGCGAGAACCGAGACTCGTTTATTTGTTTTAAGGTATTTTTAGCAGTTTTTTTATTCTGTAAGTTAAGAACTTAAAGGAATTATATGTTTGCATAAAACTTTTAAATGTAAAACCTTCAAAAGAATACTAAACCAATTATTTTCATGATTAATTAGTAGAGTTTTAAAATTGAGAAAACGCAAAACCCATCAAACAAATTAATTTTATGATGATTGAATGATGAGTTGAGAAGGTTAAATCATATTCATACGAATAATATATGTGTCTCACTGAAATTTATTTTGACTCATATTCTGTTGTTCAGGAAATTAAGAAGACTCCTGTATATATCCTAATTAGAAAATGTTTCCAACAGTGGACATCGGACAAGAACGTCAATGGAATCGAAACAATACTAATGGAAACTTTGTCAACAATCAACCTCAAGTTAATCCCACACGGATCGTGTAAGTTACATACCTAAACAGATCCAGATCGAATCCGTCTCTCCTTGGTATCTCCTCCTATGATCAATTTATCCGCCTTGAATAGTAGTACTACTACTCAATGGTTGCTCTGGACGATTGGATTTTCCATCATTAATACTGAAAAGGTTACAATCTTTAATCGCGATATTGGGCGCGCTACAAGTCTACCGAATAGGTGAAAGTGACTATCATTGGACTGAAACTGCAAAGGTGGGATCTTTTCCACAAGGGCCCGAAAACCAATCCAACGTGGTTGCAACCGTAGAAGCTTGGTCGTATATGGTGGACGAACTCAAACACATGGTGGAAGGTACTACGTACTACTACTGTTATGAGCTTTAATGTCACCCTCGGTATAGATGTCGGTTGCAAGCGTGGGAACAACATGGAATCTCGGCCACCCAAAAAGTTTAAGAAGAAAGTGTTTAAATGCAAGACTTGAAGATTGAATTTGGTGTAAAAGAAGATAAATAATTTAAATTAGGGTTTAAACTACTCTATCGTGAGGTTAGTTTCTGTATAATGTAATATGTGGTGCACCAATAATAATAATTCCAATTTTCACTTCTTTTAGGTTTATCTTCATGGTATCAGAGAGGTTCGATTCTGACCTACGTATGAGCCGACGCCATGGCTGATGGGAAGTCAGAAATATCCGGGAGCACTTCTACTCTTTCACAAAAATGGGATAATTCAAACCATTACCGTAAACAAAGGGCTGGGAAAAATGATGTGAATCAATCTTCTTTCAATACAGCAATATACAAGGGAATCCACGTTCCTTTTCCCTTTGATAAACGCAAGCGACCCCTCCACATGGTAAGGTCAAAGGATGTCTCTGCCAATCAGGTGAATATAACAAAAACTGATAATATATCAGGTAATGATTTTTCGTTTGTTAACGGCACGCACAATTGGGTTCTGGATAGTGGATGCACGGATCACATGGTTTTTGATCCTAATCTTCTTAGCAATTCCAGACCTGTTAAAAATCACACCGTTACTTTTCCAAACGGACACAAAACTGAAGTCACACACATTGGGGAAGTAAAATTGTCACCGTTCCTCACACTTAAAAATGTCCATTGTGTCCCATATTTTCGTCTAAATCTCATTTCTATTCACAAGTTGACATTACATTCATCATACATGGTCACCTTTTTAAATGATTATTGCTTGATACAGGACCGGCACTCGGGGAAGATGATTGAGACGGGCTTTGAAAAGGAGGGCCTATACTATCTTGCAATAAAATGACAAGGATCTTGTCATCACGCCACGACATCGAGCTCATCCCTATGGCACCAACGTCTAGGTCACCCTTCCTCTAAAACTATGTCTATATTTTCTTTTCCAGAAATTAGCAATAAATCTTGCGATCAAAACAATTGTTTGATATGTCCTCTAGCGAAACAGACACGTTTACCCTTTAATAAAAGTTCCATACCACTACTAAAGCATTTGAGCTAATTCATGTTGATATTTGGGGAGGTTATAAAGTACCATCCCTCACCGGTGCTCAATACTTCCTCACTATTGTTGATGATTATACACGATGCACTTGGATATATTTAATTCAACACAAATCTGACACAAAGAATTTCCTCTTACAATTCATCAATTTGTCAGAAACACAATTTAATGCCAAAATCAAAATTCTTCGTAGTGATAATGGTGTTGAATTCAGACTTGATGATATTTATACCCAAAAGGGAATTATTCATCAAACCAGTTGCGTTAAAACACCCCAACAAAACGGGGTTGCAGAAAGAAAACACCGACACCTATTAAAAGTGGCCAGAGCCCTACTTTTTCAAGCAGACCTTCCCAAGAAATTCTGGGGGGATGCTATCCTTACCGCTGCCTACCTTATAAATCGCACACCAACGCCTATACTTAAAGGCCAAACACCTTTTGAGCGTTTGTTTCAAAAATCTCCAAACTATTCGCACTTACGTACTTTTGGTTGTCTTTGCTTTTTTTCCACACATGCGGATAAACGCACTAAATTTGACCCTAGATCCTCAAAATGCATTTTTTTGGGTTATCCGTATGGCCAAAAGGGTTATAGAGTCTATGATTTAAACACAGAAAGAACTTTTGTCTCTCGAGATGTTGTGTTTTACGAAAATATATTTCCATATACACAAGTAAATAACAACGACCACATGCAAAATACAAGTCTGAATTTCATGCCCCATTTCACTTACGAAGAAGATACTTTGCATCCAATTCCTACAATTGCACCTGCAACACCTGAACCTATTTCCTTAGATACTTCTTCTCCTACCATGGAACAACACCCCAACCCTTCACCGCCTCCATCACCTTCACCGCCTTCATCACCCCTGTTAAGGGTCAAATTGTAGTGTTTTTAAGGATATATTTCACCTCAATTTCCCCCATATACGTATGATTTTCATAGAATTCGAGGTTTATAGTGAAATATTGAGTGAATGGTGATTTAAAGAGTTAAATATGAAAACGTATCAATTTATACGATTATTTGATTGTTTTATAAGGTTTTGGATATTGTTACGTTTTTGTGGTGTTTGGATGCAATGTAGATACATGTTTTTGACTTGGAAGAGGATAAAGATGGAGATAAAGCTTGGAATGAAGCATTCAAGCAGCCGAACTTCCGACGCAGTTCTTGATATGATATGCACTGATTTGACTCTCGACCTCAAGAGAAGAGTTGTAGGGCTTGAAGAGAGGATTCTACAGGATTTTGAATCACTTCATTCCGACTTACGAGGCCCAAGATATGAGCGTTACAAGTTTGGATGCTGTTGCTGAAACTACTGGAAAATGTCGTAATATACACGTAATACGACGGGCTAATCAAAAAGGCGTTTTCTGAAGAAGAGTCCTTAATGAAAGTTGTAGAGTTCCGAGAGCTTAATTATGACATTCGGATCATAATTTTTGGAGGTCTACAACTCAAGATATGAATTTTAAAAGTTTGAGTCCAAATTCAGAAAACGGGCGTCCCATGCAAGAAAGTTGATCTGAGTCTCAGAGATCATGCATGAACGAACGTCCATCTTCGATTCAAGCCACGGACGGGCGTCGGAAAAGCGAACGAGTGTTCAAGCGAAACACATGGAGCGGCCGACATGCAATTTTCCTAATTAATTAAGGATTTATTCGGCCGACTTAGACGACCGCATCTTCCATCTTCGATGACCGACTTATTTATTCTATAAATAGCAGCAATTGCCTAACCCTATTTTCATACCAATTAATTCATAATATACACAACACACAGAAAGCAGCCGCAAGTTCGAGTATGAGCGGCGGCCGGCGGCCGAGCTTCATGCTTGGCCGGCCGGAGATAGGTTAGATTAGGTTTTCTTTTTCCGTCTTTCTTTCTTGTTCGAACACCATGGATGATGCTTTGTGAAGCTTCTTTTCAGCTGCAGCTTTGATGTCTCTTTCTTGGATTTATTTTGTAAGTTTTGATTTATAATTGTTTCTTTCCTTTGTTTAATTTGTTAATTGCATATATATCGGAAGATGATTGCATGATTTGATGCTACCGTATGACGAAAGTCGGTGTAGTTTAGATCACCGTAGGAAAGATTAGGTTTTTAATCTATACATAACGAAAGTTCATAGATTAAATATCTAGGTTTACGAGAGAACCACAATTAGAATTAATTCGATGCAAGATTATCCTAGATTTGAATTGAGGGAAATTATCGTTACCGGAAAGATAAGATTTTTCATGTGTTTATTTCATTACGTTGTTCTTGTTTTCTTTCATGTTTTGAGATGCCGTATGTTAATCGAATTTAGATAACGGAAGTTAATAAATTCGTTAGATTGCCGTGAGAGAGATTAGCAATTGTTATTCCAACAAACGGAAGTTGAGGGATAAGGTTGTTAGATTAGGATTTAATCCGTATCTTTGCTTCGTATAGATGTTAGTTAAGACCGGAAGGTAAACTAATGAATGGCGTGATAAATCGGAAGAGGAAACGCTTCTTTAGATAAGATAATAATCCAAGATAACTTGTGAATGAATATGTGTTGATCTTATTTCTTTCGGTGAGATGATGGTTGTTGGGAAGAGGTTGATCATGGTTTGTTCATGGTTGTTCAGTACTCAACAAAAACAAATAAAGGAAAAGAAAAAGCATAAAAACAGAAAAACATAAAAGAACAATCAAAATAAATCTAACCTAAGAAACATGGGAACAACCAAAGTACAAACCTAAGTGATTTCAATTCTAGTTAATCTCATGATTCTAATTCAGTTTGTGGTTTCACCCTTTCACGAGACACAAATCCCTAATCTCTTAGTGAACTTATCTCTCAAGCTATGAAAGCCTACTTTCGTAGTGAATTCAATTATCTATCTCTCATCTTTCGAATGTTGAGACTGATTTTCAATACAAAACTCGGTGTAGATTCAGGTTTACTTTCGTATGTTTAGAATCTAACAACCTAGAAAATTAACCGATTAACTTGTCATCATTAACGATTAAAAATCTCATCTTTCTACGGTGATCTAGCTTACTCAACTTCCGTATGTTGTAAACGTATCAATAGCAAACAATCTTCCGATGTAATTCACATAATAGCATCAAAGATCATAGAAAGAATACAAAACAAATTAAACATCATGAAAATAAATAAAGGATGAATAAATTAAAAGATTAAACTCACATAGTTTTGGTACATTGGATGAACTCCACGGATCAACAACGAAATAAACGGAAAAACTACATCTAATCTAACCCCGGATCACCCGAGCACAAGGCTCGGGTGACCGCCTTGAACTCCCAAGAAGGGCTGCCGCTACGTGTAATGCGGCAAGAATTATTTGTTTGAATAATTGTGTTCTAAATTATTATTCCATGCAAAGCGTATATATATATATATAGGAAAGCTAATGGCGGTCGCTTTGTTAATGTCGGTAGGACAATCCTTTTCCAAGTAGGGTATTGCATGCGGCTGAATGATCCTAATTTAATTAGGGTTGCATTATGGCGGCTGTACATAATAAAACAAAGTCGGTTTCCGGACGCAGCTGAACGTTCGTTTGAACTCCGTTTGAACTCTCTGTATCAATTTTTGACCTTGGACGCTAGTTCATGTCTGGACTCAAACTTCTAAAATTTATATCTTGAGTTGTAGACCTCCAAAAATTATGATCCGAATGTCATAATTAAGCCCTCGGAAAACTCTACAACTTTCATTAAGGACTCTTCTTCAGAAAACGCCTTTTTGATTAGTCCGTCGCATTACGAGTATATTACGACATTTTCCAGTAGTTTCAGCAACAGCATCCAAACTTTTAACGCTCATATCTCGGGCCTCGTAAGTCGGAATGAAGTGATTCAAAATCCTGTAGAATCCTCTCTTCAAGCACTACAACTCTTCTCTTGAGGTCCAGAGTCAAATCGGTTGTTATCATATCAAAAACTGCATCGGAAGTTCGGCTGCTTGAAATCTTCATTCCAAGCTTTATCTCCATCTTCCTTCCATTTCACTTCTCTTCCATGCAGAACCTCATCATTTAATCCTCTTGCATGCCAAAATATGTATCTACAATATAGGAAATATACCAAAGCGTAACACAATCCCAAAATAACATAAAATCACAATTTAAGCACATAAATCGTTACATTTTGCAATTAACCTATTAAAAACACCATTTACTCAATATCTCAATATAAGGCTCGATTTCTATGAAAAACATCCATATATGGGGAAATTGATATAAAATATATCCTTATAAAACGTATAAAATCACCCTTAACAACTCCCCACACTTTATCTTTTGCTCGTCCCGAGCAAAACAAAACAAGAACATACTATCAAGAATCCACATAACCCGACACGAGATATAGTCAAAATCATGACAAGCTAGTATTCAACAAATCGACCCTCACTCGGTGATGTGTGTGCCGAACCTACTAAACTTCCACCGATCCTCTCTTGATATAATACATCAAGCACTAACAGATTATCCGGTCAACTAACCGAAAACTTCATTCTATCTACACAAGACTTACCTAACAAAAACTAATTACCAAGAACATAGTAACCAACTCACAACTAAATTCCTTTACTTAGTACCAAGAAAATACCTTTCGGTCTCTCATTGTGTTTAGATCAACTTGACTTAGAATTCCAAAAAAGCGTATATTTTATATTTCCTATCGTCGCGCGTCTCAAAAGTATAACACACTCCCCTGCATTAGAGGCGGTCACCCCGAGATCACTCAATCCCTCACTTGTCCAAGGTAAACCACACTCCCCAATTGGGGCGAAGATCCAAATGGACTCGAGGTGATAGATATAAACAAAATTCCCATAAAGAAATTTTATTCATTTATTATTTATAGATATATATATATATATTTTTATATTTTTCAAACTCTTTGGAAACTCTCGGTCAAATATATTTCTAACACATTCAAGACTCTCAAAGTTCTCAAGAACACTAAGTAATCTTGAGATTCTAATCGTGAGTATAGCACAAGTTCTTAACTTTCATTAATGCTAAATAAGTGTTATTTGTATCAAGAATTAACTTTCCTTTAACTAACCGGAAACTATTCTATATTTGGCTCTTCATCTAATAGGTTCGTGAAATGAAGTTCAAGTGAGTATCGACTTACTAAACCTATTCTCGAACATGATATGACTCTCGATAACAACTAAAGGGTGCAGATTATAAAACTAGCATGCAATTGAAATGTTACTCGGGACGAAACAAAATTTTGAAAATTTTGCACTTTTCATAGAAAATTATAACTAATATGAGCAAATGAAAGTAGATACACAAATCATCTATCCCCTCCCCCACACTTAGATTGCAACTTGTCCTCAAGTTATACAGAAATAATAAATTAGAGAACTTAACTGATTGGATGCTGGCAATTCTGGAGGAACCAACAAGAACCAGGATTGCTTGCATAGCTCAGTAGACTGTGGAGCATCACAGGACAACTGAATTCATCGTGAAAGTGCACAATAGCTATCGAAAATATCCCGCAGACTTGACCGATTGCAAAAAGAGTCTACGGGGAAAAGATTAGACTTATACAAATAAAGCACATAAGGAAAGAATTTATAGAGATATTCAAATTATGCTCACATAAAGATGGACACATATACATGAAAATATCACAAACTCAGTAGGCTAGGTGCAACTACATGAAAATGTACTACAATGCAAACTACATGACAAATCCTAAAAATTAAAATAAATAAATAAAAACGAGGTAGTATTACGAAACCGGCGATTAACTACGCCAAGAAAAATAAAAGAAAAAAATAGAAAAACAATGCAACTAGATGACTTGCAACTAAATGATATGCATCTGAATGATATGCAAAAATAAAAGAAAATAAAAGCAAGAAAACTAGCCCACTCATTTGCAACATGACATATATAAAATAAACGTCTCACCACATAATGACAAAGTTACGATAAGCAGCAATGTCTTTGTCCATTACGTGCGGTGTAGACGCCGCTTTAAGACTCATCAAAAGTGATAGCATTATGGAAACCCAACGATTAGCTATACTAAAGCAGATATAACTCATAAGGTTTCCATCGTAGCAACGGAAAACCGGCGATTACTACCCAAATGAGTTATAAAAACAAAGAAAGCACGTAAGTCTTAAAAGCTAACAAGATTCATCACAACGGTATGTAGCATACGGAGACCGACATTAGCTACGAAATAACAATAAGACCGATTATAGCTTACGAGAACCGGCAATCCACTATAACTTGCATAGATGAATCAAGTATATTATCCATTAGATTCAATTATTTAACACGGATCCGTAGATGGAAAGATGTAAACATGTAAGTTCAGAACATCTACGTGAAAATAAGTAGCCACAGAAGCTCAAATTAAAGTATCCATATCAAATAAAGCACTAAAAATCAAATTGAGAAGAAATCTGGAACCTGGACTGCCGGACGAGCGTTCAATAGTTCAGACGCTCGTTTGCAATAAAAACAGGTCGGACGGGCGTTCAGTGAGTCAGACGCCCGTCTGATTCTTGAAACCAGAGCAAAGTTAATACGTTTCGGGATGGACGAACGTTCAACATACCAGACGTGCGTTCACCTGCAGATTATGAACTGGACGGGCGTTCACTTACCTGAACGCTCGTCCATACAACGAATTTGCACAGACAATGCAGGAGAGACACAGAAACCCTAAATCTTATAAACACAACATAGAGCACAGACAGCAGCCACAGATAAATTTTAGCACATGGGTTAGACTAGGTAACTACTAAACACAAACTTCACGTAAAACAGATTGAGTAAAAAACTTTTGCACATTCTTAACCCTACGGTCATCGAAACACGGCAAAATAAAAACTCTCAATCTATTAAACGCTACTTTTATTGAAAACGAAAAACGAAACGTAACAAAATCGAGAACTAACTTAACTAGATTCAACATGACACCTACTCCCCGGCAACGGCGCCACTTTTGTTGAGTAGCAATTGGGAGGATTACTAGGATTAGATTCTACATACCTTTTCCCTGTGGATCGACCCCTTACTCATTATGCTTTACTAGCAACAACCCGATGTTTTGGTCGGTTAGGAGTTAGTTTTGCATATAGGTTAGGGTTATAACCTAAGAAACATGGGAACAACCAAAGTACAAACCTAAGTGATTTCAATTCTAGTTAATCTCATGATTCTAATTCAGTTTGTGGTTTCACCCTTTCACGAGACACAAATCCCTAATCTCTTAGTGAACTTATCTCTCAAGCTATGAAAGCCTACTTTGTAGTGAATTCAATTATCTATCTCTCATCTTTCGAATGTTGAGACCGATTTTCAATACAAAACTCGGTGTAGATTCAGTTTACTTTGTATGTTTAGAATCTAACAACCTAGAAAATTAACCGATTAACTTGTCATCATTAACGATTAAAAATCTCATCTTTCTACGGTGATCTAGCTTACTCAACTTCCGTATGTTGTAAACGTATCAATAGCAAACAATCTTCCGATGTAATTCACATAATAGCATCAAAGATCATAGAAAGAATACAAAACAAATTAAACATCATGAAAATAAATAAAGGACTGAATAAATTAAAAGATTAAACTCACATAGTTTTGGTACATTGGATGAACTCCACGGATCAACAACGAAATAAACGGAAAAAACTACATCTAATCTAACCCCGGATCACCCGAGCACAAGGCTCGGGTGACCGGCCTTGAACTCCCAAGAAGAAGGGCTGCCGCTTCATGTAATGCGGCAAGAATTATTTGTTTGAATAATTGTGTTCTAAATTATTATTCCATGCAGGCGTATATATATATATATATATATAGGAAAGCTAATGGCGGCTGCTTTGTTAATGTCGGCTGGGACAATCCTTTTCCAAGTAGGGTATTGCATGCGGCTGAATGATCCTAATTTAATTAGGGTTGCATTATGGCGGCTGTACATAATAAAACAAAGTCGGTTTCCGGACGCAGCTGAACGTTCGTTTGAACTCCGTTTGAACTCTGTGTATCAATTTTTGACCTTGGACGCTAGTTCAAGTCTGGACTCAAACTTCTAAAATTTATATCTTGAGTTGTAGACCTCCAAAAATTATGATCCGAATGTCATAATTAAGCCCTCGGAAAACTCTACAACTTTCATTAAGGACTCTTCTTGTAAAACGCCTTTTGATTAGTCCGTCGCATTACGAGTATATTACGACATTTTCCAGTAGTTTCAGCAACAGCATCCAAACTTGTAACGCTCATATCTCGGGCCTCGTAAGTCGGAATGAAGTGATTAAAAATCCTGTAGAATCCTCTCTTCAAGCACTACAACTCTTCTCTTGAGGTCCAGAGTCAAATCGGTTGTTATCATATCAAGAACTGCATCGGAAGTTCGGCTGCTTGAAAGCTTCATTCCAAGCTTTATCTCCATCTTCCTTCCATTTCACTTCTCTTCCATGCAGAACCTCATCATTTAATCCTCTTGCATGCCAAAATATGTATCTACAATATAGGAAAATATACCAAAGCGTAACACAATCCCAAAATAACATAAAATCACAATTTAAGCACATAAATCGTTACATTTTGCAATTAACCTATTAAAAACACCATTTACTCAATATCTCAATATAAGGCTCGATTTCTATGAAAAACATCCATATACGGGAAATTGATATAAAATATATCCTTATAAAACGTATAAAATCACCCTTAACAACTCCCCCACACTTATCTTTTGCTCGTCCCGAGCAAAACAAAACAAGAACATACTATCAAGAATCCACATAACCTGACACGAGATATAGTCAAAATCATGACAAGCTAGTATTCAGCAAATCGACCTCACTCGGTGATGTGTGCTTTGAACCTACTAAACTTCCACCGATCCTCTCTTGATATAATACATCAAGCACTACTTGCTTATCCGGTCAACTAACCGAAAACTTCATTCTATCTACAAGACTTACCTAACAAAAACTAATTACCAAGAACATAGTAACCAACTCACAACTAAATTCCTTTACTTAGTACCAAGAAAATACCTTTCGGGTCTCTACTGTGTTTAGATCAACTTGACTTAGAATTCCAAAAAAAGCGTATATTTTATATTTCCTATCGTCGCGTCTCAAAAGTATAACACACTCCCTACATTGAGGAGGGTCACCCCGAGATCACTCAATCCTCATCGTCCAAGGTAAACCACACTCCCAATTGGGGCAAGATCCAAATGGACTCGAGGTGATAGATATAAACAAAATTCCCGCAAAGAAATTTTATTCATTTATTATTTATAGATATATATATATATTTTTATATTTTTCAAACTCTTTGGAAACTCTCGGTCAAATATATTTCTAACACATTCAAGACTCTCAAAGTTCTCAAGAACACTAAGGTACTGAGATTCTAACTGTGAGTATAGCACAAGTTCTTAACTTTCATTAATGCTAAATAAGTGTTATTTGTATCAAGAATTAACTTTCCTTTAACTAACCGGAAACTATTCTATATTTGGCTCTTCATCTAATAGGTTCGTGAAATGAAGTTCAAGTGAGTATCGACTTACTAAACCTATTCTCGAACATGATATGACTCACGATAACAACTAAAGGGTGCCAGATTATAAAACTAGCATGCAATTGAAATGTTACTCGGGACGAAACAAAATTTTGAAAATTTTGCACTTTTCATAGAAAATTATAACTAATATGAGCAAATGAAAGTAGATACACAAATCATCTATCCCCTCCCCCACACTTAGATTGCAACTTGTCCTCAAGTTATACAGAAATAATAAATTAGAGAACTTAGCTGATTGGATGCTGGCAATTCTGGAGGAACCAACAAGAACCAGGATTGCTTGCATAGCTCAGTAGACTGTGGAGCATCACAGGACAACTGAATTCATCGTGAAAGTGCACAATAGCTATCGAAAATATCCTGCAGACTTGACCAGTGCAAAAAGAGTCTACGGGGAAAAGATTAGACTTATACAAATAAAGCACATAAGGAAAAGAATTTATAGAGATATTCAAATTATGCTCACATAAAGATGGACACATATACATGAAAATATCACAAACTCGTAGGCTAGGTGCAACTACATGAAAATGTACTACAATGCAAACTACATGACAAATCCTAAAAATTAAAATAAATAAATAAAAACGAGGTAGTATTACGGAAACCGACAGTTAACTACGCTCAAGAAAAATAAAAGAAAAAAATAGAAAAACAATGCAACTAGATGACTTGCAACTAAATGATATGCATCTGAATGATATGCAAAAATAAAAGAAAATAAAAGCAAGAAAACTAGCCCACTCATTTGCAACATGACATATATAAAATAAACGTCTACCACATAATGACAGGTTACGATAAACGACAGTGCTGTCCATTACGTGCAGTGTAGACGCGCTTTAAGACTCATCAAAAGTGATAGCATTATGGAAACCCAACAGTTAGCTATACTAAACAGATATAACTCATAAGGTTTCCATCGTAGCAACGGAAAACCGACAGTTACTACCCAAATGAGTTATAAAAAACAAAGAAAGCACGTAAGTCTTAAAAGCTAACAAGATTCATCACAACGGTATGTAGCATACGGAGACCGACATTAGCTACTAAATAACAATAAGACCAGTTATAGCTTACGAGAACCGACAGTCACTATAACTTGCATAGATGAATCAAGTATATTATCCATTAGATTCAATTATTTAACACGGATCCGTAGATGGAAAGATGTAAACATGTAAGTTCAGAACATCTACGTGAAAATAAGTAGCCACAGAAGCTCAAATTAAAGTATCCATATCAAATAAAGCACTAAAAATCAAATTGAGAAGAAATCTGGAACCTGGACTGCCGGACGAGCGTTCAATAGTTCGAGCACGCCGCGTTTGCAATAAAAGCAGTCGGACGGGCGTTCAGTGAGTCAGACGCCCGTCTGATTCTTGAAACCAGAGCAAAGTTAATACGTTTCGGGATGGACGAACGTTCAACATACCAGACGTGCGTTCACCTGCAGATTATGAACTGGACGGGCGTTCACTTACCTGAACGCTCGTCCATACAACGAATTTGCACAGACAATGCAGGAGAGACACAGAAACCCTAAATCTTATAAACACAACATAGAGCACAGACAGCAGCCACAGATAAATTTTAGCACATGGGTTAGACTAGGTAACTACTAAACACAAACTTCACGTAAAACAGATTGAGTAAAAAACTTTTGCACATTCTTAACCCTACGGTCATCGAAACACGGCAAAATAAAAACTCTCAATCTATTAAACGCTACTTTTATTGAAAACGAAAAACGAAACGTAACAAAATCGAGAACTAACTTAACTAGATTCAACATGACACCTACTCCCCGGCAACGGCGCCACTTTTGTTGAGTAGCAATTGGGAAGATTACTAGGATTAGATTCTACATACCTTTTCCCTGTGGATCGACCCCTTACTCATTACGCTTTACTAGCAACAACCCGATGTTTTGGTCGGTTAGGAGTTAGTTTTGCATATAGGTTAGGGTTATAACCTAAGAAACATGGGAACAACCAAAGTACAAACCTAAGTGATTTCAATTCTAGTTAATCTCATGATTCTAATTCAGTTTGTGGTTTCACCCTTTCACGAGACACAAATCCCTAATCTCTTAGTGAACTTATCTCTCAAGCTATGAAAGCCTACTTTCGTAGTGAATTCAATTATCTATCTCTCATCTTTCGAATGTTGAGACTGATTTTCAATACAAAACTCGGTGTAGATTCAGGTTTACTTTCGTATGTTTAGAATCTAACAACCTAGAAAATTAACCGATTAACTTGTCATCATTAACGATTAAAAATCTCATCTTTCTACGGTGATCTAGCTTACTCAACTTCCGTATGTTGTAAACGTATCAATAGCAAACAATCTTCCGATGTAATTCACATAATAGCATCAAAGATCATAGAAAGAATACAAAACAAATTAAACATCATGAAAATAAATAAAGGACTGAATAAATTAAAAGATTAAACTCACATAGTTTTGGTACATTGGATGAACTCCACGGATCAACAACGAAATAAACGGAAAAAACTACATCTAATCTAACCCCGGATCACCCGAGCACAAGGCTCGGGTGACCGGCCTTGAACTCCCAAGAAGGGCTGCTGCTTCTGTGTAATGCGGCAAGAATTATTTGTTTGAATAATTGTGTTCTAAATTATTATTCCATGCAGGCGTATATATATATATATATATATATATATATATATAGGAAAGCTAATGGCGGCTGCTTTGTTAATGTCGGCTGGGACAATCCTTTTCCAAGTAGGGTATTGCATGCGGCTGAATGATCCTAATTTAATTAGGGTTACATTATGGCGGCTGTACATAATAAAACAAAGTCGGTTTCCGGACGCAGCTGAACGTTCGTTTGAACTCCGTTTGAACTCTGTGTATCAATTTTTGACCTTGGACGCTAGTTCAAGTCTGGACTCAAACTTCTAAAATTTATATCTTGAGTTGTAGACCTCCAAAAATTATGATCCGAATGTCATAATTAAGCCCTCGGAAAACTCTACAACTTTCATTAAGGACTCTTCTTCAGAAAACGCCTTTTTGATTAGTCCGTCGCATTACGAGTATATTACGACATTTTCCAGTAGTTTCAGCAACAGCATCCAAACTTGTAACGCTCATATCTCGGGCCTCGTAAGTCGGAATGAAGTGATTCAAAATCCTGTAGAATCCTCTCTTCAAGCACTACAACTCTTCTCTTGAGGTCCAGAGTCAAATCGGTTGTTATCATATCAAGAACTGCATCGGAAGTTCGGCTGCTTGAAAGCTTCATTCCAAGCTTTATCTCCATCTTCCTTCCATTTCACTTCTCTTCCATGCAGAACCTCATCATTTAATCCTCTTGCATGCCAAAATATGTATCTACAATATAGGAAAATATACCAAAGCGTAACACAATCCCAAAATAACATAAAATCACAATTTAAGCACATAAATCGTTACATTTTGCAATTAACCTATTAAAAACACCATTTACTCAATATCTCAATATAAGGCTCGATTTCTATGAAAAACATCCATATATGGGGAAATTGATATAAAATATATCCTTATAAAACGTATAAAATCACCCTTAACAACTCCCCCACACTTATCTTTTGCTCGTCCCGAGCAAAACAAAACAAGAACATACTATCAAGAATCCACATAACCTGACACGAGATATAGTCAAAATCATGACAAGCTAGTATTCAGCAAATCGACCTCACTCGGTGATGTGTGTGCTGAACCTACTAAACTTCCACCGATCCTCTCTTGATATAATACATCAAGCACTAATGATTATCCGGTCAACTAACCGAAAACTTCATTCTATCTACAGCACTTACCTAACAAAAACTAATTACCAAGAACATAGTAACCAACTCACAACTAAATTCCTTTACTTAGTACCAAGAAAATACCTTTCGGGTCTCTACTGTGTTTAGATCAACTTGACTTAGAATTCCAAAAAAAGCGTATATTTTATATTTCCTATCGTCGCGTCTCAAAAGTATAACACACTCCCCTACATTAGAGGCAGTCACCCTGAGATCACTCAATCCCTTACTGTCCAAGGTAAACCACACTCCCCAATTGGGGCAGTATCCAAATGGACTCGAGGTGATAGATATAAACAAAATTCCCGCAAAGAAATTTTATTCATTTATTATTTATAGATATATATATATATATTTTTATATTTTTCAAACTCTTTATTATATTTTTCAAACTCTTTATATATAAAATTTCTTTGCAAGGAATGCGTCATTTGAAAAATATATATTGATCTCAAATAATGAAAAGTAAATTACTGATATATAAATACCGATGTAAGGTTGCAGTGACACAATTAACGACTTAATATAAAAGGTTAACTTTGTGTCATATTCACAAGAATCCGTAGGCATGATTGAATTTACATTTGTCAATGTTGCAAGTTGTATTAAGGAGTATTAATTATTTCTTGTTATTCAAGTCATAGGAATAAACCGTGGAATTTTGTATAATATGAAAGCCAAAGATTTTTCTTACCTTAATTATCTATATCTATATCTATATATATTAGAAAGGATGATTTAGCCCGATTACCCGATGACCCGCTCCATTTCCAGAAAAAACAAAAAACAAAAAAGGCATTACACAAAAAAATAATAATAATAATAATACATTTCCTAAAAAAAATACGAAATCTGATATGAAATTCACCAACAAACGATATCACAACAAAATTTCAAACCATCACCAATGTGATAGTAAATGATATCACAGCAAAATTCTTTTTCTTTTTGAAATTCCAATAAATGTTGCCAACAAATTGAGAAGCTCTCCCCGACGACACTTTCGTTAACAGATTTATCATCTTTTAAATGATAATGTGTTGAAAAAAAAACATATCCTAATTATCAAGTTTGTTTGTGCCTCTTCTTTTAAATGATAATATGTTTGGAAAAAAAGACATACTTATCATTTTCAGTTTGTTTGTGTGTCATCGCAGCAAAAACGGGCTTGCAACATTTTCATCAAACACAGGTGTAAAATATTCAACAACGAAATCTCATCGTTAATTCTAATCCAAACTGCCTCTCAATTAGCCTAATCTGTGTTTAAATCTTGCTCAAAACTGCCTCGATTGCTTCAATCTATATTCAAATCATAAATGTGCACCGGCCTTCTCATACCATATCTCTATTTAAATTTTTACTTACGGTGTCATCATTAAAACGAATGCTTTAACTGGCGATGTTTTGATAAATATTTGTGATTTGGTAATGTAGTATGTTGTGGTTGACTTATTTTACTCTCACAAGAGTCTCACTGTGTTTACTTTTGTTCTTTTTCGTTTATTTTTCATTTTCATGTTAGTGAATTGAGATGAAATATTTTTTCATTTGTGAATTGAGCTAAAATGTATTTGTTACAGAAGACAAGTGGCTAATCAGATTATAAATAAGCCCGGTAAGTCATTGTTGGCGAGGCACAAAGGTTTGTTGTGCATGGCTTTTCTGTTGTACATCTCTAAATAGTGTTTTATGATTGTTTACGGTGATTTTTATGATTTATATTACATTATTTCGTAACGAATTCCTCTGTATTTTATTAATTTTTATAGAGAATTAAGTGTTTAATAGAATTATTAAGCAAATGAATGTGGAAATTATTAAAGTGCAAAGTCGGGTTATTTACGTGATTTTATTAGCAATTATCTTATATATGTGATGTTACATTTTGCACGTTTTTATTATTGTAGGTACAACGAACGCATGTCGTAGAATGAGTCAAAGAGCTGAAGGAATTAAAAGAAGCAACATTTATTTGGAGATTAAACAGAAGGGCGAAATAGGGATTATATTTTTTATTAGGGTTTAGGGTTTTATTTTTAAAAGGAAAGAAAAAAAGGTTAATAATTATCCTAGGTCGGCAGAACAAGCATAAAAGGGGGGAAATCATTGGAAGCAAGACACGAGAAATCATCTGGGAACAGAGACGGCATAAAAAATCAAAAAAAAAAGAGAGGTTCACTCGGTCGACCGAGTGCCCCTGCTCGGTCGACCGAGCCATATATATATATATATATATATATATATATATATATATATATATATATATATATATATATATATATATATATATATTTTCGATCGAGGATGGTCGAGGTGAGGCCGATTTGAGCGAGTTCGTGAAACCGATCGTTGCAGCAACTTGATTTCTACTCTTTTGGATTGTTTTGTGAGTTTTATTAAAGTTGCATCTTTATTATGTTTAATTTGTTTTTATGCAATTATATTGATGGATTGTTGCTTATTGATGTTGAACGTTTGATGAAAATCGTTGTTAGACTTAGATCACCGTAGTAAAGATTAGATTTTTAACCTAAAAATAACGAGAGTTGCTAGGTTAAATTTCTAGGTTGCTAGATTGAGAAATCTTACACCTTTGTTATGGAAGCGTTAATTTTTAAGATCGAGAGATGAAAGATTAATAGGCGAATTATTGTCGAAAGTAGGAATTCATACCTTTGATAGGTGAACCGCGTCTTTATTAAATCTTCACTAAACAATCTAGGGTAGAAATTGAGAGTTGTGGGATAGGTGGATCAATGCTTGTTCTTCGCTAAAATTAATTGAAATTATCTTGGTGCCTTGTTCTTCGTTGTTATCTTAGAAATTTATTTTCTTTTTAGTTTATAGAATAGAATTAGTTATTTTAGGTTCGTAATCATTTTTCCTGGCTTTGGATTGACAACCCTCTGTCCAGTTTATTGTTTCTTCGTTTTCGTTTTTAGTTATTTTTCGTGACAACCTTTAGAAAAATTAAGAGCTAGACCAATCTCGATTCCCTGAGATCGACTCCGGTTGTAATCGCTATACTACGATCCCTGCACTTGGGGTAAACCGGATTTATAAATTTATTACTTGTTTATTTTCATTGCAAAAATCCGAGACAATGATCACCTTCCTTCATTGATGGTAATTCATTTTATAAGAAGTGTTGTCACTTACGATTATGATACCTTCTTTTTTTAAAAAAAAATTTCCTTCTAATTAACGTTAAATAGATGCAATTGTATTATTGACTCTAATCTTGGTGACTTTTGCAAATTCTTAGACATGCCAGTCTTATGGTTGGTAAAAGCAAATGAAATGAAGCATACAACTAACTATTCAAATCCTTGGTCACTTTCTTTTACAACCAAAAAACAGAAATTATTTCACGTATTATTATGCACATGTTGTCAATTCACATGCTTGATTGTTTAGATTGTCTGAGGTGAAGTCAATCATTTAGTGTAATAGGCATTAATG
The DNA here is from genome assembly GCA_026214975.1 of Gentiana macrophylla. Classification (NCBI taxonomy): domain Eukaryota; kingdom Viridiplantae; phylum Streptophyta; class Magnoliopsida; order Gentianales; family Gentianaceae; genus Gentiana; species Gentiana macrophylla. The sequence continues at coordinate 88,745,783 of CM047815.1, forward strand.
AGATATGTCTATGTGTACTCTATTTCTCCTTACCATTAAACTTAATTTTAATGCAGGTACTTGGTTCTTTCCGACGCCTATTTCAGTTTTCATTATTGACGCTTACGTCATATATTCTTGAGCTTGAGAGAGCTTGAAACTTGAAAATATCCATGTGGTTGTATATGCATAATGTATGTCACTTATGTAACCCGTAATGCCTTTTATTGATCCTTCACTTTCTTATTTCAATCTTTTTCTGGTGATTATTGAGTTAGTATAGTAATATTTCTTTTTTCGGAACATTCTATGTATTGAAAGTCAAAATTTATACTAATCGTGTATTGCACGGGCTTTGGACTAGAGGAAAATGAGAGAGATAATGGGGAGAGTATACTTTAACATGAGAAAAATTAATATCGGACTAGATTCCAATTGCGTTGTCTATGGGATAGATAATGGGGAACTTCCTAATACAAAAGACTCATTTGGGTTAAATGGAGGTAATTTATATCTTTCTTTTTCTTCCGTTTGTTTGATTTTTCATAAATTGTTAATGGACATCAGTTTACAGATTCACTTTTCTCTTTTTTGTTTCAGTTTTTCCTAAATTAGTGTTAGCGGTTTTTCCCGATATATCTTAAATTACTCATACACTTTGCAACCAATAGTGGTGTTATATTTATTTAATGTTATACATGTAGCACATACATTTTTTACTTACAATACTTTTATGCAGGATTGCATTAATTTATTTTATGTTAAATTACACTTGTATTTTTTAAACAAGTATTTATATTTAATGGAAATATAAGGTGCTAATATTAACTAAATTCATAATAAATTATTATCTTCTCATGTGTGTAAAATTAGATATAGTATAGATGTATATATATTTTATCTTTTTCGCCGTGCATCGCACGGGTAAAAGGCTAGTGAGATTATATTTAATTGTGTCTTAGCATGCACTTTTCCGTGTTTTCCTTTCCTCATCATTATGGAATGCTTTAATTAACAATTAGTACTAGCTACATTTTAAGACTTTATTTATTTTTAATTTAAAAACAGGGGTACTTATCTTTATTTAAGCAGAGATGATCGAATCTACGAAACTATATTTTTTTTCATCATACACGTTGAGTGGGAGTTTACGTTGGGAGAATTCTGAAGCTTTTTTCTTGTCTTTCTTCTACAGCGATCTGGTTCTATAGTTGCTTTGTAAGAAGTTTAATTTATCTTTATTTGTTTTATTTTATATTTTTCAGTCAATAAATAGCTAACATCTTGATTTTAATTACATATACCAGAATTTTAATTGGGGTTTAATTTAAATGATTGTTGTGTTTAGTATCCAACAATTAAAGTAATTATGTGTCTCTGATTTTCATTGATTTCCAAATTTTATAATCGTAAGTGCTTCTATGGTTAATTTCCTGCGGTTAGTTTCACAAGACTTGTTTATATGCTTTCTTTTGTAAGTTAAGAAGTTAAAGAATTATATTTATGCATAAAACTTTTACAATATAAAACCTTTAAACACCAAAATCATCGAAATCGCAAACAAATTTTATCATGATTGAATCAGTTCCATGGCCATTCATAGAAGCACGGCCTGGGGCCTCATCGTAATTTATGAGTCTGGTTTTCATATGTTAATAATCAAAAACATATAAATAACCGTACCACAAAAAAAAAAGGTTTTTTAGGCTCATATAATTAATTTAATGCTTATAATTGAAATATATAATTCAATTTAGAGATTATACCTTTAAAAAAAATATAGAGATTACCGATCTAAAAAAAAATTAAAAATAATAGAGATTATCTTTAATTGTGCTTTAGCTATTGTAGGATGCACTTCGACTTATAGGGTAGTCTAGATCTAGAGGCCAATTATATGTGAGCGATACTTATTTATTTATTCTAATTTGTAAGTTTTTTTGTTAGGAGCTTTATTTTGTAAGTTAAGAACTTAAGGAATTAGTGTATATGTTATGCATAAAACTTTTAGATTTAGAACCTTAAAAAAATCATTCATTCTTAAAAGTTGAAACGTTTGTTTTTCAATCACAGAATTTTTGATAAAGTTTTGTCGCTTTTCATGTTGATGATTATGTGTATTAATTTCATTAGAAGTTTTAAATTGATCGAGAACCCAACAAAATCCATCAAACAAATTTTATGATGATTGAATCAGCTGATCGTAGGTTAAATATTCAATCATACGAATAATATATGTCGACTCTTTGAAATTTTATTTTGACTCATCCATTATTCATAGATCCTAAGATGTATACAACATTCAACGTCGGCGTTGTTAGACAAGACGCGAACACTGAACATGCACTTCCGGCTTCATTTCTTTACTGTGTGATTGGCATCTGCTTGTTTTGGTTTGTTGGGTTGGTTGTGCTCTTTGCCGGCGGTTATATATATGACCTCAACGGTAATTGCGTAAGTTACATCCAGATCGAATCCGCCTCTTTGGTATCATCTCCCCCTATCAATTCATCGCCCCGAATAGTAGCAGTACTACTCAATCGTTGTTCTGGACTATTGGATTTTCCATCATTAATACTGATCAAAAGGTTACAAACTTTTACCGTGATATTGGGGTACAATTCTACCGAATAGATGATAGTGACAATCGTTGGACTGAAACTGCAAAGGTGGAATCTTTTCGACATGGGCCTGAAAACCAATCAAACGTGGTTGCAACCGTAAGAGCTTGGCCGTATATGGTGGACGACGTCCAACAACACATGTACATGGAGGGTACTACTGGTGTTATGAGCTTTAAAGTCACTCTCGGTTTAGATGTCGGTTGCAAGCGTGGGAACAAAATGGAATCTCGGCCACCCAAAAAGTTTAAGAAGAAAGTGTTTAAATGCAATGAGTTGAAGGTTGAATTTGGTGGCAATAATGGAACTGCAAGCGAAATTGAAGGAAGAATGTATGGAGGCAAACCTGTAGCTTGTATGGACGAAATTTCATTTTGAAGCGTTTTTTTTTTTTTTTTTTTTTTTTTTTTTTTGGTGATATTTCTACCTATGTAATATAGGGCTTTGGACCCCCTTTTTTCTTAATCGAACTAGATGAAAAATCATTGAGCACTATACTACGTACCAACGACCTAAAAGATACAGAAACAACGGTTTTCTTTTGGGGTAAGAGGGATTAGCTAGTTTCCATCTCCGGCCTTGCAAAAGATAAATAATGATGTAGGTCCGACCTCAGTTTTAACCTAAATAGTACTTGAGATGGTCACTATATATCTTCCCCTCCCCCCTACCCCACCCTACCCTACCCCTCCTCCGAATAATGGTTGGTTTATATCTGAAAAACAATATAACTTAGTATGGAATAATCTATCACACGTGGTTGTGATGGTAAAAGCTTGGTCGAATATGGGTGATCACATGGAGCCTGGCGTTACGAGTTTGAACAGCAAAAGTTTGTTTATATTAGAAAATTGTTCTAGCAAGATGCTAGAATAAAGAAGTACAATAAAACCAGATTACAACAAAAGCAAACAAACACCAAGATCCGTTGGAACTGATCTGCATTTGGAACACAATCTCACCTATCCTAAATCCACATGCTCCAACTCAGTAAAAGTATTTAAAGGATCCAGCAACCATGTATTTCAATCCCCCCTATGCGCCTACTACGTCCGTTTATCCAAGTAAAGCTGAACATTTAGATGTCATTGAAGATCACATCAGCATCGGGGACTTTAGATTGGAAGATCAACTGATTTCGAGCCCACCAAATGCACCACGAACCTGTTCTCTTGATTACGTTCCATAGCCACGTAGAATTCCGATTACGGACATCATTGGGAATGAAATGACAAAAAGAGTTCCAATCCAAGGGAATAGAGTCTGACAGCATAAACCAATTGATGATCATGCTCCAAATGTGATAAGAGAAGCTACAAAGTAGTAAGATATGTGATTCATTTTCCTCACAAGTTAAACAGAAAGGGCAATCAAAAGTTGTTAATGAAATTCCTCTTTTGCATGAGTTGCTTTTGGTAGGCAGTTTGCATCTACTTGCTTTCCAAAAGAAAGTATTGATCTTTGACGGCACTAAATTGCTCCAGCTTGTCTTTAGATTGTAAGTTGAACCAGGGCTTACACCAAGAGATGATTCCATCAACTTATTTTTGAGGGCCGCTACCGAGAATTTATGATTTGCGGTTACGGTCCGGAATATTGATTAACGATCTGATTCGAAACCCGAGTAGTTTCAAATCTAGCCGTTTGGCCATGAAACCATCACGAATTATAACCCGTTTGCCTGAGTAAGTTGTTTGCCCGACACCATAAGAGTATGACATTCTTACATATTATCAAAATTCATTCTATGCAACAACTGCCGCGCATAATAGGTTTGGGAGAAAAAGAGACATGTCTGATCTCTACAGACCCCCATGTTATGCTATGAACATAATATGATAGTTAGCTAGGGTTAATAACGGAATGAATTAATAAAAGACGGCGTTGCTTTTATTTCTTTATGAGACTGACGTTGTATGATCTTCTACGCGTTACTAAGTACTTATGTACTTACCCGGTTACTTTTTGTTTGTCTTTCTCTTTCCCCAAAGAAGATGAACAGGTTGCTAATGTTGATGAGTTCTTTGACGAGGATGTGTGAGATGGAGCTCCTGAAGACTTACTTCTTTTACTTTTGGTTTCTTTCAATAATGTTGTTGATTTAGTTTCAAACAATGTTGTCTTTCTTGTGGAATAGTTCCGTTTGAATTCTTCTGGATTTGACGTTGGATGTTTTAGTTCTCTTTATTGGATTTAGTTTTACAGCATTGAAAACCGTGTGTTCGATCTTTTGTTTTCCCGAGTCGTTTTATCTTCCGCGTCGTTTTAGTTCTGATGTGTGACGTAAGTCTTATATATATTATTGAATTTATTTGATAATATTTGCGCCGAGCGCTCTTTCCGGATAAGGACTCGGTGTCCGGGAGCGGGGCGTTACATTGGCTTTTATATCATACAAAATTCCACGGTTTATTCCTATGACTTGAATAACAAGAAATAATTAATACTCCTTAATACAAATTGCAACATTGACAAATGTAAATTCAATCATGCCTACGGATTTTCCTCAAAAAAAAAAATTAATAAATCATGCCTACGGATTCTTGTGAATTTGACACAAAGTTAACCTTTTATATTAAATTGTTTATTGTGTCACTGCTTTGACATACTTAGTACATAATGTTATTTACTTCGATATTTATATATCAGTAATGTACTTTTCATATTTTGAGATCAATATATATTTTTCAAGTGACGCATTCCTTAATTAGTTCTCTCTTGATACTTGGACATTATTTACAAAGCATTCGTGCTTATTCATATCGTGATCACTTCTATTAAGTTATATTGTTTTTCAGATATAAACCAACCAATATTCGGAGGTGGGGTGGGGGGAGGGGAAGATATATAGTGACCGTCTCAAGTACTATTTAGGTTAAAACTGAGGTCGGACCTACATCCTTATTTATCTTGCAAGACGGAGACGGAGACTAATCCCTTTACCTAAACATTACTTACAAAGCATTCGTGCTTATTTCTATAGTTATATTGCCCTCTTGATATATAGATATATACTGAGTAGAAAACATTCGTGTTTACTCCTATTAAGTTATATTGTTTTTCAGATATAAACCAACCAATATTCAGAGGAGGGGTGGGGGTGGAGGTGGGAGGGGAAGATAGTGACCGTCTCAAGTACTATTTTGGTTAAAATTGAGGTCGGCCCCACATCCTTATTTATCTTGCAAGACGGAGTTCAGTCCGGAGATGGAAATTGATCCCTTTTACCCCTAAAGAAAACCGTTGTTTTTATATCTTTTAGGTCGTTGGTACGAAGTATAGTGCTCAATGATTTTTCATCTAGTTCGATTAAGAAAAAAAAGGGTTCCAAAGCCCTAAATTACATAGGTAGAAATATCCCCAAAAAAAAAAAAAAAAAAAAAAAAAAAAGCTTCAAAATGCCTTACAAAAAAGAAAGAAAATAGTGCCATAGAAAATGTACCAACAAGCATCAAATTATCCTATCCAGTGAGCTAAAAGACCGTCCGTTAACTCAACAGCTTTATTAGCGTCGCTATAACTCAAACGCCACCAGAAGGATAATTCTGGACAAGCTACAGGTTTGCCTCCATACATTCTTCCTTCAATTTCACTTGCATTTCCATTATTGCCACCAAATTCAATCTTCAAGTCATTGCATTTAAACACTTTCTTCTTCAACTTTTTGGGTGGCTGGGATTCCATTTTATTACCACGCTTGCAACCAACATCTAAATCGAGAGTGACATTAAAGCTCATAACAGTACTAGTAGTACCCTCCATGTACATGTGTTGTTGGACGTCGTCCACCATATACGGCCAAGCTCTTACGGTTGCAACCACGTTTGATTGGCTTTCGGGCCCCTGCCGAAAAGATTCCACCTTTGCAGTTTCAGTCCAATGATAGTCACTATCACCTATTCGGTAGACTTGTACCCCAATATCACGGTAAAAGTTCGTAACCTTTTCAGTATTAATGATGGAAAATCCAATCGTCCAGAACAACGATTGAGTTGGGGCAGATGAATTGATAGGGGGAGATGATACCAAAGAGGCGGATTCGATCTGGATGTAACTTACGCAATTACCATTGATCGGGTCATCTATATAACTGCTGAAAAAGAGCACAACCAACACCATCAAGCAGACGCAAAATATACAGGAAAGACAATCATATTTGGGATCAACTTCAACAGATGGTGAAGCCACAACTGCAGGTCGAGTGTTCGCGTCTTGTCTAACAACGCCGCCGCCATTGACATTGCTTCGATTACATTCACGGTCTTGTCCGACGACGTTGAATGTTGTAGACATCTTAGGATCTATGAATAATGGATGAGTCAAAATATATATATTTCAATGAGACGACATATATTATTCGTATGATCGAATATTTAACCTATATATGATCAGCTGATTCAATCATCATAAAATTTGTTTGATGGATTTTGTTGGGTTCTCGATCAATTTAAAACTTCTAATGAAATTAATACACATAATCATCAACATGAAAAGCGACAAAACTTTATCAAAAATTCTGTGATTGAAAAACAAACGTTTCAACTTTTAAGAATGAATGATTTTTTGAAGGTTCTAAATCTAAAAGTTTTATGCATAACATATACGTACACTAATTAATTCCTTAAGTTCTTAACTTACAAAAAACTTACAAATTAGAATAAATAAATGAGTATGGCTCACATATAATTGGCCTCTAGATCTAGACTACCCTACAAACAATTTTTTTTTATTGGAAGGGTCGATAAAAACATATTTAAGATTTAAAAATTTCGATTCCAATTGAAATCAGAGAAACCTAGCTAATAATTTAAAACCCAAATAGATTTCAGGTATATGCAATATCAAAATTCCAGCTATGTGTATCCATTGAAATATAAAATAGGTAATGAAGAAAAATAACATATATATATATATATATATATATATACTTACAAAGCAACTATATAGAACTCGATCGCAGTAGAAGAAGACAAGAAAAAGCTTCAGAGTTCTCCCAACGTGAATGACAATAAAATATGGTTTCGTAAATTCGTATCTCCTTAAATAAAGACAAGTACCCCTATTTTTATTAATTTGAAAAATAAAGTCTTAAAAGTAGTATGGAAAAGTCGAAGTGCATCCTACAATAGCTAAAGCACAATTAAAGATAATCTCTATTATTTTTAATTTTTTTTTAAGAACGATAATCTCTATATTTTTTTTTTAAAGGTAGAATCTGTAAATTGAATTATATATTTCTATTATAAGCATTAAATTATATGAGCCTAAAAAACCTTTTTTTTTTGTGGTACGGTTATTTATATGTTTTTTATTATTAACATATGAAAACCAGACTCATAAATTACGATGAGGCCCTAGGCCATGCTTCCATGAATGGCCATGGAACTGATTCAATCATGATAAAATTTGTTTGCGATTTGCCGATTCGATGGTTTTGGTGTTTAAAGGTTTTATATTGTAAAAGTTTTATGCATAAATATAATTCTTTAACTTCTTAACTTACAAAAGAAAGCATATAAACAAGTCTTGTGAAACTAACCGCAGTAAATTAACCGTAGAAGCACTTACGATTATAAAATTTGGAATCAATGAAAATCAGAGACACATAATTACTTTAATTAGTGGATACTAAACACAACAATCATTTAAATTAAACCCCAATTAAAAATCTGGTATATGTAAATTCAATCATGCCTACGGATTCTTGTGAATTTGACACAAAGTTAACCTTTCATATTAAGCCGTTAATTGTGTCACTGCAACCTTACTTCGGTATTTATATAGCAGTAATTTACTTTTCATTATTTGAGATCAATATATATTTTTCAAATGACGCATTCCTTAGTTCTCTCTTGGTACTTAGACATTACTTATAAAGCATTCGTGCTTATTCCTATAGTTATATTACCCTCTTGATATATAGATATATACAGAGTACAAAACATTCGTGCTCACTCCTACTAAGTTATATTGTTTTTCAGATATAAACCAACCAATATTCGGAGGAGGGGTGGGGGGAGGGGGAGAGGAAGATAGTGACCGTCTCAAGTACTATTTTGGTTAAAACTGAGGTCGGACCTACATCCTTATTTATCTTGCAAGACGGAGTTCCGTCCGGAGATGGAAATTGATCCCTTTTACCCCTAAAGAAAACCGTTGTTTTTATATCTTTTAGGTCGTTGGTACGTAGTATAGTGCTCCATGATTTTTCATCTAGTTCGATTAAGAAAAAAGGGGGTCCAAGCCCTAAATTACATAGGTAGAAATATCCCAAAAAAAAAAAAAAAAAGCAAAAGCTTCAAAATGCCTTGCAAAAAAGGGGGGAAAAAATAAAGAAAGAAAAGAGTGCCATAAAAAATGTACCAACAAGCATCAAATTATCCTATCCAGTGAACTAAAAGACCGTCAGCTAACTCAATAGCTTTATAAGCGTCGCTATAACTCCGCCACCAAAAGGATAATTCCGAACAAGCTACAGGTTTGCCTCCATACATTCTTCCTTCACTTTCACTTGCATTTCCATTATTGCCACCAAATTCAATCTTCAAGTCAATGCATTTAAACACTTTCTTCTTCAACTTTTTGGGCGGCAGGGATTCCGGTCCATTTTATTCCAACACTTGCAACCGACATAGGTTATCTTTATAGGTGGGGGAAAAAGATGAAAGACGAAGATTGTTTGGCGTCGGGTTTGTAACGTTTGGGTTGAGAGGCTACGGTGGATTCGGGTGCATGTCCATCAGAGAATGTGGTGATTCGTCGGAGATGGTGGCGAAATTGCGGCAATATGGATTGTGTAAAGAAAAAGGTGTTAAAAATTTATGTTATTAATTGAGATCTCGTTCATATTAAATCAATGAAAATAAATACGGAAATTAAACCGGAAACGTATCTAGATATGTAAGAGGGATTGATTTGTGTGATAGTTGTCACGGTTATTGATCTTCCAACACAACACATCAACCATAGATTTTTCTATAGATGGGAACATAAAAGGGAATATATCGTGTGTCAGCATGAATTATTATTTTACGAATTTAATTAATTATCATTATTACTCTTATTATTCTGACATACCCAAAATCCAAATCGAATCCGCCTATGTTTCTCCCATAAATGTATTCGGCCCGAATCCGCAATCATTCTGGACGATTCCATTTTCTGTCACGAGTTATCATTCCGCAATCTTTTACAATGACATCGGGGTTGGAGTCTATCGTATTAATTATGGATAATGAGTATTGTTGGACTGGAACCGTGAAGGATATCAGAAGATTCAGATATTGAAAAATATGATTTTATTCACACTTTCAATTGACTGGTCTGTACAGTATTTATAAGTACAATTGAGTACAATTGGCGGAGAGACCACCCCTGTGAAAGTGCTAAGGTAAGAACAATACGAACTGTGGTGGGTTTGACCACCGGACTGAACGTCTCATAATAGTCAATGCCAGGGCGTTGAGTGAACCCTTTGGCAACCAGGCGAGCTTTATAGCGATCAATCGAACCATCAGCATTGTATTTCAGACGAAAAACCCATTTCGATCCAATAATATTGTACGTAGGATCGGACGGAACTAAATCCCAGGTATCATTACGCATCAAAGCGTCATACTCTTCTTGCATAGCGGTTCTCCATTTAGGATTTTTAAGAGCTTGAGTGATATTGGCTGGTTCAGTATCAGGAGAGGAGAGTTGAGCCGCAAGATTAAGTTTCTGGATGGGCTTATGAATGTTGTTTTGGGCACGAGTACGCATCGGATGAGTGGAGGTGGTGGGGGAGGGTGGAGAGGGGAGGGAAGGGATGGAAGAGGAGAGGCCGAGGGTTGTGGGGAGACGGGAGGAACCGGCGGGGAGGCCGTAGCAGAGTGGGCTGGAGGAGGAGTAGGGATCCAGTCAGAGAGAGGAAGAGGAGGAGGAGGGATGGGAGATGAGGAGAGGGAACGAGAGGGGAACACAGTTTCGACAAACTTAACGTGACGGGAGACATATAGTCGCGAATCAGATGGATCAAAACAGTAGTAGGCATGCTGAGTTAGGGCATAACCAAGGAAGATGCATGGCTTGGACCGAGGTAGGAGTTTGTGATCTGCATAGGGACGGAGCCAGGGATAGCAAAGACAACCAAAGACACGCAAACCTTGGTAGTTAGGGGGAGAGTGAAAGATGCATTCATAGGGAGATTTCATGTCCAGAACACGGGTAGGCATGCGGTTGATAAGATAGACAGCAGTGGCAAACGCATAGGGCCAGAAGGTCGAAGGGAGAGAAGCATGAGAAAGGAGAGAAAGACCAGTTTCCACGATGTGGAGATGGCGACGTTCAGAAAGGCCATTGTGTTCAGGGGTATGAGGTGGAGTAGTAAGGAAGGAAATTCCGTTCGTGGCCAGATAGTCACGAAGAGAGATGAACTCACCACCATTATCAGAATAAAATATTTTAATCGGGACATCAAAGTATTTTTCCACAAGTGATTTAAAACGAAGGAAAGTGGATGCCACATCAGATTTACGAGCAAGTGGATAGAGCCATACATAACGAGTAAAATGATCAACAAAAATCACATAATATTTAAACCCATCAAAAGACAAAACCGGGGAAGTCCAAACATCAGAAAATATTATTTCAAGGGGACGGGAAGACTGTAAAGTAGAATTGCCAAAAGAAAGTTTATGGCTCTTATTTTCAAGACAAGCAGAACAATGTAACCTAGAAATAGAAGAATGCGGTAAAGAATAAGTTCTTAAAACAGAATTCAAAATTGGATCAGCAGGATGACCCAAACGGTGATGCCACACATCAGAGGAGGCTTTATTCGCAGCAAAAGCAAGTAAAGGTTGATTCGGCCATTCATAGAGTCCATTTTTAACTGGACCACGGAGGAGGATGTGATGTGTCTGGAGATCCTTCACAAGAAATTCATCGGGTAAGAATTCAACAGAAATATTATTGTTTTGACATAACTTTGAGATAGACAGTAAATTACGGGACATAGCAGGGACACATAAAATATCATTTAATTGAAAAGACTTAGATAATGAAAGAGGGAGAGAGGAAGAACCGGTGTGAGTAATGTTCAAGGCAGAACCGTCTCCAACTAAAATATCATCAGTGCCGAGATATGGCGTGTGCAGAGAGAGATTTTGGAGATCAGCAGTGACATGGTGGGTGGCACCACTGTCCAAGAGCCAAGGAGAGGAGGGGGCCGGAGCTGGAGAGTTCGTGGCGGCATGAACCTGAGGTCGAGGAGACCGAGCTGCGGGATTGAGAGGCTGAACTTGGAAGGTCGGGCAGAATTTGGCGCTGTGACCTTGGGTAGAGCAGAGCTGGCATCGACCAAGATAGGGGCGTCTCGGCCGAGTTGAATTGTCCGGACGAGGGGAGGAAGACTGGGTCTGACCGGAGGCCTGATAATTGCCGGATTGTGGAAAAGTGGGGGCTCGGGGGGACTGAAAATTTGGGTAACCCATGGCCTGTTGAGAGGGGGGCCGCCATCCTTGATTGCTGGGACGAGGGAGAAGCCCTGGGTCGGTCGGGTGGCAGCAGTATTGGCGGAAGCCGGTGAAAAGTTGCCCGGAGAAGAAGAGGAATCAAGCTTTACCTGAAAATTCAACAATTTGTCATGAAGTTCTTCAAAAGTGATAGCCGAATCACGGGCCTGAATTGCACGAGCTAGATCATTATATTCAGATCCCATATTATCAAGAATGAGATCAACAAGGTCCTCATGGTCCATGGGTGAACCGAGAAGTGCCAATTCATCGGATTTTGCCTTCACCGCATATAGATAATCGGAGACAGACTGGGTTCCTCGTCGTAAAGCTTTAAGGGATTGTTTTGAGTTGATGATACGACCTCGCTTGGTTTGGCAAACATATCATAAAGAGAAACCCAGGCTTCACGGGTCGCTTCTTTTGAAATTGTCGTAGCTATTCCCGGCGTGAGGGATGCGAGAATAAGGTTGAAGATGAGTCGGTCTTGTCGCTTCAGTGTCCGGTATTCGAGATTGGGCCGAGATCGATGAACCTTCGGCGAGAATGGTTTTTGACGGTGCGGTGGTGGTGCCATTGATAAATCCAATTAAATCATACCCTTCAAGCAGAGATTCTATATGAAGCTTCCAGATGGAGTAATTAGAGGAGGAGAGTTTGATTGAGGCTTGGGTGGATGGATTGAAAGCAATTATGGAGGAATAATAATTACAGAAGATTCAGATATTGAAAAATATGATTTTATTCACACTTTCAATTGACTGGTCTGTACAGTATTTATAAGTACAATTGAGTATTCTAGAGCCTATCTAGAAGTATTCAAATATTTACGGTTACAATAATAATTACAGATAAATATTTTAAATTACAAATTTAAATACAAATCTAATATTCTATCAAAGGATGCATGGAATAATCAATCACACGTGGTTGCGACGGTAAAAGCTTAGTCAAATATAGGTGATCACATGGAGCCTGGCGTTACGAGTTTAGTGTAACTTTCAGATTAAATGCTGGTTGCAAGCGGCGGCATGATTTGGAAACACCGCCGAAACACAGTCAGAATGGTGTTTTTAATGCAAAGATTTGAAGGTTGAATTTTTTCGCAATGTGACTGAAGCAAGAATGTACATAGATAACCTGTAGCTTGTTCACTAGTAACCCGTTGGTGGTTAGACCGTCTCGACACTGATGGTGCTGTTAATTTACCCAAAGATATTTTGGTTCATTGGTTAGGGTAATATCTTCTGATCGTAACGTACAGTTGCATAGTATGTACTTCATTCGTCTTGAAATATAAGTTTTAAGTACTTTTCCTTATTTATTTATTTGTGTCATAATATAATATATTTTTTAGAAAATTATTAAACATAATATAAGAATACTACATTTTTTATTTGTCTCATAATATAATGTTGACTTTTTTTCATCAAAAGCATAGAAGTCCCGGTGCCACAAAATTCCCAAACCGAACCACCCAAAATACAAAAAATAAAAACCTCACCTAACGTCTTACCGAAAGAACACTTGAACAAATGCCCTAAAGTCACAAAACCACCGTAACAAAAGAAGGCGGAGCCGAACTTGAACTAGAGCGAGCAAACGCGACATCTAACCCAAAAACCAGAAACAAAATAAGGACGCTTTAAACAAAATTAACACCGTGCTCTTTACGGAAAAAAATATTTATTTAAATTTTTTGATAATACTGAGTTGGTATGTATTTTGTTGATTTTGGGATATATGAGTGTTCAAAAACATAACCACAGAAAAAATGAATTTCTTTTATTAACCTTCAATTCAGAGAGATTCTTTTTTTTTTTTTTTGGTTAAATAAAACATAAAGTAGACTTTTAGATCAAACTTTTATTTTTTATTTCCAAGTTTTCTAGGCTGTCTCCCATAAAAAAAAATGAATTTCTAGGCTTGGCATATTTTCTTATTAGTTCGGTTATGGTAAAATTTAGGGCATTTATTTGCACCACACTAAATCTACCACTGTACCACACCTAAATGAAAAAAAACGTAACATCTACTTATTACACCACACATATTTTAAAATCTACCTCTACACCACATTTTCTCTACAAGTTAGAAAACAAATGACTATTGCCAAGTATTTTTTACTACCACCAAAATTTTATAATCTCATTTCTTCCACAAAACTTTTAAAATTTACAAAAAAAAAAATTCATTTAATCTTCATCTTCATTTTCATCTTCATCATCATCATCTTCATCTTCATCTTCATCTTATTCACATTCATCTCCATCTTCAAACCTAAATCAATTTATCACCAAACACATTTTTCTATTTTCATCTTCTTCATCCTCTTCATCTTCATCTTCTTCCTCCTCTCTTCATCTTCTTCATCTTCAAACCCCAATAAATTTTTCTATCATCAAACTCATTTTTCTATCACCAAACTCATTTTTCTATCTTCTTCATTTTCTTCATCCTTTTCATCTTTTCATCTTCATCTTCTTTCATCTTTAAACCCAAATCAAATTTCCTATCACCAAACTCATTTTTCCATCTTTAATCTTCAAACCCAAACCCGTGTTCATATCACCAAACCCATATTGCTATTTTCTTTATAAAAAAATTAAAAGTACAATTTCTGAAGATTCTAAGAGGCTTTTGAACATCATTGGATCGAAAAAAAATTGGATTTGAAAATGGACTTGAGAATTAAATCACGATTTTATATTGCCCAAGTCAATTTGCTTGGAACCCAAATTTCTCTAATTGGGGGTTTTTGAATGTATTGTTTGATCTATCCAAATCTTGGTTTACAACCTTCAAAGAGACCTTTTATTTCATTTATTTTGGTGGGATTTGATTTAGATGATGATGAGGATGATTATGAAGAAAAAAAGATGGTGGGTGATGATGAAGGCGGGGAGATGATGAAGATTGTGAAGGAAAAAAAACGATGATGAAAATTATGAATATGATGAAGATAATGGATTTGTGAAGATTTTGTAAATGATTTATGATGAATATGATGATTTAAGATAAAGAAGATAGGTGTGTAGGATGTAAGGTATATTTAATTTAGGGGCTTATATGTAATAAAAAATAATTTGTGTGGAAGTAGTATAAAAGTGTGGTGTAAAGATAGAAAATGTGGTGTAAATAAAAAATGAAAAATGTAAACACAATGTGGTGCAAAGGTAGATTTTACCTTTTTTTTATGTGGTGTAAAGGTATTTGTAGCAGAAGCCTTATATGGTGCCCTATCTCTAAAATAAAGATAAAAAATAGAGTTTACCCCAAATAGCTCCCACGGAAGAGTCCCTATCCTTATTTATTTTTAGGGATATGAACAGTGCATCCCTACTTGTGGGGATGCACTATTCACGTCCCTACACATATTTAATTATTAAAAATTATAGGGATGGAGATAAGGATGCTGCTGGAGTGAAATAATAAATATTTAATGTGTATGAATAGGGTTGTGATGTAAAATATGTATTATTTAATAATATTTGAAATGTTATAGGGATAATGATAGGGATGCTGTTGTGGAGGTTTTTGAATTGAGATGTTGTAAAATAGGGATATGAATTATTTTATATTATTTTAGGGATAAAAATGGTGCACTTGCTGTGAATGCTCTAAAAGGTAGAGTCGTGTAGTGGTAGATCAGCTGTAGTGCGAATAAATGCCCAAAAATTTATTTTAAAAAAAATTTGGGAGGGAAAATTAGGCAAATGGATGAAAATATTTTCTAAATTAATGAATATGATACAATTTCAAAAATTTTGCATAAAGAACAAAATTATTACAAAAAAAGGGGTGGTTACAAACTCTCATCAATTGTTTTTAAACACTTATATCTCTCAATTTACAAGTCCAAACTTGAAAATTCTTTAATCAAATTTTTATTTATAATGCTTTTTATTTGAAGACCACATCCACCATATTTGAGACTTAATTTCCGAAAACCCACGGTCGAAATTCACTATTATTCGAAATTCACTATTTTTCGGGATTCGCTGGCAAGATTCACAAAGTGAATTTCGATACTAAATCTCACGAAAAACGATGTAATAATATCGAACCAAGTCTCAAATGAAAAAAATAAGAAAATCGATGAAATTTTATCACGTTTAGAGATCTAGTTTAAAAGATATGAGGTTTTGAAAATTAAGGTAGAAAAGCGGATAAATAATAAATATAATTATAAGAAAAAAAAGTGGAAGCAGTACACTTTTTTTTTTCCTTTTCTCTTATTTCTCTATTTTTTTTGTGAGTCAGAAATGTAAATAAATTTTTTTTTTGAAAATAGAAGTTTAAATAATTTTGATTAATATATTTTGACCAAATCTCTCATGACATTAACAAATTCACCGCATTTATACCTTTTAATGTCGAACAATTAACGAAACTCGTGGAGTAGATAATTAAGAGTTTTCTCGATATATTCTTTGATGTTCAAAAAAAAGAAAAAAAAATTCTCTTTATATATATATATCAATCTAAGATATGCTATGTATAAATTTTCGAAAAATAAAATATATATGTGTTATCTATAGAGAAACTTTTGACTTATTCTAAAACAGTTCTCCGATTCAAAAAAAATTAAAAAAAATAAAACAGTCCTCATCAATATGAATATTTTTTATTTTTTTTTACTGAGCAAGATTTGATTTTTTTTTTTTTTTTAGTTGAGAAATCAGAAAATCTCATCACAAAATGATTCAATCAAGATCCAAAATATTTTCTAAATAAACTATACTGAAAACTTACCAGCCGGCTATTCATTTCATTATCTGCCGCGGCCGTTTCAGCCGATTTTCACAGGTTTCTTAAGAGATGGCTTCTCCGGTGGTGGACGGACAAGAATATGAGTGGAAACGAAGCAACGCCACTGGCGGCCATCCAATCGCAGTTGTTAGACACGACCAATACAATATTAATGTAAACCAGTACCCTGATGTTGCTACTGCAGAGGTAGTAGTAACACAATCTCCACCACCAACTTCCCCGCCGCCGCTACCGCCTCTGCCGCCGCTATGTCCATCTTGTTCATTATGTTATGTCTTTTGGATTTGTTTGTGCTTTCTTTCAATTCCCATACTCATTATCGCCATAGGTTATCTTTATGACGACGGCAGTTGTATGACTATTGATTTCGACATAGAAAACCTGATCCAAATAGAATCCGCCACAATTTCTCCTATCAATTTATCCGACCCGAATACTCAATCATTCTGGACGATTACATTTTCTTTCAATAACTCCCTACCGGCTGTGATCTATTACCGAGATATTCGGGTCGGAGTTTTCCGTATAGGTGATAATGATTACCACTGGACTGAAACCGCAAAGGTGGTGGAATCTTTTCGTCAAGGGCCCAAAAACCGATCCCAAGTTGTTGCAAAGGTAAAAGCTTGGCCGTATATGGGTGAACACATGGAGCCTGGCGGCGTTACGAGTTTTAATGTCACTTTGTGGTTAGATATCGGTTGCAAGCGTTGGCATAAGTTGGAATCGACGCCCAAACAGTTCAACGATGAAATGTATAAATGCAACGATTTGAAGGTTGAATTTGGTGGCAATGCAAGCGGAAGTGGTGAAGGAAGAATGTATGGAGGCAAACCTGTAGGTTGTTACCAAGAATTATTTTTCTGGCGTCACGACGGCTATAAAACTCTTGATGATACAAAGGATCTTTTGGTACAGTGGTTGGGGTAGTTTCTGGCGTCACTTTTTATGCATTAAAACGACACTTTTTAATTATTTGGCATTTTGAATCAATTGGATTTAATTTTTTTACCATTGTAATGGAATTATGTATTTTTCTTTAAAGTAAATGTGATGTCCAATCTTTTTAGTTGTTTCCTTTGGCTTTCCACAATCTTTCGTTCACGAGTTAAATATCTGAATGTAACACCATAAAGTTGACATAATTATTTTGTTTACCTTTACGAATTGACCCCATCACCCAAGATCCAACTCCTGGCTCCGTCATTGGTAGTTGTCACTGATATTTGATCTTCCAAGACAACACAACACACATACATAGAGAATATTGTGTATTATTTTATTATTTTGGAATAGTAGATATGTCTGTAACAGGATACAGAGTTTCGGATTTAGTCCTTCCGACGGCTCGATTTGGCCACCGTTCCGGGGATAGTGTTAGGTTTCGGGTTCTTGATATTGTTCCATTTATTCAGTTATGAGGTCCTTCCGAAGGCTTGATTTGGGCACCGTTCCGGGGATAATGTTAGGTTTCGGGATCTCGATATTGTTCCATATATTCAGTTATATGAGTTTGATCAGTTATATATTAAATTCTTGTTTTGATTTCTGCGCATTCTAACATATTTAATTCATTTATCTTCCGTTGTTCGTATTCGTAAGGCTTACATTTGTATTTGATCATGAGATGTGTACAGTGTACGTGCTGATCGAGCGGCCTATTATCATTTTGGTCTTTCAGAAGCATTGGGTCGTTACAATCGTTATGTCGTTTTTTCTTACACTCATAGCGAGAAAAGTTTGGTATGTGTATGATTATATATATATATATATATATATATATATATATATATATATATATATATATATATATATATATAATACAATTTTTAAATCGACGAAAAAATCATAAAAACAACAAATTTATTAAAACTGATAATAATATAAAATAGAAATATAACCCAACTATATAAAAAGGTATTTTTGAAAACTTAGTTCAATTGTTTTTTTGGGAAAAAGAAGGAACCAAGTAATTTGGCTCAAGTGGTAAGTGGCTTGAGAATACCTAGAGAGGTCACCGATCGATTCTCCTCTGAGGCACCATGTTGCTAGAGTCACCTCTAATGCGCTATGTTGAAAGAGTTACCCCTGAGTAAAAGTTACACTGTAAAGTCCCACTTGTTGAAAGAGCTACCCTTGAGTAAGAGTTAGACTATAAAGTCCCACATGTTGAAAGAGTTACCTCTAAGTAAGAGTTGGACTGTAAAGTCCCACATCTCTAAAGTAATAGAATGTTCCCCTGTAAAGTCCCTCACGTTGAAAGAGTTACCCCTTAGTCAGAGTTAACTGTAAAGTCGCACATCTCTAAAGTAATAGAATACTCACCATCATTTCTAAAGTGATAGAATGCTCCCCCCCAATTCCACATCGCTAAAGTAATAAAATGATCCACTGAGTAAGAGTTAGACTGTAAAGTCTCACATCACCGAAGTAATCGAATTTTCCCCTGAGTAAGAGTTAGACTATTAAGTTTCACATCTTTAATGTAATAGATTGCTCACCATCAGATAAGTGTGAGACAATGCTCCCTTGAGTAAGAGTTAGTCTATAAAGTCTCACGTCTCTAAAGTAATAGAATGATCACTCGCATCTAAGTGTGAGACATAAATATTTTGTCAGTTTGGGTTAGCCATTTTAGACCAAGTGAGGACGACGGTCTAAGCAGTTGACTGGATGATTTATGACTCGACCAAGTGAGGATGACGATCTAAGCAGTTGACTGGATTTATGATTCATTTAACGCTACCAGACATGGGGTCTGGAGACGTTACATAAACTCTGCAGGCATGACCAAGACTGAGCTCCGGATAAGTCGGGCATGTTGGTCCCGAATACAAAGGGCTTTGAGGGGAGGAAAAAAAGGTGTATTTTTGTTTTATATGTGGATAAGCATTTGACTTTGTCGCAAATACATATCACCGATTAAATTGCGAAATCACACAATCCCATGAGATACTGCAATGGAACTCGCAACTAATTAATCTTATCATTGATGATTCCGCAAGGCTACAATATTTCAGTCAGGCTCCAATACAGCTTACGCGATCGAACTATAAATTACATTGAAATTTCTCACCAAATTCTGTACAGTTTACAACCTCCTTTCGGCTATTAATTATTTTCTTAAAAATTTCCAGCTTTCCCCAGTCGATAACCTAAGTTATAAGATTATGTTTTTTTTTTTTTTGAACAACAAAAGATTTATATATTATTAAAAACCATCAAGATGCTGAAGTATTCAATTACAAAAGTTTAAGCAAAAGTAAAAGACAATCTAGAAACTACACCAAAGCATGAAGAAATATCAACTATTATATATACAAATAAGAGCTGAAAATGGATTTAATTTCATTGATTCCAATCCCACATGCCTTTGGTACTGTAACGCTCCGAGATCCATTTGAAACATCACGTCTGTATTTCCATCAAAGCATTAGTAACATCAAAATTCTTTTTATTGAACACAAGCTCATTGCGTTTCGTCCAAACAAACCAGGTTGTTACCTTTTGATTGCATCCCATATCAACGTCACTTTGTCATTATGAGAAATATTTGGATACAAATGATTTAGTTCTTCGCAGCTTCCCGGCATTTGACCATCGATCTTACACCAATCAAAAATTAGTCTCCAAACACGAACCGAGCACGTACAAGAGAGTAAGACATGAGGACTATCTTCCTCCATCACACCACAAAATGGGCAATCAATGCACAATATAGCCACTCCACGCTTTAAAAGATTAAGCTTAGTAGGCAACCTATCCATTACCGCTCTCCAAAAAAAGATATTAATCTTTGACGGAAGTGCTTTGTTCCACTTTATGTAGTTGTCCTTCATGTTGTCCTCATAAGAGTCAATGATGATCTGCTTGAGATACGCTACTGAAAATTTCCCTGACGAAGCTAACGTCCACGCGTACTTATGATGAGAACTTGTATTGATTGAGTAATTTGATAATAAACAATACAAATCCTCCACTTCCCCAAGCTCTCTTCCTCTTAACTCCCTCATCCACCCACATTTCCATCTCCAGACGTCTCCTTCAAAGAAGCCCTAATCTCTCACCCAAGCATCCTTGTTAGTAGATAACCTATACAATCTAGGGAAAATATCTCTCAAACGCCCCTGACCTATCCAATTGTCCACCCAAAATTTTGTACTTTCCCCGTTCCTCACTTTTTTCATTAGAGAAGAGAAAATAAGTATCCCAATTTCCTCAATACGCTCCCCCGCCCTCACAATATTTCTCCACACCTTACCTTTAATAAGACTACTACCTCCATCACAAAACCCCCATCTTCCCCATGTATCGCAACAATGATCTTCCTCCACAAAGCCCTTTCTTCCGTTTTAAAATGCCACCACCACTTCCCCAACAAGACCAAGTTTTGATCCCTGAGTCCCCCAAACCCCAAACCCCATTTATCTTTGTGTTTGAGAATTTGATTCCAAGCAACCCAAGAAATTTTTGTCTCATCCCCCCTCCCCAAAAGAACCGAGAGCGAATACTCTCAATACACTCAATAACACATCTAGGAGCATGGAAAATAGAGAGATAAAAACTGGTACGCTACCGAGCACCGATTTAAGAATAGTCAATCTCCCCTTATAGACATAACACGTGCTTTCTATCCGCTAGTTTGCCCTTAATCCTGTCAAGGACGGGCTGCCACTCATTTACTCTTTTCATATTTTGGCCAATAGGCAGACCTAAATTAAAGAACGGTAAGAATCCAGCAATGCAATGTAGATCCCGAGTGCTGGATTCCAACTCCGCTGAAGTGATATTAAGACCAAACAATCTGCTTTTTGTAAAATTTATGTCTAGGCCCGAAACATCCACAAAGATTTTAAGAATACGCCCCATATTGCTAATGTTTGCACCACTCCACTCCCCAAAAAACATGGCATCATCCGAAAATTGTAAATGAGTAATTTCAATCCCACTATTCCCAACTCTAATACCTTTCAGCATGTTTTTACTAACTGCAGTTTGGACAAGAATGTTAAGAGCTTCTGCCACCAACAAAAAGAGAAAAGGCGATAGGGGATCACCTTGTCTGATTCCCCTTTCTAACTGAAATTCTCAGGACGGACAATGAGACTTGATGCCCTAGCTGAAGATAGACACTCTAGAATCCAACTCCTCCATTTATCTTCAAAGTTCATTTGCTTCATAACCGAGTCCACAAAAGTCCAATTAACGTAGTCAAAAGCCTTGGCGAAATCAGTTTTAAAAATAAAGGATTTGATTTTTCTTTTTTTCGCAAACTCAAAGACTTCATTCGTGATTAAAACACCATCCAAAATCTGCCTTCCTTTCAAGTAAGCGGATTGACAATCACTAATCAAGCAATGCAACACACATTTAAGTCTTTCCGCAAGAAGTATGGAAATAATCTTGTAGATGGACCCAATAAGACTGATAGGCCTATAATCAGAAAACGAAGTCGGACAAGATTTCTTGGGGATGATTGTGATGAATGAGAGTTACACCCTCTCTCCAACTTGCTAGTATCGCCAAATTCACGTACACACTCAAACAGATAATTTTTTTTATCAAATCCCATTTAGCTTTGAAAAAACTGATCGTGATCCGCCTCTGTTTCTCCCATCAATGTATCCGGTCTGAATACGCAATCATTCTGTACGATTGGATTTTATGTCATGAGTTATCATTCCGCAATCTTTTACAACGATATAAGGGTTGGAGTCTATCGTATTACGGATGATGAATATCATTGGACATAAACCGTAAAGGTAGAGCCTTTTCGTCAAGGACCGAATAACCAATCACACGTGGTTGCGACGGTAAAAGGTTGTCCGAATATAGGTGAACACATGGAGCCTGGGGTTACGAGTTTTAATGTCATTTTTAGGTTAAATGTTGGTGCAAGCGGCCGCATGATTTGGAAACACCGCCAAAACACAGTCAGAATGAAATTTTTAACTTCAAGGATTTGAAGGTTGATTTTTTTCGCAATGTGACAGAAGCAAGAATGTACAGAGATAAACAAGTAGCTTGTTCACCAGTAACCCGTTGGTGGTTAGACCGTCTCGACACGGATCATGCTGTTAATTTACCCAAAGATCTTTTGGTTCATTGGTTAGGATAATTAATATCTTTTGATCGTAGCGCAGTTTCATAGTATGTACTTCCTTCATCCAGAAATATAAGTTTTAAGTATTTATTTGTGTCATAATATAATACTGCTTTCGTTCTAAAATATAAGTCATCATACATAATTAGGTTTGTCTTACAATATAAGTCATTCCAGATCACCAATGCCACATTTATTACACTTTTCTCTATCTTACCCCTAATTTATTATCAATCCAACCACTTTTCATTACTGAACAACTATTGCATTAATGATACTCAATGGACATTTTAGACTCTAACCTATAAATTTATGAAATTCAACCACTATCTTAACCTGTTTGAAAACCTCTATGATGACTTATACTTTGGGGTTGAGGTAGTATACGACTTTTTTAGAGAATATTTAAACACTATATAATATATAATGTTTTTTTTTATTCGTCTCATAATATAATATATAATAAATAACCGTGCCACAAAATCCCAAACGAACACCGAAAGAACAGTTACCTTAGGGTTTAGGCAAGTGTTGTCATTATAAATACCCCAATCCAGGAACTACGTAAGGCTTGATTCCTGGAACATAACAGGATACGTAGGCAATCTAAGACATAGTCTTAGACTCAGCCGCAATACCAAAATCCACCACCACGTTCTTTTGGGCATTAGGGTTCTTGAGTGTTCTTCATTAGATTCATATTAGGGCCCGGATTATTAAGGTGACATAATTTGTCATCGTCAGATACCTTCGCTTGATTCCCATTCATCCTCTTGGTAAATGCTTCTGACCGCAGATAAAGAATCCGATTCGATGATGACTTTGCGGAACTCAGCATCCCAAGCCCCAGCTAAAGAGCTTCTCTAATCGCTTTGAGTTCTGCACAACAAAATATGAGACAAGTTAGTATTCCCATAAAAGTCAAATAACCATTTGCCTTCGGAGTTTCTAGCAACTCCCCCAATTGAAAAGGAACCCGTGGCATTGTTGCAACTAGCATCAGTGTTAAATTTGACCCACTCCGGTGGAGGAGATTGCCATCATATATTCATATCAACCTAACGCATCTGAAATTGCTGGGCTTAAGAACTAGCTGAGATCGAGTTAAGAATATATTCGTTAGTTAAAAAAATAATCTGATTGCAGGCATTAACAGGAATAGAAGAGACGTTATTAATTTTAGCCCCACTTCTAGCAGATTAGTTACCATTCGACGTTAGGGACCAAAAAAGCCTGTCCTTCGAATCAGCATTCCAACTGATAGGAATACCTTTAATATTATCATTTATCAATAACATTATCGAAAACATAACAAAGAGAAAACATAACAAAGAGAATATGAATTTCTTTTATTAACTGTCACAGAGATTTTTTTATTTTTTTTTGTTAAATAAAACATAAAGTACTTTTAGATCAAACTTTTACCTTGCTAGCAGGCTGAGAACCCTATCTATCCCCTCTTCCTGCTATTTTTGTGTAGAGGATCCTGAATCCACTGAACATATCTTATGTTTTTTGTCCTAGAGCTAAAGATATTTGGGATTGTAGTACTATCTTTTGGCCTGCTTTTAATAATCAGACTTTCGATCTGGCTTCTTGGTGGTCTTCCCTTGCCATGGATAATGGCTTTAATAGTTTAAAGACAAAAATTGAACAAACTATTTTCTTACTTTGGCATATTTGGCTATCTAGAAATGACTGGATTTTTAACAGAAGCATTTCGGATGCACATTCTGTTGTTTTTCTTGCTTCAAAGGATTTTGAGGACTACTGTTTTGCTAACTCTCAGGCTGCAACTGATCCTTTTTTTCCTGGTTGGCTGCATAATGACCACTCCCCTCCTGAAACTTGCTCATCTATTGATCTGATGTCCCAGTTTTCTTTTGTATTGATCGATGTTTGCTTGAGTCGCTCCTCAAAAAGCAGGTGGTGGTCTTTGCAAGTTTTGACAAAAATTATAACCTGGTGGAAATTTGGGGGAGGTCTTTTCAAAATGTTGATTTTGCTCTGGGAGCTGAAGCAGGCTAAATTACAATTTTGGTCCTCTAACTAGAAACGTTTTTCGATTTTGGTCCTAGTTTTTCTCCGGCGACAATTTTAGTCCTATAAGTGGTCTTTTTTTTGCAAAAATAGTCCTGAACGCCGGAAAGAGCATTTACAGGACTAAAATTGGTCTTTTCCGGGTACAATTTTAGTCATGTAAGTGGTCTTTTCGGCGTTCAGGACTATTTTGCAAAAAAAAAAAAGATCACTTATAGAACTAAAATTATCGCCGGAGAAAAACCAGGACCAAAATCGAAAAACGTGGCTAGTTATAGGACCAAAATTGTAATTTAGCCAGCTGAAGCAGAAGCTGTGAGGTGGGCACTGTTTAAGGCTAAGGAAAAAGGCTGGAACAACATCCTTATGAAAACAAACTCTAAATGTTTGGTCAATATGGTGAAAGACCTTTCTTCGGCTCATCCCTCGGTTGCAGTTATAATTAATGACATCTGCAATCTTTTGTGCTCTTTTGCTAAATATTCCATCCGTCACATCAGTAGAAATGTAAATTTAATTAGTCATGGTGTTGCTTCGTTCGCTAAGAAACTTACTACTCCAGCAGCTTGGACTGGAGTCTTTCTGTAATATTCCGATTTTCATAAAAGGGCAGACGTGTCATTTTGCGAAAACGTAATTAATATTCTTTTTCCTTTTCGTTGGAATTTAAATCCTTTGAATTTTAACGGTTTCGGTTTAATGGTTGTTCGAGGGTATTGGAGTAAATTCGGGTTTAAAATGATAATTAGGTTGTCGTATATAAGCGGAAATATACTAAAACCTAATCATTTTTCCTAAAACCCTGAATCTTGGAGCAGCGCACTCTCCCCTCGTAAAAGAGAAACCATTTGTTTTGGGCATTGAAACCGTCGGTTTTCGATCCTTGATATCTCATTCGTTCCTCTTCCGTTTTGAGATCATAGCATACCGTTGGAATCCTCGTGGCGTGAGCTTCGCATCGGTACCAGGCACAACATCTGATTCGAGTATTTAGGCAGAAAAGGTAAGGAGAAATCCTTACGTTTTCGATTTTGAATTTATAACAATTGTGTTGCTTTCCTTGTTTGTATTAGTGGTTTAATTGTGTTAATTTGATGCCTAAACAATGGTTGATGTTTTGGTATGGGTGGTAGTTTAATTCGAGTACTTTTGGTCGGGAAAGATTGGGTTTTGGTTTGGAAAGCGGATGAATACGATGATGTGCTAAACCGATTTACGGAAAATCGCCCGGTCGGACGGGCGTCGGTTTTACGGACGGGCGTCCAACCTTGGGCGGGCGTCGGGATCCTCGGACGGGCGTCGAGGTGCGATTTTGATCTGAGATTGAAAGGGGATGTGCGGACGGGCGTCCACTTTTTGGGCGGGCGCCCAGAGCCTTGAGACAGGCGTGCCTGGTCCTTGACGGGCGTCCACACTGGAGCCTGGTCTCCCGGCTTGTTTAAATTGGCTTTCGACTATCGTTTAGGGTTGTTTAATCAACCTTAAACCTTTGTAAACGTATTATTATTTTATTATAACACCTTTTAAACCTTACTTAGGCTAGAATTGGTCTTTTGATCATGATGAGTGGTGTCGGTAAGGGAGTGTTATCTAAATGAACTAGGAGGGCCAGTTAATCACCTAATACTACACAACTTGCTAGATAAAAGATTAAACACCATGTGGTCTTGGGTAGATCTGAAGATCTATAGCGTGATGTGTGAAGCAGACGATCAAAGTGAGTGTCCTATCGGCTGCAGCCTATAGGCATCGCCGTATGTTCATACTATCGGAACCGGTTATTGTATCACGAAGATTTCAATACGTTCGGGGTTATTGTATCTGAAGATTTCAATATGTCACGTTCCACCTTGATAGCATGTTGTAACAAAGATAAGCTAAGCAGTTACAGTTTAGGCATATTGGGAGATGTAACCTTTATGCGTAGAATCGAGTCTGTCTTGCCTTTTAGTTGAAACCTAATAATGTTCAACCTTATATGTTCTAAACTTAAACGTACTTCTCTTCCTTACTGAGTATTATATACTTACCCCTTGTGCATTTCTGTTGTATGTGCTTGGGGGTGAGAAGGCGAACAGGAGTACGAGTATTACGAGGAGTATGTTCCCGAGGAGGATCTCTGAGCTTGACATTTATTTTTATGCACTTTCATTTACGCAGGATATGTTGCACTGTTTTATACTTTGTTCATAGTACTTTGGGATGACGTGTGTTCATCTCTACTTCTTATTTCATAGTACTTTCCATTGGACTATTCGGGAGACTTGATTGTATTGTTTTGATACACTTTCGACTTTTAGTACTTTTTCTATTCTAGTATCTTTATGGATATTTATTACCCGAGCATTTAATTTCCGCGCGCTTCGATTGTATTGATTGTAGGCTTACATGTATAAATGAATTAAATTTTATTTATATATGTGCCGAACGTCGTATTTCCGGATAAAGGCTCGGTATCCGGGAACGGGGCGTTACAGTTGGTATCAGAGATACGTGTTCCTTAGGCTTCTATTCTTTGAGTTTAACTCAATCCTATCTTTAGATCTTTAGTAACACTCTGGTTCTCTTGGTTGTCAGGATGAGTAGAAACACAAGATCGAGGACTTTGGCTCTTGGTAATCAGACATCTGAGAGGGGTGAAACCTCTAGGGGTCGTCGCAGTTTGTCACCACCGCCTCGCACAGCTACACCTTCACCTGAGCCGGAGCAGGATCAACATCGAGGCTCCACCACCACCTCCTCCCACTGTGGTTAACCTGCGGCTTCACTTTGGCCTTCTTCGTATCGCCCCAGTGGGCGGTTCGGTGAGAGGGCGGTTGTCTATCCATCACCGGTGACACAGGCACCACATCAGGCTATCCTCCGGTATGGTTTTAGTGACCCACAGTACCCTCCGCCCGTATCCTCCGCGATACCCAGTGTATCCTCCTTATATCGGTGAGCATCGAGCTCCGTACTACTATATCGGCGACGCAGTGCCCCTTGGTTATCCCCCGGTCTATCAGCCTTTCAGGCCACCGGTTCGGCAGCAGCAGCAGATACCCTATGGTTACCCTCCGGTTTACCCACCAGTTAGGCCGGTTGTTGAGTCGGCACCATCGAGTACATTGGCACACTAAGTGAGAAGAAACCGTATGCAAGATTTTTATGGGAATGTGGAACACGCAAAGGTGAGAATGGATCGAAGTTTTGAGAAATCGTGTAGGAACATAGGTGTCCCTGAGGCAGAGATGGCCCGATTAGCGGTCGGTTTTCTTTTAGGTTCGGCCGAGTCTTGGATAGATGCGATTCGAGTAGCAGCGGTAAGGTCACAGATTGGGCGGCTTTCAAATCCATGTTCTACAGCGAGTACTTTCCGGCAGCGGTACAAGCGGAAAAAGCCGGTCGATTTCGAAACTTGAACAAGGTAATCAAATGAGCGGTGTCCCGATACACAAATCGGTTCAATGAGTTAGGAAGGTTTTATCGGAGTTGATGCAAGTGGAAGAACGAAAGATGGCCCGTTACAAGGGCGGTTTGGCATATGGGATTGATCGGGCATGCTAGGCTTTCTGACAAGGAATATGGCGAGCTCTTGAATAAAGCCTTGGAAGTCGAGAATTTCGGGAAGAGGGCTACGGTGGTTGTTGGTAATAAAAAAGCTTTGAAACAAGTCGGGGTAGTGGCGAGAGGGCTCCGCGGCAGCGATTCGAGAGGTTTCCCTTACGCAATGATTAGACCACGGGTGGTGCCCCACCCGCGATCGAGAGCCACCGGTTGGCGCTCACGCGGCAGCTAGGCCACCGGCTACCTCAGGTTGTTTCTTTTGTGGCGAGCCGGGTCATTTCTCCAGGAATTGTCCACGCAAGGCGACCCGGTGCTCAAGCGAGTCGACCTAGTAAGCGAGTCCGAGTAGCAGTCTGAGATGTTTCTTTGTTGATGCCAGAGAGGTCGAGCCAGAGGATGATGTGATCACAGGTACCTTTTATGTTTGTTTTGTTCTTTTGAGTTATTTATAGCATGCTTGGAACATGTTGTAACTTTAGTTAATTGGACAAATGCATGATAGGTATGATAAGAGTAGGCAATCTAGTAGTCAAGGCCTTATTTGATACAGGAGCTTCAACCACCTTTGTGTCCTCTAGGATTGCTAAGAAACTAGATTTACCTATGGAGCATTTGAGAGATACTATGGAGATTGTTACACCCCTAGGCAAGGTAAATAAGGTGGTTAAGATGATACCACAAGTGGATGTTCAGGTTGGACCTTATCAGTGTAAGAGTGACTTCACGGTTATGGATTTCTCAGACTTTGATGCGATTCTTGGGATAGACTGGCTATCCAAGAATTATGTTCACTTAGATTGTAGGGCCAAGAGAGTTACTTTCAGAGTCCCGGGAAAGCGAGATAAGACTTATCGAGGAGCGTTTACTGAGGCCAAGCAAGAAGAGACATCCTATCATTTCGCCGGTCAAGGCCATCGGGGCATGTCGAGAAAGGATGTGAGGGCTACTTGTTGTCTGCAGTGGATGTGGAACAAGTAAAACCTAAGTTGGAAGATACTAGAGTAGTCAGAGATTATCCAGAGGTATTCCCAGATGAGTTGCCAGGAAACATGCAGGCAGGGCCATTGAGTTTGAGATCTGATTAGTTCGGGCGGCACGGTTGCCAAGGCACCATCTGAGGATGGCACCGGCTGAATTGAAGAGTTGAAGGCTCAACTCAAGGAGATGTTGGAAAGGAACATCATTCAGCCCAGTACTTCACCTTGGGGAGCACCAGTTTTGTTTGTGAAGAAGAAGGATGGCAGCATGCGGATGTGTATTGACTACAGGGCCTTGAACAATCTGACTATCAAGAATAAGTATCCATTACCGAGGATAGATGATCTGTTCAATCAGTTGCAGGGTCGGAAAGTGTTTTCAAAGATTGATTTGCGGTCAGGCTACCATCAGTTAAAAGTTAAAGTGGCAGATATTCCGAAGACAGCATTTAGTACTAGATATGGACATTATGAGTTCCTTGTTATGCCTTTTGGACTCACTAATGCTCCATCTGCATTTATGGATTTGATGCAGCGGGTCTTCATGCCTTACCTAGATAAGTTTGTAATTGTCTTCATTGATGATATTTTGGTATTCTCACAGGGATGAGGCGGAGCATGAAGAGCATCTACGGATTGTTTTGGAAAGCGTTGAAGAAGGAGCGATTGTATGCAAAATTTTCCAAGTGTGACTTTTGGTTGGACCAAGTGAGCTTTTTGGGTCATGTCATTTTAGGTGATGGCATTGGTCGATCCGGCCAAGATTGAGGCGATTAAGAGTTGGCCTACACCGACTCTGATTTGAGAGGTCGGGAGCTTTACAGGTTTTGGTGGTTACTCTGAAAGTTTGTGAAGAATTTCGCAAGGATAGCTACTCCACTCACCGGACTTACGAAGAACACCAAGTTTGATTGGACACCCAGTGTGAGTCGACATTTGAGTTGTTAAAGGACGAGGTTGACTACTGAAGACCGGTATTAGCGATTACCGAGGTGTTTGATGATTATGATGTCTACACCGATGCTTCAGGGCAGGGTCTAGGTTGTGTGTTGATGCAAGGAGGAAAAGTCATTGCCTATGCATCCAGGCAATTGAAAGTACATGAGAAGAACTATCCCACACATGACTTAGAGTTGGCAGCAGTGGTTTTCGCATTGAAGATTTGGAGGCACTATCTGTATGGGGTCAAGGCTAGAATCTTCACCGACCACAAAAGTTTAAGGCATTTCTTCACTCAGGAGAATTTGAATATGAGGCAGCGGAGATGGCTAGAGTTCGTGAAGGATTATGACTTGGACATTCAGTACCATCCGGGAAAGGCAAATGTAGTAGCAGATGCCTTGAGCAGGAAACCGGTGGTTTTAGAGCCCAGTGTTGAGGCTATCACGCGAGGGTTGATGACTTGCGTTTAGCGATTTTGAGTGATTGAGGACCGTCGGTTTGCGGCACCGTTGTTGGCTAGATCGAGTTGATGGATGAGATCGAGCAAAGCAAGGCGAAGATGCGATTTTGGTTGATTTGAAGAGGTTGCAAGGAGAAGCCTCTGATCGGCTATGTGTTGGATCGAGTGGAAAACTGTGGTATCAAGATCGTCTCTGTGTGCTGATGTTGGAGTTTTGAGACAAAGAGTTATGGAAGAGGCACACAAGATTGCTTTTGCGGTACATCCGGTTACCAAGATGTACCGGGATTTGAAAGAGAGATTTTGGTGGCCTCAATGAAGGTGGAGATAGCTAAGTTTGTTTACGAGTGTGACGTCTGTCAGAGAGTGAAAATTTGAACATAGGAAGCCAGGCGGGATGCTTAAGTCATTAGATATCCCGAGAATGGAAATGGGAAAAGATCACCATGGACTTTATTTGAGTTTACCTAAGGCGAAGGGGACATGATTCTATTTGGGTGATCGTTGATAGATTAACCAAGTCGGCTCATTTCTTGCCTTTCAAGATGAATATGCCCTTGGCAAGGATGACGGAACTATATATGGACAATATAGTGAAGCTTCATGGAGTTCAGTCTCCATTGTTTACGATCGGGATTCGAGGTTCGTCGGTCGGTTTTGGCGAGAGCTTACAGGAGGCTTTTGGTACCCGGTTGGATTTGAGTCTGACGTTCCATCCTCAGACGGATGGTCGATCTGAGAGGACTATCCAGACACTTGAGGATATGCTTAGAGCATGTGTCTTGGAGGTAGGCGGATCTTGGGTAGATTATCTACCCGATTCTGAGTTTGCTTACAACAACGGTTATCACACGAGCATAGGCATGCCACCGTTTGAAGCTTTGTATGGTAGAAGATGCAGGGCGCCTTTGTTTTGGGATGATGTTGGGGAGAAAGCACATTCTTGGGCGAGTTAGTTGAGCAAGCCAAAGAGAGGTTCGATTAGTGAAGAAGATCTGCTGAGATAGCTCAAGATAGGCGCGAAAAGTTGGGCGGATGTCAGACGGAGACCGCTTGAGTTTGAGGTTGGTGATCGTGTTTACTTGAAGGCATCACCGATGAGAGGAGTAAAGCGTTTTGGTCGAAAGGAAAGTTGAGCCGAGGTATGTTGGACCGTTTGTAATTACGGAGAGGATTGGACCTTTGGCCTATAGACTTGATTGCGAGTCAATGTCCGAGTTCACAACGCGTCTTCCATGTTTCGATGTTGAAGAAGTGTTTGCGAAGAGCAGAGGTTGAGTCTACGGTGGATCCCGAGATACTTACGGACAACCTCGCTTATGATGAAAAGCCGATTAAGATTACGAGCGAGGAAGGAAAAGATGATTAAGAGGAAGATGGTTGATTGGTTCTTGTTCGGTGGAGCAATCATACACTGAGGAAGCAACTTGGGAAGTTGAAGGTGATATGATCAGCGAATTTCCGGAGTTTTGGGATTTACGAGTGCGTTCGAGTTTCGAGGACGAAACTCCACTTAAGGGGGAGAATGTAATATTCGATTTTCATAAAAAGGCAGGCGTGTCATTTTGTAAAACGCGTAATTAATATTCTTTTCCTTTTCGTTGGAATTTAAATCCTTTGAATTTTAACGGTTTCGGTTTAATGGTTGTTCGAGGGTATTGGAGTAAATTCGGGTTTAAAATGATAATTAGGTTGTCGTATATAAGCGGAAATATACTAAAACCTAATCATTTTCCTAAAACCACGAATCTTGGAGCAGCGCACTTCTCCCCCTCGAAAAGAAAACATTTGTTTTGGGCATTGAAACCGTCGGTTTCGATCCTTGATATCTCATTCGTTCCTCTTCCGTTTTCAGATCATAGCATACCGTTGGAATCCTCGTGGCGTGAGCTTCGCATCGGTACCAGGCACAACATCGATTCGAGTATTTAGGCGAAAAGGTAAGGAGAAATCCTTACGTTTTCGATTTTGAATTTATAACAATTGTGTTGCTTTCCTTCTTTGTATTAGTGGTTTAATTGTGTTAATTTGATGCCTAAACAATGGTTGATGTTTTGGTATGGGTGGTAGTTTAATTCGAGTACTTTTGGTCGAGGAAAGATTGGGTTTTGGTTTGGAAAAGCGGATGAATACGATGATGTGCTAAACCGTTTACGGAAAATCGCCCGGTCGGACGGGCGTCGGTTTTACGGACGGGCGCCCAACCTTGGGCGGGCGTCTGGGATCCTCGGACGGGCGCCTCGAGTGCGATTTTGATCTGAGATTGAAAGGGGATGTCCTGGGCGGGCGTCCACTTTTTGGGCCGGGCGTCGAGAGCCTTGAGACGGGCGTCTGGTCCTTCAGACGGGCGTCCACTGGAGGTGGTCTCCCGGCTTGTTTAAATTGGCTTTCGACTATCGTTTAGGGTTGTTTAATCAACCTTAAACCTTTGTAAACAATATTATTATTTTATTATAACACCTTTTAAACCTTACTTAGGCTAGAATTGGTCTTTTGATCATGATGAGTGGTGTCGGTAAGGAGTGTTATCTAAATGAACTAGGAGGGCGATTAATCACCTAATACTACACAACTTGCTAGATAAAAGATTAAACACCATGTGGTCTTGGGTAGATCACGAAGATCTATAGCGTGATGTGTGAGCAGACAGTCAAAGTGAGTGTCCTATCGGCTGCTGAGCCTATAGGCATCGCCGTATGTTCATACTACTATCGGAACCGGTTATTGTATCACGAAGATTTCAATACGTTCCGGGGTTATTGTATCTGAAGATTTCAATATGTCACGTTCCACCTTGATAGCATGTTGTAACAAAGATAAGCTAAGCGATTCTGATTTAGGCATATTGGGAGATGTAACCTTTATGCGTAGAATCGAGTCTGTCTTGCCTTTTAGTTGAAACCTAATAATGTTCAACCTTATATGTTCTAAACTTAAACGTACTTCTCTTCCTTACTGAGTATTATATACTTACCCCTTGTGCATTTCTGTTGTATGTGCTTGGGGGTGAGAAAGAAAGCGAGAGTCTGAGTATTACGAGGAGTATGTTCCCGAGGAGGATCTCTGAGCTTGACATTTATTTTTATGCACTTTCATTTACGCAGGATATGTTGCACTGTTTTATACTTTGTTCATAGTACTTTGGGATGACGTGTGTTCATCTCTACTTCTTATTTCATAGTACTTTCCATTGGACTATTCGGGAGACTTGGTTGTATTGTTTTGATACACTTTCGACTTTTAGTACTTTTTTCTATTCTAGTATCTTTATGGATATTTATTACCCGAGCATTTAATTTCCGCGCGCTTCGATTGTATTGATTGTAGGCTTACATGTATAAATGAATTAAATTTTATTTATATATGTGCCGAACGTCGTATTTCCGGATAAAGGCTCGGTATCCGGGAACGGGGCGTTACACTTTCCTACTTGGATCGTTTCTTTGAAACGTGAAGAGGAGGATACTAGACTGTTGTAACCCTCTCCCGACTTTTCTAATGAAATCATTCATTTCCCGGCAAAAAAAAAAATCAAACTTTTATTTATAATTTTGAAGTTTTCTAGGTTTGTCTCCCATAAAATAAATAAATAAATAAAAAGAATTCTAGGCTTGCTCATATTTTCTTATTACTTCGGTTATGGAAAAAATTAAATAATTTTTATTAGTGATAATATATCTTGACCAAACCTCTCCTGAGTCATGACATTAACAAATTCACCGCATTTATACCTTCGTGGAGTAGATACAGAGTTTTCTCGATATATTCTTGCTGTTCGGAAAAAAAAAAGTGTTTTTCTCGATATATATCAATCTAAGATATGCTACCAATAAATTTTCGAAAAATAATATATATATGTGCCATATATGTATAGAGAAACTTTTGAGTAATTCTGAGAAAACACAAAATCTCATCACAAAATGATTCAATCAAGATCCAAAATATATTTTAAACTTTGCTGAAAACCCTATTTAAAATGGGAAAAATTAGGTATAAATCCACTTTTCCCCTCTTAATTAAACATTAATCCACACATCTTTTTTAGTTGCAATAAGGACAATTTTTTTGACATGGACCTTTTTACCCTTATTTTCAATTTCTTCTTCTTCTGATTGTACCTTCTTTTCTCTCTGCTTCGCAGTTCCATCGATTTCCCTTTCCTATGCATTCTATTCCAGTTCCAGTGACCATTCTTCCCCAATAAAACTTGTGCGCTTCAGTAGGAGCCCTTGCTAATTTACTTCAGACGCTGCTTCTGCTGTTAATGTTATTATGACTGCTCCTGCTCATGAATCTCCTTCTCAAATTGCTTCGCCATGCCGAAAGCTCTTGGGAGAATCCATCAGTCCGAGGTACAATTGCTATGTTCCGATGCTGTAAAATCATTAATTTGGTTCTGATTTTTAAGTATGGAATGTGTTATGCATAAAACGGGATGTTTCATTTAAGCTTTGCAACCACACCTTTGTTTCTCTGCTAGAATTATTATGCCTTGTTTATCTGGATTGAACCATGCTTTGGAGTTTGGATTCTGATTTACTGTGATAAATTCGACGGTAAGGTAAGACATCATTTGGGGGGTGCCTTAGAGCATTATCGTCACACTAATTACGATTTTTTTGGAATTTAGGTTGCTATACAATCATTGAAAAAGTAAAAAAAAGTGTAGATGGCACAACTTGAAAAAGTAAATGTGGTTGATTTTCTGTAAGTGGACAACTTAATGGTTTATTAATCGAAGTGAATTTTGCTGGGAGCTATGTTTGAGCTGCAATAATATGAATGCTAGAAAGAATACTACTAGATATACCATAGTCATATCTAATGTGAAATTGTCGATGGTTAGAGTGGTGCAAAGCGGTTGGATCACTGCAATATCGCATTATATGTTGAGAAGGCTAATTTGATGTTTCACCCGTGGTTCTGTAATTGCTTGCCATGTCTTTTACTTGGTTGGAAATACTACTAAATATACCATAGTCATATCTAAGAAGACATTCAATTCATATCAAGGACTTGGGAGACATAGACCTTGCAACAAAAACCGAAAGGAGAGTCCTTTTGAGCACGATCATCGACATCGATACTTTCATTGCATCGATCATCGATACTTAGGCAAAAAGGTTGTTCTGGTATGTACAAAGCTTGGGGTATTACTTTTCACTATTTTTCTTTGTTGAGTTCGTTGTTGTTGGTGTTAATTTGAGTGGAATATGTAAAGATTGGAGCTTTATTCTTCTGCCATTGTTGCTGTTTTTTGGACTGTTCTTTCTTCCATTATGGTTTGCCATTTTTGATGTTTATTTGATCCTTAATTTCTGCCAATTATTGCTAATAATTTAAGAGAGATATGCAAATATTTGAGCTTTACTTCACTGCAAATATGAGGAAAATATGCAAGAAGCATTTTGTTGAAGGGTTATTTTTTTGCCTTATATGAGCCATATATGATATTGTGTCCCTTGAATAATCCTTAAATGAGCCAGATATGTGTGCCTTGAAGTAGTCACTTGAATTAAGCCTTAAATGATCTGATTACCTCGTATATGCATTTGGCATCGACATCGATCATCGATCATCGATCATCGATCGATCATCGATATTGATCTTGATATGTAGGTAAAAGGTTGTTCTGAGTATGTACAAAGGTTGGGGTGTTACTTTTCACTATTTTTTCTTTGTTGAATCTCATTGTTGTTGGTGTTAATTTGAGTGGAATATGTAAAGATTGGAGCTTTATTCTTCTGCTATTGTTGCTGTTTTTTGGACTGTTCTTTCTTCCATTATGGTTTGCCATTTTTGATGTTTATTTAGGCCTTAATTTCTGCCAATTATTGATGATAATTTAAGAGAGATATGCAAAGATTGGAGCTTTTACTTCACTGCAAATATGAGGAAAATATGCAAGAAGCATTTTGTTGAAGGGTTTTATTTTTGCCTTATATGAGCCTTATATGATATTGTATTCCTTGAATTAAGTCTTAAATGAGCCTTATATGAGCCAGATATGCGTGCCTTGAAGTAGTCATTTGAATTAAGCCTTAAATGATACATATTACCTCATATGTATATCATTTCGACATCGACATCATTATCGACATCGATCATGTGTTAGTGTAAACGTTTCGATAAAATTCGGCTTTCAAATACTACGTCGAAAGGGTATCAAACGCGGTCTCAAAATGAAGATAAAAAAATATGAACTTTGGTGAAACAATTTTGATAATCGGTATTTAAATCAAAAGTTACGGTCGTTTATATAAAAACGCGCTCCGGTTAATACAAATATTTTTTTGTCTTTCAAAATATATGTCGGAAGGGTATCGTATTTGGGCTAAAATTAAAGAGCAAAAAAAAAAATGAATTTTGGTGAAAAAATTTCGATTTATCAGAGTTGTAAATCAAAAGTTACGGATGTATGAAAAAAAACAAAACAACAACAAAACCTGAAGCAAACCTAATAGTCTTATACGCGCGTCCCTTTTAAAGAGTTAGTTTTGTCCGTCTGAAATTGTTTGTTCTTATTGCAACTAAAAAAAAAATTGTTATGTTTATTTATTTTGTAATTAAAAATAAACTTTTAAAAAAAGAAGTGTGTCATGCTTATTATTTTATAATTAAAAATAGACTTTTCCCTCGATTTCTCTTATTATTATTATCATCGATCCTTAACCTACTTAATTATATCTTGCGTTCTGTCGGAATTGGTAAGGTTGACGACTTCGATTCCAGAAAAAAGCCCTTGTTGTAGCGGGAGAGCCAAGCGATCCAGTAATCAGAATGCAGAATGTTTGGTAGGTCTATATCTACGTTCTTAACGAAATTTGACATCGATTTTGTATATCAGCAAAACTTGGTTTAAATGATTTCGTTTTTTGCGAATCGTTTTTGGTTAAAATTGAATTTTTTGGCCTTGTCGATCGTAGGCGCAACATCGCTGGAAGGAGGCTAGGTGCTAGGTCATATAGCAGGTATTATTTATTTTCGTTTCAGTACGCCGTGGTTCTTTTTACGTGTTAGTGCTAACGTGTTGAGCATATACATGTACAGTGTGCCCCGGGTTCCAGATCAGGTTCCAACTCCGGAACTGGATAGGATGTCTCTTTTCGTTAATGGTTCACCACCATTCCCAGCTGTTTATTTGGATCCTTTTTATACCTTTTTTTTCCGCCTAAAAAGCAATTTCCAATTCTGTTGATATGCAGGATCAATTCTTGTAGTGCTCCTAGGTTCTGCGGGTTTTTACCTGACTGATGCAATTTTGTATGGGTAGGCCTTATTGTTGGTTTGAACTTTTCTCTTTATGGTGATTTGTGTATTGTAACCCAATTTTAATCTCAATGTATTTGCAGGATTAATTATAATGGGATCAGGTATGTTACTGCCCCTGAATTTAAGATACGATACTTATTCGTTGACTCCAATATCATTGATGAAACAAAAAAAAACCTTCTAGAGATTATGCTCACAGCTATTTAGCATGGTTCCTGGATTCCTGCTTATGATTTTCCTGTTTTAGTGACTAAACTAAGAACTAGAGCATGTGAATTTGTACTTGACATTGTGTGTGTGCTGTTTGCTTTGTCTTCCCCATCTCGAGAATCCATAGATTTGTTGCTAATATATTAGTGATAATTTTTAGGTAGAATGTATGCTTTGAAAGTGTTTTAAAACAACCATGGAGACACCAAGGTACTTGGAGTGGAGATGTACATAAATATATTATTTTCAGGCGTTCTCTCTTAAATTGTATAGTAGGTCGTTGGGTTTTGTGTGAATTTTATGACAATGCTAGTAGCTTGTTTCGACAAAACCAACCAACACATTCAGTGGGGATGACCATTGCGGGTTATGCGTGGGTTTCATACAACCTCTACTTGAATCTCCCCTAGCACTCCCTATCTGCCTTTACCTGCCTGGGTTTGATGCTTTTTAATTGGCAACCCCCATACCTGTTATTTGCTATTCTCACATAAAATATCTAGATCGGTATACACAACATGACTAATACAAAGTGCTGACAGAAAAACCAGTCAGACATTTGACTTAGATATATCGCTGTATTGTTTAAATAAAGTTCAATGTATGTTTTGCTCAAGAGCTTTATGTTTTTAATTTATTCATGTTAAAATTCAATGATATGGCGGGATGGGTAGGGTATGTAGCAGCACATTCCCCTCAAGCTTCATTCAAAACTTCCGTTTTTTTACTTTGGGCTGTTTAGATTGGGTGTTCACCAATTTTGGTGGGAGTTGCCATCCCTTACTTTGAGAAGTTACATTAAGCCATTTCCACTCCATTTATGGAGTTTATTGAATATCAAGGTACATATGTGTTCATACGAGCAGTATGTTTGAAGTATTCCTTGATTAAATTTGAAATTGATGTAATATGGTGTTATCATGGTAATTTTGATACAAGCATGTGTGAATCTCCTAGTGGTTAATAGCTAGATTGCAGATGCCCTTGAGTTGCTTTTGTTCTGTTTATGTGCAACTCACAGTATGAGGCAGTTTCTAGGTAGTTTGGATATGAAATCGACGCATATGCTATGAAATTATTGTTCAAATTAATGATCGTTTTTCAGAATGTGAGTTGGTTTATGTTAAGAGATTATCCTGCATTTATTTCCCTGATTTTTTATTATTATCGTCATTCATTGTAGCCGGAATATAAGGCTTTTATTTTTCTGTTTTGATTCTGTTTGGATTTACACGCTGTTGACCAGCTAGCATGATTAGAGTCCTAAATGGACAAATCTCCTAAGTTTGGTAGCATAAATACTCTCTCTCTCTCTCTCTGATGAATAAAATTATCACAGCCCAAGTTAAAAGACTTCTCTTTTAACATGGTATCAAAGCCTTTCTACAAAAATTCTAGCCACAAAAAATTAATCCGATGAATTACCAAGCAGCATTCACCAGAGAAAGGACCTACACCTTTGTAGGGGTTAACTCCGGCAGCTTAACACCAGGGACAGAGTCCCAGATCACAAATCTTCTACCTGAAGATGATAATTCCAAATCAAATTCCACCTCTATTCTACTTCCAGCCAGGAAATTAGACGGTAAGAACTGCTTGGAGTGGGCACAAACCATTAAACTGGCAATCGATGGCAAGGGAAAGCTGGGGTTTTTTACAGGAGATGAAGCTGCCCCGCCTAAAGGGATCCAAAACTCAAGAACCGGAAGTCTGAGAACTCTATGGTGATGGCATGGCTCATAAACTCTATGGAGCCTTCCATTGCCAGGCCCTATATGTTCTTATCCTCAGCCAAGGACATCTGGCAAGCTGTACAAGAGATGTATTCTGATCTGGAGAATTCATCTCAAATCTATGTGATCAAAACCAAACTGTGGAGCCTGAGACAAAGAGACATAAATGTCATCTCCTATTACAATGACAGTCTCCTTGTGGCAGGAATTGGATCTTTGTCATGAAGACAAATGGGAACGCACAGCAGATAGTGTGAAGTTCCACAAGAGGGAAGAGAATGAGAGGGTACACTCATTCTTGGTAGAGCCCGAACCTGGACTCAGATGAGGTCGTGGGAGAATTCTAGGAAGGAATCCTCTACCATCACTTGAGAAGCTCAAATTGGGAGGGAAGAATCAAGGAGGAAAGTGATGCCTGGATCGGGATAGATGAACAGAGGTGGAAGGATCTGCAATGGTGGCTAGCAGATCATAATCAACAAAGCGGGCAGACAAGCAGAAGCTCAATTGTGAACATTGCAAGAAAACTGGAAACATGTTGGGGTATACATGGAAAGCCAGCTTGGAGAAACAAAGGTGCCAACTCCGAGTAAGGGAAGGCTAACCAAGTATCATCGATTCGATTAAGGCCACACTGCAATGAGGACCCGTCCATTCACTCAGGACCGACTAGAGCAATTGAGTAAGCTTCTAAATTCCCAGCTCTCCATGAAAGCTAAGCCAAATTGCTCTCTTCCTGAGTCAGGTAACCATTTCTCTTTATCTTTGCTAGGAGTCAGTCATAAAACTGAGTGGATAATTGACTCTGGAGCAACTGACCACATGACTGGATCCTCTGAACTATTCTTAAACTTTGAGATTAGGACATCCTAGTTTTCCTTACATGAAAAAATTGTTTCCTGAACTTTTTATTGATAATAAAGATGTGATTTGTCATTGGAATTCTGTATTCTTGCAAAACAGACCAGACAACCATATCCTGCTCAACCCTATGTTTCCTCCAAACCATTCACTATGATTCATAGTGATGTGTGGGGTCACTCTAGGGTGAGCACCTTTAATGGCAAAAGATGGTTTATTATTATTATAGACGACCACACACGCATAACTTGGGTTTACTTAAAGAAAGAAAAGTCAGAAGTAAAAGTGGTTTTTCAAACAATTTCATGAAATGTGAAAGACTCCCTTCCACACACAAATCTAAATCTTGAGGAGGGATAATGGAACATAGTATTTTAATCAGTTTGAAAAAGGCATAATCCACCAAAGCTCTTGTGTAAAGACTCCACTTTGCAGAAAGAAAGTACATACACTTGTTGGTGGTGGCTAGAACACCCTTATTTACCTCAAAATGTCCAAAAACATTCTGGGGAGAAAAGTGTCATAACTGCCACATACCTTATAAACATACTTCCATCTAGAGTATTGGGATTTCAAACACCTATAAGCCGTGCTTTTCCAGTAAATAAACTGGTAGGTAAACTGCCTTTGAAATTTTTTGGGTGCACAACATATGTATACACTTATAACCAAGGGAAATTAGAACCTAGGTAAAAAAAATGCTGTTTTTTGGGAGTTTCTCCCACAAAAAAGGGTTACAGATGTTTTGATATCAATAATGAAAAATTCGTAGTCACCATGGATGTCATTTTTGTTAAAGAACACATGCTTTTTGACAAAGTTCAATTTCAGGGGGAGTCTAGGGTTACAAGTGTGTGTGATAATATCTTTGAAGAGTCCTATGATTTTCTAGAACTTAGGGATAGAAGGCAAGAATATACACTTGTTGGTGGTGGCTAGAACACTCGTATTTACCTCAAAATGTCCAAAAACATTCTGGGGAGAAAGTGTCATAACTGCCACATAACTTATAAACATACTTCCATCTAGAGTATTGGGATTTCAAACACCTATAAGCTTGTTTCAAAGTGTTTTTCCAGAAAATAAACTGGTAGGTAAACTGCCTTTGAAATTTTTTGGGTGCACAACATATGTATACACTTATAACCAAGGGAAACTATAACCTAGGTGAAAAAAGTGTTGTTTTTTGGGAGTTTCTCCCACAAAAAAATGTTACAAATGTTTTGATATCAATAATGGAAAATTTGTAGTCACCATGGATGTCACTTTTGTTAAAGAACACATGCTTTTTGACAAAGTTCAATTTCAGGGGGAGTCTAGGGTTACAAGTGTGTGTGATAATATCTTTGAAGAGTCTTATGATTTTCTAGAACTTAGGGATAGAAGGCAATTCTAGTCAACAAATGGACAGTTGTGGGGATACATGCCAACAAAAAGAGATCAGAAACAGATCAGAAACACCGATCCTCCAGAATCTCTCAAGGAAAGACTCTTCCAAGGTAAAATTTATGTGAGAGAGTATCCTAGAAGGTAGATGAGTCTCAAAATGAGTCTACACAACAATCACTCCTTGAACCTGTCACTGATACAGACAGCCAATTTGAAGAATTAGAACACACAAGCATTGCATCAGAGAGTGACACAGAGCCAACCTCTGAACCCCCTCAAACAAAACATGACTCTCCCAGAATAGAAGCATAAAAACTTCTCCTAGATGTCCCTATAGCCATTAGAAAACAACACAGAAGCCGTACACAACGCCCTATACCCAAATACTTGTCCTATGCCAGTCTGTCACCATCTTTCAAAGCCTTCACTACCAGCCTGTCATCCACTACCATACCTAAAGATGTCCATGAAGCTGTTATGGTACCTGAGTGGAGGGAAGCAGTTGTATCCTTGAAGAGATGAGGGAAATGAAAAAGAATGGGACCCGGGAAGTTGTATCCTTGCCAGAAGGAAAGAAGACAGTGGGGTGTAAGTGGGTATTTGTGGTAAAGTACAACACTGATGGCAGCATTGAAAGGCATAAGGCTAGGTTGGTGGCCAAGGGCTATTCCCAAACTTATGGGATTGACTACTCGGAGACTTTTTCACCTGTGTCTAAGCTCAACACAATCAGAATCTTACTATCTGTGGCGGTAAACTTAGATTGGCCTCTCATGCAATTGGATGTGAAGAATGCATTTCTCCACGAGGAACTAAAGGAGGAGGTGTATATGGATCCTCCCCAAGGTTTTAGTGAACAGTTTGGTAGCTAAGTATGCAAGCTAACCAAGTCCTTATATGGACTCAAACAAAGTCCAAGAGCCTGGTTTGACAGATTTAAAAGCTCATGAAGAGGATAGGTTTTGTACAAGGGAGATCAGACCATACTCTGTTCATAAAAAGATATGGGAAAGGCAGGTTGATTGCTCTGATTGTATGTGGATGATATCATCCTAACTGGAAATTATGAGGAGGAGATAACAGTGGTCAAGAAGCAACTTACATCAGAATTTGAGATCAAGGATCTGGGACCCTTGAGACATTTCCTGGGAATGGAGGTAGCTAGATTTGCTAAGGGCTTAGTACTAACTCAGAGGATCTATACCCTAGATTTACTCAAGGAAACTAGACTGGAAGGTGCTAGGCCAGCAAGCACACCCATGGAGTGTAATCTTAAGTTGTGAAGTGCCAAAGGTGATCCATTTGATATGGGGAGCTATCAAAGGCTGATTGGCAAACTCATATACCTAGCACATATAAGACCGTATGTGTCTTATGCAGTGAGAACTTTAAGTCAGTTCATGCACTCACCAAATGAGGCTCACATGGAGGCAGCTAGGAGACTGTTAAGGTACTTAAATACTACATCAGGAAAGGGTAAATGTGACAGCAAAAATGTTTCTGTATACACCGATGCAGACTGGGGAACTTGTACCAAGGAAAGGATATTTATGACAGGGTACTGTACCTATGTGTGGGGGAACTTAGTCACTTGGAGAAGCAAAAAACAGACTGTTGTAGCTAGGAGTACTGCTGAAGCAGAGTTCAGGGCCATGGCATGAGGGATTTGTGAAGGCCTGTGGATCAAACAGGTAATGGAGTATATTGGGGCAGAAATATCTAGACCTATGAGATTATATTTATATTGTGACAACAAGGCAGCAATTGACATTGCCAATGACCCTATGCAACATGATAGGACTAAAAGCATGTGGAGATAGATAGGCACTTCATTAAGGAGAAACTGGAGAATGGGTTGTTCTATGTGCCTTTCTGCCTTCTACACAGCAGATTGCAGATGGTCTGACTAAAGCTTTGGGAAAGGGACAGTTTGATTATTTTGTGAACAAGTTGGGCCTGATAGATATCTTTTCCCCAACTTGAGGGGGAGTGTTGAGAGATTATTCATGCATTTATTTCCCTTAAATTATTATTATTCATTTATTGTAGCCGGAATATAATGCTTTTATTTTTATGTTTTGATTTTGTTAGGATTTATAGGCTGTTGACTAGCTAGCGTGATTAGAGTCCCAAATGGAAAAATCTCCTAAGTTTGGTTGTATAAATATTCTCTCCCTCTGATGAATAAAATTATCACAGCCCAAGTTAAAAGGCTTCTCTTTTAACAGTTTATTTTCTACTCTATTCTGTTTCATTTGTTAAATTCTACCGGAATTGTTGGTTGTGAGCTATTAATTTCTCTTCAGCTTTCTGGATTTAGGGGCGAAAAGAAGGATATAAATACTCATATTAAAATTCAATGCACAATCTGATCAACATTTCTTTTCAAATGCAGAACTAGGCGTAAAGCTGCGGCAGCTGAAGACGAGGAGACTAACAGGTTCTTTTGTTCCCATGATCTTGAAATTAAATGTTCTGTTATTCCTATGATGTCTTTTGAGGGTTACGTTTGTTTTTATGGTTGTGCCTGGGCATGAGGGAATGCGTGGATTTCAGCATCATTTGTGAAATCGGTCAGCATTTTGTGTGGCTTCTTC
The DNA here is from genome assembly GCA_026214975.1 of Gentiana macrophylla. Taxonomy (NCBI): domain Eukaryota; kingdom Viridiplantae; phylum Streptophyta; class Magnoliopsida; order Gentianales; family Gentianaceae; genus Gentiana; species Gentiana macrophylla. The sequence goes on from CM047815.1 coordinate 88,790,780, forward strand.
TCCTCCACGGCTCCACCCTCCCTCTGAAATTTATCTTTTCAGTGCTTGATATTAGGTTTCTTTTTTGGTTGTGCCGATGAGATGAATTTATACAATTCAAGATTGGACTATCCCTAGACATGCCCTCTATCCCAAAATATCATGTTTGATATGACAATACACCACTACCAGCCGAACTAATTTTAAAACTTGTGTTTATTAACTGCAACTGGTCACATTACAACTGTGTTGGCTTGTTTTGTGGTGTGTCCTGTTCAAACACCCATTTCAACCATCATAAATTAAAATTTAAAAAGACAGAATATAGCCGCTATAAATATATATTATTAATTTTTGCGATTTTTATTGTTCAGCACCTTCCATGTCCATCTTTGTAATAACATAGAAAAAAAATAGAAAGAACTACTGAATTTTATTGGGCTGCCGTGAGAAACATCTAGATCAAGCTAGATGCTTAGTCCGTGAAAAATCTAGATCAAGCTAGATACTAAGCATGACTTCTCAAAGTAGAAAAACTAAGGCTAGCTTCTGCTCCAAGACATACATGCCTCTAACACTTCTAGTTCTGCCAACCATCCTCTTCGAATTTGTCTTGAAAAATACGTTCATCCTTAGGAAAAAGAGCAATGCAGTTTCTATCCATGGTGAGTTTTTTTAACGGACAAAAGATTACAAGCAAGATGTGGAACATTAAGCACATTTTTAAGGGTTATATTTGAGTTAATGTGGATGGATCCGTTTCCAGCAATGGGTGTAAGAGATCCATCAACAAGTCTTATTTTTTTGATTTCCAGATAATTGTAAGTAGGAAGAGAACTGTTTTGAGATACTGGTCAAATGATCAGTGGCACCTGAGACTACAATGCAGGATGTCACTTGGTCTATGCTCAGTAGGGCAGAATGGAAGGTGTGACCTAAGACTACAAAGGAGCACTTGGGGTAGGAATAAGCAATTTGCTCAAGTGTTCCAATTGTTCCTGAGTGGAAGGAGCTGAACCAGCTTCTGATGAGGCTTGATTTGCTCTTCCAGCATCTGTCTTGGGGCCTCCAGAACCCTTGGTCTTTCAGGCAGGCTTTCCCGGCCATGAATTTCCCAATGTTTCTCCTGTGTAGCCTAATATTTTGCATTGCATTGCTCTCCATCAGCAACTTCATCTTTTCCCATTACCTTCGTTCTGGATTCATCTCTTTTAACTTCAGAGAATACCTCCCCTAGTGATGGCAGAGGCTTCCTCCCAAGAATCCACCCTTTTACCTCGATCAGATCCTAGTCCAGCCATGAAAGAGCACACCCTTTCATTTTCCTCTCTTCTTGAATTTTGTGCTATCAGCTGGACGCTCCCACGTTTTCTCGTAACATAGGTCCAATTCTTGCCAAAGAGACACCACTTCATTGTAGAAGTCAGTGACTGTTGTAAAAAGGTTAACACAGAAAACTGTGATTCTTATTATTAATCAACGTAGCAGTCACACATTTATACAAATTTAGGAAACCCTAATCACCCTAAAAAACAGGAAACTTGCCCACTATGTAAATTAGGCGGCAGCCTTTATTCTTCCTACTAAACCCTAACTTACCATAGATAAAAAAGGCCTTATAAGTCGGCTCACGTTAATAAATTAAAGAAATAATAACAATACGCAGAAGGCCCAAAATAACCCCAACTTCCAACAGTGACATCTCTTGAATCTTGTTTGATCTAACATAGTCTTGTCTGAGATTTTATGGTGCAACGGTTGTAGAAGGTTGTACCAAGTGACGTACATTAGAGCCTTTCACTTTTACTCTCTTTGACATAATGCACTTTTATCATGTGTGAGAGGTTAGAAAATAATGGTTGTAATGTATGTCACTTGATACAACCTTCATACAACGGTTGTATTATAAAAAATTCCCCTATTTAAATGGCCGAGTTTGCCCTTTCCATTGACAACTAGCTTAATTGGCTGGGACCATTTCAGGTAATTTTTCCCGTGAGTTGTCGTGATGTGAGAAGGAGAGACGTTGAATTAGGGTTAGGGTTTTCCGCACTGGTTCCAGATATATCTGTCCGTGATCCGAGACTTCCACCTATCTGTGAACCAGAGGATGCAGGAGATCGTTCTCCTGTCATGGCAGCTTTATAATTCATTTATGGATCGGAAATTGCATGGCTGTGATACCATGTAAACAATTTTGGAAGGGAATAATTGAGGCTTAGGAATACGCTGAAGCCTCTTAAATACAGAGATGGGGAAATTCAAACCGAGTAGGATAAGAACAACTTTATCTCTTATCTCTAACTCAAACGCAGACAACCTATTTTGACGGATCTAACTGGCAGACCCTTTATATCACAGAATTGCAGTCTGGAAATAAAGATAACATGGGAATAAATAGAGTAGGAATAACCTAAACAGGACAGGACTTAATAGTGAGCATATTCCAACACATTCTTTACGTATCGAATTCAGTTATTCAACTACTTGTGTTTTTCTTTTGTTATATATGTTAAACTGTTTTATAATTCTTGTGCAGGAAACTGCAATGCATACTAGCAGAATACCGTTCAAGGTTTGTTTCAACTTTTCAGATTTTGTTTTTTCTTTGGTTTTACATTTTTATTGGTCTTTTTTTTTTGGGGGTGGGTGGGTGGGGTTGCGGGGAATCCCATCAATTGATGTCACATTGTGATTACGTTACCTCGTGCAGGAAAACTAAGATGAATGATGAACAGCTCGAAAGGTTTGTACTTAAGTTAATTTAGAATACGAACATATATGTCGATAATGTATTGCTTTCTTCCTTTCTTCTATTAGTTTCCTGTATGAATATATATAGAGAAAGGGGGGGGGGGGGGGGGGGGGGGTGGTTTCAAGGGTGACTTCAATTTTCTCTGTCATGCTAATTTCTTGTAGCAGCATCTCTCTCAGACCTCATTTTGTTTGAGATGCTGCTAATTGTTTGGGCAACTGCTGCTGGCTGCTTTTTAGTTATAATAATAATAATAATTTATGTTTGCATAATATGATGTTTGGGAATTTATTGGATCAATTGATGGATATGTCTAGTTTTCTATGCAGGGCGAGCGGTTGATTAAATCATTGATGGATATGTCTGCCGCCGCCGCCGCCGCCGCCGCCTTAATAATATGATGAAATATCTACTAGTCTAGATTAGGCTAAGCTTATTTGGTATTGTAATGAGGAAGCAGTAAACCAGCTGGAATTTGGTGTATATACCACCAACTGTTGCTGCTCTTTGAAGTAAAGCCTTCTGATGTTATAAAATGTGTGACTAATTTGGGAGATCGATCCACTGAACTATTTACTATGCTGCTTTGTAATTGCTATGGTAAACTAAGGCTGTGGTGGTTAATGTTATTTTATTTTTTTAATTTTCTTTTATATTTTATTTTCTTTTCTTTTATATTTCTATCCTCAATAGTGTCAAATCCATCTTTGAAGTATTTAGCTGCAAAACAGATATGTTTCCATATGGTGGAGTCAGTTGGTTTAGTTGCCGCGAAGGGACTGCCGTATCTCATGATTAGTACCTTTATTCACTGGGACTGGTCATCCATAAGGGCGTGCCACACCAATTTCCTCAGTAGTTTTTTTTTTGAACAGCCAAGATTCCTCAGTAGTGCCAGGCTCATATAGTGGAGCTATTTAACCCCCATTCCTCCATTATCTTTGGGTTGGCAAAGAGTGTTCCATGCCAGATAATGCATCTTACGAGTACCCTCTTCTTCGCCCCAAACGTGTTGCCTACAAATTCTCTCTATGATTTGTCGAGTACCTGTATGTATCCTCATGGTTTGCATGGTATAATAAGCTTGTGTTGCAAGGGAACTGTTGATTAGAATCATCCTGCCCGCTCTGGACAAGGACTTTATTTTCTAGCTAGAGATTTTCTCTCATCTTTATCAAGCAAAGGGTAAAATCATTCTTAGTCAAACTGGAATGAACAAGGGGGACTCCAAGATATTTAACTGAGTTCTCTGTGTCTTTGCATCTCCAGTTTAAGGCTAATGGATGCTTTCACTTCTCTGTTGAGGGGAGGAGGAGGATAAGGGAGGGCCTTACCTTCCAAGTTTCAAAAGTTTTTGATGTGATTTCCGTTGAGATCAGAAACTTAGTAAATTATTTGGAGTCTTTAGTTTATTTTTAGTTATTATTTCTTTTGTTTTAGTATTTTATTATCCCACATTGGTTGGACAGTTTTTTATTTATTATTATTATTATTATTTATTGTTATTTTGTCCCACATTGCTAAATTAGCAATTGGTCTTGAAATTTGTAGCCTATATAAATGCATATAGAGTCGTTATAAAGTGAAGACAAAATGTTGAGATACATATATTTTATTTGCAGCTTTAAGTTTTGGTGAGTTTTCTCATGTTGGTGGATTCCATACCGGATTTATCGAAGTTGTGAGCGAACTTTGTAGGTGTCTGTTTATACCAATGTTTTTGGTTATAGGTTAGCCAGGGGTAGATGTGCTCGTTCTACTGGTGTCTTCAGTCAAATCCTCGGGCATTTTTAGATCTGATTCGTTTACGGATCACATCAGTTCCCAATGTTTCTGCTGGATTGCTCTGTCAATAAGGATGCTTAGTACCTCCATGTATAGATCAAAGAGATAGGGGCCAGTGGATCACCTTGTCTCAATCCTCTATGTGGAATAATGGGTGTCAATTTGTTGTCATTCCAAAGGATTGAAAGTCTTTAAGTTCGCAGGCTGAACAATCAAGTGAATAATTTTATCCTATCGGCCAATGTTTTCATGGATTCTTTAAGCTCCAACTCACTTTATCATAGGCCTTCTCGAGCAATAATAATGTTACCAATGCTGACCCTTCCCTGAATGAAGGCCGAATGAGTATTGCTCACAAGCTTACCAATAACGGATTGGAGTCTGTTGGCTATGAGCAATGGGTCTAAACTGAGAGATGCTTTCTGGAGGATTGGTTTTCGGGATAAGGGTAATAAGTGTCTCATTTAGTTCCGTATCAAATTCACCAATAGCAAAAGCATCCGAAACAAACTTAAGGATGAAGGGACTAACAATTGTCCAGTGTCTTTTCAAGAAGTAGGCAGGGATTCATCCGGGCCAGGGTGCTTAAAGTTTCCCATATGGAAGATAGAAGCTTCTATTTCTTTCTCTGAAACTTGTCTATTAAGCCACTGAACATCGGAATTGTTGAGAGCGGGTAGGCTGATATCAAGATCCCAGACATTGGTTCCTTGCTTGGCCTTATACAAGTTGGTGCGGTACTCTCTGGCCATTTTTTCTATCTCTCAAACCTCATAGATCCGTTCCCCCTGGTCTTTCTTCAAACATCTCACTTTCTTTTTTTGTTGCCGTTTTATAGTGGGTTGATGGTAGAAGTGGGTATTTCTTTCTCCTTCTGCCCTACATTTCAGTTGGGGTCTTTGGTGCCAATACGTTTCCTTTTGTCCCAGAATGTCATCTAGATCAGCTTTAAGGGTTTCATGAAGATTAAAAAAGGAAGATGGGGTCCTTTCCATGCTCTTTTCGATCCCTTCCAGTCTAGCTAGGCATTTACGTTTCTGGTGAAGATATTTCCAAAAACCTCTTTATTCCACTTGGCTGCTGCTTTGGAGAACTGTTTGATGGTGTCAGTGAGGGGCTTCTGATTTTTCCAATTGGCTTGACCAAAGTCTTCGAAATCACTATGTTTCATCCAGGCTCTTTGAAAAAAGAAAGGAGTTTTGGACCTTCTGCTTGGGTATTTCCAGACCAGTGTCTAGGCTCAGGGGGTTATGATCAAAGTGAATTCGAGGTAAGTGTCTGACCATAGCTTTGGTGTGTCTTTCCAACCAGGTTGAGTTACACCAGACTTGGTCAAAGCCTTGCAAAACATTCTTATTATCTTGGGCAGTGCCACACCAGGTAAATCTTTGACCTTGAAAAGGAACTTCCAAAAGGTCACATTGTTGAGTGAAGAGCCAACGTTTGGTTCTGTTGAAAGCCACCAACACATCTACCTCCTGAGTGTTCTCTCTGAAATATGACCTGATTAAAATCACCAATAAGGCACCAAGGCAAGTCGAAGGAGTTTTTGAGCCGAGCCAGATAGTCCCAAAGTTCATTTCTTGCAATGACAATAGGAGAATCATAGATCATGGTCAAAATCCAATCAATATCACCGTTTTTCTTCACTGCCATAGAGAGGGACTGATTGGAACAGGTTATGTAGTTGAGGGTGACCTTCTGCATATCCCAAAAACACCATAGGCCTCATGCAAAACCCTTGCTTCGACAACATACATATTGGTGAAGTAGGTCTTCTGAAGGATTTGGTCAGCAATTTCTCTAGAACATCTAGTCTTTCAACAAGAATAGCAGTATAGCACCTCATGCTTATGTTGGGCCAAAAGGGACTGCAAGTGTCTTTGGAACCCCTTAGAAGAGGCATCTCTGTAGTTCCATGCTATGATTTTCATAAAGAGAAAATGGTAGTGGGGATTAGGATGAGGTATCCCTCACACCTTCCATATCCAACAAAGGTGTAGCAGTTTCTAAGTCAAAATGCATAGACATATCTTTACCTCCATGGGATGGGTGGGGGTGTGTGCCTTGATGTTATTTCTTGCCTTATTGGGTGTAGGCAGATTGTACCTCCAAGGTCTGGTGGCAACGTGGGTTTCTTGGAGTTATTGGAAACATCTGTTAAAGCTATTATGGGGGTGTTTTGGTCCTGCTTGTTGAAGGTCTTCTCATCTAGTGATTTTGGGATGGTAGTGAGGGCTCTTGATCTTTGCTGACCCTTTAGCGGAATTTCCTAGAGGGTTGGTCTCCATGGCTTAGTTAGATCTTGTACCAGATGTACTCTCTTCTGCGTTTCTCTTCTTACTGTTCTTCTTTGGGCCTATTCCTTACTAATTTCCCTTGTTTTTGCTTGTCCCCCGTGGGATTCAACACTTTGGGCTTTCCCTCGTAGATCTCTGACCACCTGTTGGATTTCGCCTTCTTCCATAACGTCTTCTTCTCTTGTATTCTGTTCTTCCATCTCCTATAGTGTTTCAATGCGAGAGCCTGAGGAGGTTTTGGGTTATGCCTGTCCCTCCGTGTTAGAAAATCTAGTTTGGGACCTCTATGTTGAAATAGTGTCCTAAACCCAATCGGGTTGGACCGGGTCCGACCGGGTCTGACCATTTCTACTATTTCTCTATATTTATACATATATTAAATGGCTTTTCTGTTATTATATATTTGTTCGTTTAACGAACCAATTATGACATTGTATATATATGATAACGTCCCTGGTGTCAAACTGTGAAATAGAAATCATAATAGTGATTATGGTTGATGAGATCTCGACTCACTTTAAGAGGTTTGATACTTAAATGTCTCTAGTCGCATGTGCTATTAAATGGGACACTAATAGTACGATTATACTAGCACGTATTAGATGTCTTCAATCTTATTGAAGGCAGGGATAGATCTCGTCTATCAAAGTGTAGGAACACTTGGACTTTACGTCGACGTGTATTAGAGAATGCGTACGTTAGACTAACCCACTTACTTTATTAAGTGTCGCACTATGTGGTGGTTGTGTGATTATCTTGAGACCGGAGTCTTCATGACATCACGGTGTGGATTGTCATACTTTGACACTATTGAGGTTTCCCCTAGCCATGGGGCGATCATGCGATAGTGATTGGTGTGATACTAAAGCATGCGTAGGACTCATGTTACTCGTCCGAAAATTGCATATCCTATGAATATGAGTAAATATCTGAAATGGCCTTCTTATAAGGATTGTTTTACTCTCGTGAATCTTTGAAAAGTGGAAATAAATGAGTTACTTCGAGAGAGCATGATATCTGGATTATAAGATACCGTCGTTATTGTATTGACACTCGAGATACGACCGCATGAATATTGTAACAGTGATAGGATTCTATTTACATGGTAACCGTTTCACATGAAATGTATTAGTCATTGCATTTAACTCTTCCGATGATTGGGGGTCAAGCGCGTTGATGCGATACGATCCCAGGAGATCGACGAAAGGATCAATGAGAGCGGGAAACCCTAACCTATTTGAGCAGCAGTCTAGGAAGAGAGCCAAGAACAAATCAACGCTTTGCTCAAGAACGTTGATAAGCTCTTGAAAGGGGTGCAATCTCCACGACAAAGAGATCACTCACTCGTAAGTGATGTTTTTTTATCAATCACAGACCAAGGAAGAAGAGAAAACTCTCAATTTCATTATAATAGATTCATCATTATTGTCTTATAAAATTACAAGTGGTTGCCTTTATATAGGCTACAAAATAAAAGACTGACAATCGCCTAACCGAGGTGGGATAAATTACAATGTAATTTTCGTCACTTTATTTTGTAACAATCCTAACTCAACCCTAATAAGCCCAAACGGCTATTATTTGCTAAAAATAAACACCTGGCCCAATATACTAACATATGGGCAACTTTTGACACGGGCTTAAGGCCGTTTTATTCATTAAAACACCGAAAACTAAAATAAACAAAACAAATAAAATGTCTCGGGACGGATCATATCATTCCCTCCCGGTTGGAAAGGATTCATCCTCGAATCAATAGGACGTCATAGCACTGAGCAGCATCACAAATCAAACCCGAACAACCCGCAAGCAGAAGCAAAGGTATACCGGGATCAAATATGAAGTGGACAGATGACATCACAACAATGGTGCGTGGAACGAAAGAGGAATTCTTCATCAATGCAACAAAAGAAAAGTCCAACGGCTTGAGAATGATGGCAAGAACACTCGGCGTAGAAGCAATGTAATCAGAACAATATGGTGTAGGGGCGTCGTCAACACGCACATCAAAAGGATCCATGAAACAATGCACCGGTTTCTCACCACAAACTACTTGCAAAGATAAACCGGGAACCTCGGATGTTGTATCAAGAACCTCAGTATGCTCATCACTACTCTCAACAGGTTCTTCAACGGATGCCTCTTCAACGTCAACTATCTCGTCCACGTGATCCTCAACAATTGGCACATCAGTCACCTCCACCACACTATCACCTGCCTCCTTTGACATCACCACTTCGCAATCACGAACAATCACTTCGCTCTACTCCCTAAGTGCAAACTCTTGCTGTATACGCTGCCGCTTAAGTTCAAACTCTTGTTGCCTACGTTCACATTCCTTTTTCCGTTTTTCCTGCCACTCGTTCCACTGACGGTCAGATTCCTGCATATCATTTATAAGCTTCTCATGTGTCTCATCCGCACGTAACATGGCCTCCAAGGTAGGACACACCTGTGATTTAACCCGATTCGCAATATCTAACCGCAACCCTACCAAAAAGTACGACTTAGTCTTCGCCTCAGTCTCCTGTATATTAGCCTTGGCCAAAAGCGTGACCAACTCTTGATAATAAGCTGCAACAGAACGCTCACCCTGTCGAATAGTTTGTAATGCTTGATAATACTCACGAAAATAAGATTTAGGCACAAAGCGATCTTTCATCTCCCTCTTCAGCTCCGTCCACATACTAATTTCATCTGCACGACTACAGTGCCGAGCAAAATTCAACTGCCTCAACCATATCATGGCATACCCGGTGAATTCTAGTTGAGCTAACTTGAACTTCTTCTTGTCAGAGTAGTTATTACACTCAAAAATATGCTCCAACTTCGATTCCCACTCGAGGTAGGCATCCGCATCCACTGAACCCGAAAAAGACGGCAACTTCATCTTAACTTGCCTCATATTGTTATCCACTGGGGCATCCTCAGGAACAACAGTGTTGTCGTTGTCACCCACATTACCTCTGATACCACAATTCCTAAGGACATCGTTACCACCACCACCTCCAACATCATTGCCCCCGGCACGCCCTCTCATCATTTCATTAATCCTGGTGGCCAAGTCAGCCATGGTTTGCTGCAACCCGGCCATGTCCTGCCTAATTTCCTCTTTAAAAGTCTAATTGTCATTTTGCAAATCGCGCCTTAAGCCGTCGTCCATCATCTTAAACCGACCATCGGTCATACCCTCTTCACCATGTCTCGACATCTTACCTCACAATTCACTCATGTTTGTCACTCACCCTCGTTCTCTGAGTAGTAGAAGCACCCTTTGTTGAGCAAATCAGAATACGAGCAAACGAAAAGTGAACCTAAGACCTACTACCTAGATGTGACCACTAGGATGAGGATGGGAAAATGGTGTTTGGAAACTAGTACAAGAACAGTTTGGCTATGCAAGCGAAAAGAGTCTGAATTTTATTTTATTTTATTTTGGTCGAAAATCAGCAAATGTCACACCCTGGGTGTGATAGAGGCTGTTTTTTTTTTTAAATTTTTTTTTAAATAGCTGAACTCTTTCTGAAAAGGAATTAGGGCAACTTTCCCACTTTTTTTTAATTATTTTTATTATAACTTTGCCGACTAATATTAAGCAAATCAAACTAGAATAAAGCCATCAAGTCAACTTGCTTTTTGAGAGCCGCAATAAGTAATAGAGATCAAAGGGCTTAAATAAATTTATTTGCGGCTACTATGAAGGCTACGTGTATGCAGGAGGCAAAAAGGGACAAGAAGCAAAAGAAATATATATTTGTTTTGACTATGACTATGGACGCAAGACAATCTGGAAGTCTCTTTTTATTTTTTATTTTTTTATTTTAACAAGATGATGATCGAACAACAAGAACAAATAAGAACATTTTTGTTTTGTTTTGTTTTTGATAATGGACGATGCAAGAAAAGCAAGAAACAAACTTGGGATATTTGATACCTTCGTCGCTGAGCTCTGCTACCAACTGATGCGATACGATCCTAGGAGATCAACGAAAGGATCAATGAGAGCGGGAAACCCTAATCTATCTGAGCAGCAGTCTAGGAAGATAGTCAAGAACAACTCAACGCTTTGCTCAAGAACGCTGATAAGCTCTTGAAAGGGGTGCAATCTCTACGACAAAGAGATCACTCACTTGCAAGTGATGTTCTTGATCAATCACAGAAGGAAGAAGAGAAAACTCTCAATTTCATTATAATAAATTCATCATTATTGTCTTATAAAATTACAAGTGGTTGCCTTTATATAGGCTACAAAATAAAAAACTGACAATCGCCTAACCGATGTGGGATAAATTATAATGTAATTTTCGCCACTTTATTTTGTAACAATCCTAACTCAACCCTAATAAGCCCAAATGGCTATTATTTGCTAAAAATAAACACATGGCCCAATATACTAACATATGGGCAATTTTTGACACGGGCTTAAGGCCGTTTTATTCATTAAAACACCGAAAACTATAAACAAAACAAATAAAATGTCTCGGGACGGATCACATCACGCGTGTTGCTAGACACTATCCATGATCGTTAGGTATGAAGGGTATTTTAGTAAATGTACTTTGTGCCTACGGTCAACATATTCGGAAGCCTATCGGATCACACACAAAAGGACATCTAGCCGGACTAAAATGCTGTTATAGTGATAACCAAATAAGAAAAGTTTTATCTTGACTATAAAGTGTTATAGTGATAAATTAATATTGTGGTATTGTGGTATTTATTATGAATAAATATAATACAAGATATTAATTATATTGATTATATATATATATATATATATATATATATATATATATATATATATATATATATATATATATATATATATATATATATATATATGTATGGGTTTGAAATATTTATATGTATATATGATATACATGTATTTTGTGAATTAATTAATCATAGTATTATATTAGTTAATTGAGATTATTACGGAAGCCAATTAAAGGCTACATGGGGCGCAAGTTATTGTGTAATGATACACATGAATTTTGTAAATTAATTAATAATATTATCATGTATTAATATTAGATATTAATTAGTATAGATTTACACACATGTGTAAATTGATTTATGCTAATACATTAAAGATATATTCAATTATAGATATTGACAATATTTATCTTGGAAATATTTAATATACGATTTAGATATTAATGAGATAAATCAATCAAAGATATTTTCTTTATTTTACTACTAAAAGGTTACTTTCTCCCCAATCTACTAGGAGGCACAGAAGACATTATAAATATAGTGTGGGTTCCAAGCTCTTTTGTATCATCACAATTAGAAAAGTTCTAATTTACTAGAAAATAAGAGAGCTTCCTAGAGAGAGTTTTGAGAGAGAGAGAGAGAAAAAAAAATCGGTCTAGCAACCGAGTTTTTCTGGTAGCAATCCATGATGGGATTCCGATGGGTTGTTCGTGTGGACTAGCGGTATAGGCCGAACACTTGGGTGGCTTCGTGCAGAAACTACTACCGTAGACAAAGTGACGATCTATATTAGATCATCCAAGGTATTCTCTTAGTCTACTTCTTTTATGATTGTTGCTTAAACGAAGTCGATCCTCGTAAAAAGGAAATAAATTTTAAATTCCGCAGCGTTCCCTCATAGATTTCCTAACAGTGGCATCAGAGCGAGTTTCGAGCTTAAGTAATAAGCATTAGATAATTTGCGTAGTTAATTTCGCCGTTTAAATTAAGTGATTAAAAGACGCATGATATTGATTCACGAAACAATATGATTGAACGAAACAAAAAAAAAGGGAGGATCGGCGTCGCACCCACCACCGGCCGGCTGGTCACCGACGGCGGCGGCGGGGCAACCTGCTGCCGGCGTCGATTGGCTGGTCAAAGGTAGTGGATACTCCAATTTTTGTTTTGTGTATTTTGTGATTCGATATGGTTCATAGTAATAATTGGTAATTTCTCTTTTGTTTAGTTGAAGTCATGTGGCTAACTAGTGATTCAAATTGTTTGGACCATTGGGATGCCACACGGCAAGAAAAAATACCACTACTCTATTGTAGATTAAAAAGGTTGGGTCTATGGTCCACAATTGTGAACTTAAGGTTAACCTAGGTCATTCCAAAGTTTTTGGAATGTGCCTATACATTTCCAAATTTTTTGGAAAAGGCCTAGGATGCATTTTGATTTGGTTTGGACCAAACCAAAGGCATCTCTTTTGGTTAGGAACCAAAAGGAAAAGGAAACATAAGAGACCCACTTTATTTTGATTTTATTTTAGAATAGTTTTAATTAATAAAATTAAAATTAGAATTGATTTTAAAATTAAACATAAATTTTAATTTTGATTAAGATTATTTAATCGATTAAATGTTAATTAATTAATTAATTGGATGAAAAAGGACGCAAGTTGGTAACTTTAGATTTTATCTTTTTCATAAGATGTTATTGTATGGATTACATATTTTAGTAGATATAATATGATTATATGGACTCCGATTGATCATGGACTCGATCAATACGATAGATGTGAATGATTTAAATTTTCTGTTGGTTTCAAAATTTGTCCTAGGCCATTATGAAGAACGTGACTTAGTTTATTTTCTGCATTTATCTCATTCCCATTAGCTCCCCCGTGTGCGGCGGGTGTATTTATTTTCATTAGATAAAATTATGTAACAAGAATGGAGCAGAAGATGGAGGCCAAAGAAAGAAGACATAAAGATCCTATTGACGGTTGCAGCTACCCTTATATTGTGACTCGCGGTTTCGTCAGTTTGTAATCGGAACCGCACATAGGAAAAATCCATGATCATACTAGTTACCTTACGCATTTATTTATTTTGTGCATGTATTTATTTTATACGATACGATAGATGCATGACTTGACACGATCTATATGAATGTGTAGGGTGTAAGTCTATAGAGATAGATAAGTTATGATGAGACCAACTAATAAATTAATTAAATATTGTCACCTCAAAACTTAATTTGGAATTGTCTCCCAATATTATAATGACAGTGAAGAGCTACTGTTCGGATCCAACCCATCAGCCACAGTTGGGGGTTGACCAACCTCGGGTATATCGTTATTATTGAGATACGAACGTAAGTGATCTCACGAATATTGGGTTATGACTTGACTAAAATTTATTCGACCAGCAGCCACAACATGGGTCGGGTAATTTTTAGAGACAAGGGTTGGCCACCACATTGTGATGTAAATTGTCAAGAGTTGACTGGTCAACAACCAAGAGTCACATAGTGATGTGATTGGTGAAGTGTCGCCTACTCACCGAATTATTTTGGTTCACCAGCCACAACATGGAATCGACATAACAAGGTGGGATCTTGCCCACTAAAGAATTTTTGGAAAATTATTGAAAGTTAATTAAGAGTAGTTGACTAGTGGGAGCAAAATCATAGACCAAAAGACTTTTTTGATTTTGAATGTATAAACAACAACACTCTTTTATCTATGTTGTAGTTTTTAGCAAACTTTTATTTATGTTTTTCATTCTCGATTGTTAAAATCAAATTATGACTGTTACCTTTTGAGAAACGTTCTCAAGTACGGTTAAATAACTTTATTCCTTTTAAAATAAGTAATGACATGAGCAACTACGTTATAGTAGTTAGAGACAAGGTGACTACATTTTTTATGGAGTGTTCTAAGACTTAAATTATTAATCAAAGCTAAAGCTCATGATACGATTAAATCACTTGAAATGAGTTTCAACGAATTAATCATATATTGGATACGATCCAATAGGATCATTCTGTCATACGATAACAATTAATTCAAACGTTGGATGCATTGAATGAGAATGACCACATCGAATTTTGGAAATGTTGTTTTCAAAATTGTAAGATTTAAGTATCGACTTATTTCTTTACTCATTGCTTGAAGGTTAATTAAATAGTTCATGTTTTGAATATGATTCAAAAGGCTAAATAAACTATCTAATAAACAATGGATTTTCTTTATGAAAGGAAATTGTAGACATAGCTCTTGTAATTTTTTTTAAGTCTTATGAAGACTAAACTAAGAAATATTTGTAAGTGCTTAAGAGATTAAAAAGGAAAGTAAGGGCATGTGATTAAATAGAGAAATTATTGAAGTCTTCATTCTAAGCGAGTATGTTGAGATAAATCTATCTAAGCTCAAGTCGATTCTCAGATATATGATATCTTATGAGTATGGTCGAATTAGAAAGATTTTATACAGAGTATCCTAAGATACGGAAAGTGAAGCAAACATTGCAACATTTCATATGGTATCCTGGATTTGGTAAACTGATAAAAGAACTAAATAAATGTTATTGTATTCCGGTTCTTATGAAGAACACGATTTCAGTTGCACGTTAGGATTTAATAGACAAACTCAATTGTAAAGAATAAACGTTATTCCGAAAAAGTTGAATAGTCATTGAATCTAACATACTAGATTGGTTCCACTATATAGTTGATATAGGTGATAAAATTTCAACCAAATATTTGTATGGCTGTTATCCTTGATATTTTGTGGTTGTTCTAAACATAGTCTCTATGTAAGAGAAACGTGTAGTCAAATGTCATTCTGATGATGTTTGAATCATGTGATTATGAATCATGTGGGTAATACGTATTTTATCTAAAGATGACTAAAATACCCTTTTATGAAAAGGTTATAGAATCTGGAAAGTTGCCTAAAGCCTGAACATATTGATTTTTGTTGGCTTATGACAAGTAATGCCTCGAATAATATTATTGTTTATTGCTCTTTTTGACTGTTTTAGAAATAGTTGAACGTACTTAGTAAAGTACAAATTTCAGAAAGTCTGAAAGGTTCGTACTAGTAAGAATAAGAGATTGGTAATCAATTTAGGAATTAATCTTCGATTGGATTGAAGTAATTAATCATTGAAGGGTGTTTCAGAAGTTGTCTGAAATGTATCAGATTCTC
Source organism: Gentiana macrophylla (assembly GCA_026214975.1). Lineage (NCBI taxonomy): Eukaryota > Viridiplantae > Streptophyta > Magnoliopsida > Gentianales > Gentianaceae > Gentiana > Gentiana macrophylla. Next base: position 88,806,513 of record CM047815.1, read on the forward strand.
CCTTGAAGGATGCTATTTTTGGGATACGCAATTAGATTGTGTTTCTAAAATAGAAACAACACTTTATATGATAAATGTGTGACTTAAGTCATGTGAAGTATCCCTTACATGTTTTGGGATAGTGCCCTTATTAAATACATATACTTAACCGAGTTCCAAAGAATTAAGGTTGAATAAATTCCATATTAGATATGGACGGCGATGACATCAAATCCATCTTAACCGATGGTTCAGGGTTTTCGTGCTTCTAGCAAGCAGGAAGTGTCTGAAAGGCTTGGACCCTAGTATGACATATGCAACTTTGTGGAATATCTTAGCAAGTACGTTATATGTTATTTGCTTACCCGTGGAGAAAAACTGTTTGTCTCCAAACATGCTGTCTTCTAGAGGAAATGTTTCTTCCAAAAGAAACAGTGAGAGTAAATTTAGATCTCAAAAGTAGTTTGAGAACCACAAGGAGATATTCAACCGTCGGAACGTGAGGCACCGCATAGAGATGAGGTACACTGCTCGGTGCACACAAGTATTCTATGAGTCCACAGATAACCTCACGCCTGAGAGGGCTACTGGTATGTTCATCTTGAAGAAAGAAGATCTCGCGACTTATGCAAGAATGCTTGAAAGGCAGGATTAAGAGATATGGCTGGAGCCATAATATCTGAAATAGATTCCATGTGTGACAAACGGATTATGAACCTTGTATGTCTTACCTGAAGGGAATGTCTCTGAAAGGTGTATCATGTCTTTATGAAAGACTAACATGGGTGGTAATACGATTACCAGTTAGGCTGAGTTGATGGCTAAGAGGCTACGAGGTGTAAACCTTGTAATTACCTTTATGCTGCCATCTATGCTTAAATCTATTCAGATAGTGCTTGTTGTAGCTACGTATCATGGCTATATGATAGTGTTGAAGACGTTCGGCAAATTTCTTGATGTTCATAGACGATAACGTGATGTGTAAGCTTATGAGATCCATTTATGAACTCAAACAAGTTCCTATGTATAAGTTCTTTACTTTGATAAATCAAATAAGTTTGATTTCATAAAAAAGAAAGATATGCCTAATGTGCAAAGGGGTTAGTGGGAGTGTCATAGTTCTGGAGTAAGGTATTGGATATCCTTCTTGGGAATTGTCACCCCGTGTCTCAGTCAATTAAAGTTTGGTAGTTCAAGGCCTTTACGAAAGTTCTTGGAAAGGCAGTTCTTATTTTGGAAATAAGAATCTATAGTGATAGGTTTAGATACTGCTTGATAATCACAGTTCACCCTTATAGATGGGATGCTTCAAGAGATACTGCTAGCCAGTGTTCTCAGGATCTCTATGACGGGACGTCAGTCTTGAATGTGAGGTGAAAGATGATACTTATGGAAGGTCCTCTTTGCTGCTGCAATAGGATCCATCATAAGAGTTGAGTCAGATGTTCATACTACATGAGGAGTCATAAGTAAGTATGAAAGTGATTCTGGTAAATGTCGAGAATATCCTTAAAAGTGTTAAGGATGGGTTCCTAGTTTATTGAAACTTAGAATTGGATAAACCAATATATACAGACGTATACCCAGAGTCTTATGAAGATAGTGGGAGCTACAGTCTGAGTTGGCAGTCACTTTGGTTAAGTGATACAGTGAGCTAGAAACGTTCTTAACTAGAGATCACTGTAGATTCTACAACTAGGCCAAAACACAATAGTGCTTTAGAGGCGCAGCGGGAGCAATACACGGGTCTAAGAGGTTCATTCCTGAACCTTATGCAGTTCTTCCACATTTTCTATATAGCTGATATAGTAGTGGATTCATTACTTGAGGCAAAGACCAGGGTCTCGTCAGAGATTCATGTGTGTGATGAGGCGGTTCCTTTTGACTTGATCATTTGGAGCATGATATAAAGATAGTCTGAGTTCCCACGGATAGTAATCTGTTCACGCTTAGGGTTGGTTGCGAGATTGCATGAGATTCTTGTGTTTCAACTTGATCTTGTGTGTACGAGTGATTGGATTTAGGCCAAGTGGGAGATTGTTGAAATAGTGTCCTAAACCCAATCGGGTTGGCCCGGGTCCGACCGGGTCGGATCATTTCTACTATTTCTGTATGTTTATACAGATATTAAATGGATTTTCTGTTATTGTATATTTGTTCGTTTAACGAACCAATTATGATATTGTATATAAATGACAACGTCCCTGGTGTCAAACTGTGATAGTGATTATGGTTGATGAGATCTCGACTCACTTTAAGAGGTTTGATACTCAAATGTCTCTAGTCGCATGTGCTATTAAATGGGACATTAATAGTACGATTGGATTAGCACGTATTAGATGTCTTATATCTTATTGAAGGTAGGGATAGATCTCGTCTATCGAAGTGTAGAGACACTTGGAATGTATGTGAACGTGTATTAGAGAATGTGTACGTTAGACTGACCCACTTACTTTATTTAGTGTCGCACTATGTGGCGCTTGTGTAATTATCTTGAGACCGGAGTCTTCCTGACATCACGGTGTGGATTGTCATACTTTGACATTATTGAGGTTTCCCCTAGCCATAGGGTGACCATGCAGTAGTGATTGGGTGTGATACTGAAACATGCATATGATTCATGTTGCTCATCCGGAAGTCGTGTATCCTATGAATATGAGTAAATATCTGAAAGGGCCTTCTTATAAGGATCATCTTACTCTTGTGAATCTTTGCAAAGTGGAAGTAAATGAGTTACTTCGAGTTCGAGAGAGCATGATGTCTGGATTATAAGATATGGTCGTTTTAGTATTTGACACTCGAGATACGACCTAATGGATACTGTAACAACGATAGGATTATATTTACACGGTAACCGTTTCACATGAAAGATAGTAGTAATTGCATTTGACTCTTCCGATAATTGGAGGTCATGGCGTGTTGCTAGACGCTATCCATGATCGTTAGGTATGAAGGGTATTTTAGTAAATTCACTTTGTGCCTACGGCCAACATATTCGGAAGCCTATCGAGTCACACATATAAGGACATCTAGCCACAGTGATAACCAAATAAGGAAAGTTTTATCTCGACTATAAAGTGTTATAGTGATAATTTAATATGGTGGTATTTATTTATTATATATTAATTATGTTGATTAATTAAATATATATATATAGTATATATGTGTGGAGTCGATATATATATATATATATATATATATATATATATATATATATATATATATATATATATATATATATATATATATATATATATATATATATATATGATATACATGTATTTTATGAATTAATTAATCATAGTATTATATTAGTTAATTGAGAATACTCCGGAAGCCAATAAAAGGCTATATGGGGCACAAGTTATGGTGTATATGATACACATGGATTTTGCAAATTAATTAATATTATTATTATCATATATTAATATTAGATATTAATGAGTATAGATTTGCACACATGTGTAAACTGATTTTTGGTAATACATTAAAGATATATTCAATATTAGATATTGACAATATATATCTTGCAAATATTTAATATAAGATATTAGATATTAATGAGATAAATCAATCAAAGACATTTTTCTTATTTTATTAGTAAAATATTTTATTTCTCCCCAATCTACTAAGAGGCGCAAAACACACTATAAATATAGTGTGGGAGCCAAGCTCTTTTGTATCGTCACAATTAGAAGAGTCCTAATTTACTGGAAAATAAGAGAGCTTCCTAGAGAGAGTTTTTAGAAAGAGAAAAATCTGGTCCAACAACCGAGTTTTTCTGGTAGCAATCCATGATGGGATTCCGGCGGGTTGTTCGTGTGGACTAGCGGTAGAGACCGAACATTTGGGCGGCTTCGTGCAGAAACTACAACCGTAGACAAAGAGACGATCTATTTTAGATCATCCAAGGTATTCTCTTAGTCTACTTCTTTTATGCTTGTTGCTTAAACGAAGTCGATCATGGTAAAAAGGAAATAAATTTTAAATTCTGCTGCGTTGCCGTATAGATTTCCTAACAACCTCTATTGTGTTCCAGTGGTGCTGTTGGGGTTCCATTTTCTACGTGTTTGGGAAATCATCCAAGGACCAAAGGGCTTTTCCATTATCCTGAGGCCGGAGTCTTAATGACATCACGGTGTGGATTATCATACTTTGACACTATTGAGGCTTCCCCTAGCCATGGGGTGATCATGCGGTAGTGATTGGGTGTGATACTTAAGCATGTATAGGATTCATGTTGCTCATCCGGAAATCGCGTATCCTATGAATATGAGTAAATATCAAAAAGGGCCTTCTTATAAGGATCATCTTACTCTCGTGAATCTTTGCAAAGTGGAAGTAAATGAGTTACTTCGAGTTCGAGAGAGCATGATATCTGGATTATAAGATATGGTCGTTTCAGTATTGACACTCGAGATACGACCGTATGAATACTGTAACAGCGATAGGATTCTATTTACACGGTAACCGTTTCACATGAAAGGTAGTAGTAATTGCATTTGAATCTTCCGATAATTGGAGGTCATGGCGTGTTGCTAGACGCTATCCATGATCGTTAGGTATGAAGGGTATTTTAGTAAATTCACTTTGTGCCTACGGCCAACATATTCGGAAGCCTATCGGGTCACACATATAAGGACATCTAGCCGTAGTGATAACCAAATAAGGAAAGTTTTATCTTGACTATAAAGTGTTATAGTGATAAATTAATATGGTGGTATTTATTTATTATGAATAAATATAATACAAGATATTAATTACGTTGAAAAATTAAATATATATATTATATATGTGTGGGTGAAATATATATATATATATATATATATATATATATATATATATATATATATATATATATGTATTTTGTGAATTAATTAATCATAGTATTATATTAGTTAATTGAGAATATTCCGGAAGCCAATTAAAGGCTACATGGGGCGCAAGTTATTGTGTATATGATACACATGGTTTTGTAAATTAATTAATAGTATTATCATATATTAATATTAGATATTAATGAGTATAGATTTGCACACATGTGTAAACTGATTTTTGGTAATACATTAAAGATATATTCAATATTAGATATTGACAATATATATCTTGAAAATATTTAATATAATATATTAGATATTAATGAGATAAATCAATCAAATATATTTTTCTTAAAATGTTTTCTCTCTCCCAATCTACTAGGAGGCGCAGAACACATTATAAATATAGTGTGGGTGCCAAGATCTTTTGTATCGTCACAATTAGAAGAGTTCAAATTTACTGGAAAATAAAAGAGCTTCCTAGAGAGAGTTTTGAGAGAGAGAGAGAGAAAAAGCCGGTCTAGCAACCGAGTTTTTCTGGTAGCAATCCATAATGGGATTCCGACGGGTTGTTCGTGTGGACTAGCGGTAGATGCCGAACACTTGGGCGGCTTCGTGCAGAAACTACAACCGTAGACAAAGAGACGATCTATTTTAGATCATCCAAGGTATTCTCTTAGTCTAATTCTTTTATGATTTTCTTGCTTAAATGAAGTCGATCCTGGTAAAAATGTAACAAATTTTAAATTCTGCTGCGATGCCACGTAGATTTCCTAACAACCATTATTGTGTTCCACTGGTTCTGTTGGGGTTCCACTTTCTACGTGTTTGGGAAATCATCCAAGGACCAAAGGGATTTTCCATTGTTGGACCTTGGGGTGTAGTCCTGGAGGCTGGTACATTGTCCTGTTTTGCTTCGCTACTCTGAACATTAGATGGTCATGTCTCCTTCCTGTGGCTGAACTTCTCACAATCAAAACAGATCATATGCAAACCTCATACTCAACCTTGAATTTTCTACCATTTAGGATAACTGTTGAATTTAGTGTTTGCTCCAAATTTACCTCTACGTATACCTTTGCAAACCTAGCTCTGATGTTGGTTTTGGTGACCGTATCAATTTGAGAAATGTTTGTGTCACAACAAAATGTACACAACATTTGACACATCACACTTTTACACCATTGATTTTGATGGGACTCGTGTAAATCAATAGGCCCGACATCATAATCAATAGCCCAAAGTGTGTTGTGTTACCTTCAAAGAAAAAAAAATGTGTTGTGTCAACTGTTGTGCACATTTGTTGTGGCACTATCACTACTCGTATCAAATTTGACGGTTTTTCCAATTAAGTTCCCTAACTCTGTTAGGATATCCTGTTTAAAGCACCGAATGGGGAGACTAGAAAAACGAAACCAGGTTAGAGTAGTCTTAATGGCATCATTTGATGGTTCAAAATATGGTGTCCATTTTGTAACATGCAGATAGTGTCCCTGTATTACCTATGGACCTTCTAGTAAGGCAATATCATAATTAAACGAGTTGGTGAACCTAACAATATAGAATCCATCTTCTAGGTCGACCACTTCAAGTCGGCCATTGGATTTCCACATATCAGATAAGCGTTGGCAGAGGAATTTGTAGGAAACAGTCTTACCCAGAAGTTTGATGATGAGAGATTTTCTCCATGGCCTCCACAAGTTGAGACATCGATCAAGGAGGATCGTTACTCCACAAGTTTGATGATGAGAGCTTTCCCATAAAATTTTCAATCGCTTCTTTTCATTCTTTGAATTCCTCATCGGTGTCTTCTCAAATATAGAAGAGAGAATCTTTAGCTTTCTCAGTGACGATGTCCACGCCGGACCTAGTGGACCAGGTCGACTCCAAGGGCGGCAGGTCGGGCTCCTTCGGTTTCTCAGTGCTGCGTTGGGGGAGGTCAGTCTCCTCAGGTGAACGGACGACTGCCATGAAGTCCATGGCTTTGGATTTGACGAGGAAAGGGGTGGGAAAGTGGTCGTCTCAGGCAAGGGGGTGGCGGCAAGCAATTCGCCGGAGCACTAGGGTTCTGTTAATTAGTTGAATGCACATAATAGTATAGTTAGTTGGATATGATTTTTTTAAAGTACTAACATATATAATATGTTTTTTTACGATTCAAGAAATCTCTATCTCTACTATATTAAATGAACCAGTTGTTTCCCACATATATGTTTCTCCCTCGGGTGGAGAATAAGTGTTTCTCCCTCGAGTGTTTCCCAAAATAAGTGTTTCTCAGTAAATAATTTATTTCAATAAATATATATTAATGTTTCTCAGTAAATAATTTATTTCAATAAATATATATTAATAAATTTAAATGTTAAAAAGCGTGGGCTGATAATTAAAACATTACAAACCGACATTACAAAAAAAAAAAAACGACGTTACAAAATTAAAAGAGGATCGTAAATAAGATTCTTCAAAAAAAAGATGTATTTGTTATAAAAGAATAAAAATATGTTTATCTATTATTCAAATTGATTTACAAGATTTTCTGGTTTATCTAAATTGTGTTCACATTGTAATCTCTACTATAAATGCCCCATGATACCAGTGAAATAATACACAACTTTTCGTTCTTCTTTCTACGTTGTATTTCATCTTTTTTTCTCTGTTATTAGTTCTATAACACGTTATCAGCACGAGACTCTACCAGCGGAGTATTCAAGCAGAGGTAAAACGGAGTATTCAACCAGATGAACCGAGGTAAAATTTTATTTTTGTATATTCCTCTTGTTTTGTTTTTCAATGACTAACATCACCAAACAAGAATTTTTTTCTACCATGGGTCATCTACGTTGAAATGGAATCTATGGGACTTGGTAAAACAATTGTTAATTGTCATGAATAATATTGAGACAAATGAAGACCTTGTAAAAGCCATGATATTTCTCCGTTGTCATTCTTGATGAGAGATTGAAACATGAATATTGGTGAAAGATCCGCATGTATGGATCCGTATGAATTGTGGAACAATAACGGTGAAAGATCCGTATAAATTATGGAACAATAACGGTGAAAGATCCGTGAGAATTGTGGATCCAGTTGAAAAAATTGGTGGATCTGTGGAACCGTTTGAAAAAAAATTGTTCTACATGAGGTTCCTGACATGATTGGCTAAACCTGTGACTGCAGGATTATAAATCTGTCATTCCATATAATTTAGCCATTTTAATAATAACATCACAATTAAATTATGTGGTGAAAAAGTGACAGATTAAGACATGCTAGAAAGAAAAAATTTCCACTTTCATGTCTCGGATGTGCTCCTGCAGCAGCAATATCGTGAGAAATGCTTTATGAGATATTATGATTTCATCGCATGTCCACTGCTGGCCGAGTTGGCCGAGCAATCGAGGGAAATCTTTATGAGATAATATGATCTCATCGCATGTCTACTGCTGGCCGAGCAAATAATGGGATGTTAATGAAAAATTATGAGTGCCACCCTATTGTGTGAGTCATCCATTCCCTGAGGTGAAGTGACACAATTTTCAAACCTGAAGTGAAAGAGACACAATCTTAAAATTTTAGCGGACCCGGGAGACCGTGTTAAAGGCCGTGAAAATATGTGACATATTACAAGACATTCATGGCTTGAACATTGGTTTCCTTGCCGGTTATAGCCTAGTGAACCACTAGGTCGTTGCAGCATGTGCAAAAAATCATGAATTGGATCATGATAATAATGAAAAGAAAATGCGTAGTGACAAATGCTATAGATGTTACATATGTGAAACTGAAGGACATTGGTCCAATACATTTCCGTATACATGGTCCAATACATTGTAGGCTAGATAAAGTAATAGTCCAATACATTGTAGGCCTATTTGGCCTGGGCTACAATGTATCATAGAAAAGGCCAGATAGGCCAAACAAATTTATTGAGACAAATTTTCTTGATCATAAGAATTACAATGATCATTTGATTTTGATATTTCTATAAGTTGTGGATTTTCTTAATGACATCGCTTGATTGCTTCAAATTATTGTGTTTTTAGGCATTTTCTTACGTATTTTCTCTTTATTTGAACTTTCATTAATAAATAAAGTGGTGATTTTCTATACCATTGTTGGTTGGTTTTATTTAAGGGGGAATGGGGGAGAAAGACAGAAATATTTCATCAATTGAGTAGAAGAACAGTCTTTTGAAACTTTTGCATAAAGGAAAAAACTATTTCTTCACTGTCGAAATTCACTTGTGTTCAAAATTCACTGTTTAAATTCACTGCCGAAATTCACTGTCGAAATTCACTAATTTTCAAAATTCATTGTCGAAATTCCGATTTGGGATTTCTTGAGGAGATTCATTTGATTTTAGGATTCTTTGTTTGTCCTTCTCGCTATAAAAATTATGCAGATTGTCCTTCTCCTATAAAAAATATGTAGTTGTCCTGTTACTTAAAAATATTCCAGATTATGTCCTTATCCCTAATTTCCTATTTATTTAAATGAGTATATAGCTCATAAATAAATAAATAAATAATGGAAGTCATGCTACGGATTTTTTGTATTCATCTTGATCTCGGAGTTCTGCAATCTATACTATTGGCCAACGCTTTGTAACGAAATGTGGTCAATATTACATTTAATGACCCTGATTCTGGACTGTGATATTAATCTACTCTTTCCGTCCTGCAATATAAGTCCTTTTAATATTTTTGTGTTGTTCCAAAGTATAAATTTTTCTCACATTTCAATACAAGATTAATGCATCGTTTTCACTTTCACACTAAACAATGCAATATTATAAGCCACTCCCAAAAAACAATACAATATTTTGCTTTGAAATATTAAAAAAGTAACTTATTTATGATTTTTTTAATTTGTGTGAAAAGTCTAAAATGACTTATAATACATGACGGAGGGAGTACAAAACAATCAAAATTAAGTAATTGCTTTGTTGACGTTTTCGTCATTATGTCCAAATTATATATCTTATATCTATTAAGTGCTAAGGCACTTTGCCCACAAGAGGCCACGTGTCACCCAAATTTTTTTTTCCCTTCGGTAAAAATCGGAATTTCGGTTATCGTCGTTATATATAAACCGAATGAGGCTTTAAAATTCAATCAACCGAAAATTTTCGATTTCGACACAACAATTGAATATTATACACAACAAAGTGTATATTTCGATACGGTTCATTTTTAGTACCTCCAACTGACAGTACGGATTCAGTTTTAAATTTCAATCAACCGAAAATTTTCGATTTCGACACAACAATTGAATAAAACCGTGTGGACACCGCATTAAATATTTTTATTATTTTGAACAACATAACGTCGGTGGAACCGACGGCTATTTGCAGTACGAACGTCACTAAAATTGACGTTAGAATACTAAATCACTTTTTATATTCTTCAGCCCGTTTGACACGTGGCTTTTTTTTTCTACCAAATGAATAAACACGAGATCAATGACGTATACATTAATGATAAGAAAGAGAAATGTCGTATAGAAAATGAGTGAAACACTTTAAGCATATTAATGATCTGGAAGCAAATGCTGTAACGCCCCGTTCCCGGACACCGAGTCCTTATCCGGAAAAGGAACGTCCGGCACGTATAAAATAAAAATAAATTCACTTTATACGTAAGCCTCTACTACGTCGTATCAAAAATAAGCAAACGGAAGCAAAAGACTCAGGTATAAAAAAAATTCCAACATCCAAGAATAGAAATGAAATCTAAATAAAGAAATGTAATTTATTACATTCAAGGAAAGTACGAAATCCAAAAGAAGTGTAACGGTACTACAAGTCTCGAAAGACCAAAAGTCTAATACTGTCTAATGAAGGATAACAAATAATAAAAGTAAAGTCTTCGATGAGGCATCTTCAAACGTCATCATCGAACTCCTCCTCGCAAACATTATCTACCTGTTCGTCTTCTCATCCCCAAACACATAGAAAAACATGCATTTGAGGTAAGTACAACGTACTTAATAAGAAAGAGAAGCTATGACAACAACTATAATTTATAAAGGAAAGATAATTAAAAGTTTAGTTGATTACGTGTGACCGACTCAATCAGGGTTCATTCCATGTCCATCAACATGAATTGACTAACCGTTTCTACTTAACTTATCTATGTTACAACCGCACTCAAGGCACACACGCTTCGATGTATATCCACCAGGAGATATCGATTGCAACATATTAGTGGATCACACCAATATCCACGGAGGCTAGAATAGGTAGGCTCCGATAGCACGCACACCTCGGCGGAGTTCCCGAACTTGTGGTTCTTTTGACTCACGGGTTCTTCCACCTTCTTGAGGAGGTAGCACACATCGCGCGAGAGCGGTGCCTATCCAAGAGAGACATGTTGTTTAATCTTTTACTAGTCAAATACGTTGATTATTAGGATGATTAACTAACCACCTAAGTGTTTTCAATTAATCTCCTCACATTAACTACACTCTTCCCAGACCACTAGACACTGACAAGGCCTAGCAATTACGCAGGCGATGATGAATGCTAATTCATCAAAGCACAAACCTATCATGCTCTTCCGACGGATCCGAACTTCAACTCCCTTTAAGAGTACATTCGGTGTTTTAAGCGAACGAATCGAAGCTCAATTGAGGCTTGTTCAAGGTTATACAAGTGCTAACATATCACGTTTAAAGGTTTAGAAATGATAAAACGTACTTATAAGGCTGAACAACAACCAAACGCCCGTTTAAAGACATGGACGCCCGTCTGGAACCTACTGGACGCCCGTCCAAAACTGGACGCCCGTCCACTTTCCCAGACGCTCGTCCACCCTAAGACAGCTACAACCTGAATGTAAAATAACACCTCAGACGCCCGTCCAGAGAAACCAGACGCCCGTCTACCAAAAACAGTTACATCCTGTATCAAAAATCGAACCTCAGACGCCCGTCTGACTATTTCAAACGCCCGTCCGAGATACTAGGGTCCCGGACGCCCGTCTGCCTATTGCAGACGCCCGTCCGCCTGGGTTTTTCCCAAAACGCTAACATCGTCAAGACTCGATTTCCAATCCGTTTCTGACCTATTTGGCATCGAATTAAACACAGAAAAACGTAGAAAACTATATCTAATCAACCGTAGCATCTATGATCCTTCGATCAACAAAAAACCCATCTTTTACTAACATCTACAAGTCTCCAAATCACAATCTAAACTTTACAAATTACAACCGAAATCATAGGAAGAGTTTCTTACCTAATTGCAGCCACAAAACCGATCCCAACAAGCCTTGAAAGCCTGCAGCTCTTCCCACAAAACTGATATCCACACGATGTGCTCCTCACAACGGTTCCAATCCTCTACTCTGATCTGAAAACAGTCAAGCTTTCCTTTAGAATTTGTGTAAACTCTTCTAACCCTTTTCTCCTCTCAAAACTTGCGCACAGGAGAAGAACGTGAAGACTGAATTTTCTGATTTAATTAGGTTATGGGGATTATTGTGTGTTAATTTTCCTTAAATACATATTCCAAATTAATCCTTTTACCATAATCACCCTTAATTACCAAAAATCAGATTTATCCCTTTAATTATATATATATATATATATATATATATATATATATATATATATATATATATATATATATATATATATATATATATATATATATATATATATATTCCAATAATTACTTAACTCCCATAAAAGAAAAGAGATAATAATATTTATTTTTTATAAAAATGACACGTCCGCTTCTTTCTCGAAAATCGGAATATTACATTCCTCCCCTTAAAAGGAGTTTCGTCCTCAAAACTAGAACATACCTGGTAGATCCCCGAACTCTTGAAATTCACTGATCATATCACCTTCAACCTCCCAAGTTGCCTCCTCGGGTGAATGATTACTCCACTGAACCAAAACCAAAGGAATCATCCTTCTCTTAATCATCTTTTCCTTCCTGTCCAAGATCTTGATCGGTCTCTCATCATAAGCAAGATTGTCTTGTAGAATCTCCGGATCAATGGTAGTTTCAACATCATTCCTCGTCAGACACTTCTTCAACATCGAAACGTGAAACACACTATGGACCCTTGACATCGATTCCGGTAACTTAAGCTTGTAAGCTAACGGTCCAATCCTTTCCAGAATCTCAAACGGGCCAACATACCTTGGACTTAGCTTTCCCTTTTGTCCAAAGCGTTTTTCACTCCCTTCATCGGGTAAGCTCGCAGATACACTCTATCACCGACTTCAAACTCAAGCGGTCTTCTAACGTCGCCCAACTTTTTCGCTCGTCTCCTGTCGCTTGCCTTGATTCTTCTTAACCAACTGGACTCTTTCCTTAGCTTGTTCAACCATTTCCGGCCCTGTAATCTGTCTTTCCCCGACTTCATCCCAAAACAACGGCGTTCTACATTTCCTTCCATACAACGCTTCAAACGGCGGCATGCCTATACTTGCATGATAACTATTATTGTAGGCAAATTCTGCTACCGGTAGGTAGTCATCCCATGATCCACCTACTTCCAAAACACAAGCTCTTAGCATGTCCTCGAGTGTTTGGATGGTCCTCTCAGATTGTCCATCTGTCCGAGGATGAAAGGCTGTGCTCAAATCTAACTTGGTTCCAAAGGCTTCTTGTAAACTCTTCCAAAACCGACTGACGAACCGACTATCTCGATCCGAGACTATAGAGATAGGGACTCCGTGTAACTTCACTATATTATCCAAGTATAGTGTCGTCATCTTCTTCAAAGGCATATCAACCTTATATGGTAAGAAGTGAGCAGATTTGGTCAATCTATCCACAATTACCCAAATCGCATCGTGTCCTCCTCTTGTCTTAGGTAGTCCGGTGATGAAGTCCATTGTGATCTTATCCCATTTCCATTCGGGAATATCTAAGGGCTTAAGCGTTCCCCCTGGTCTTCTATGCTCTGCCTTCACCTTCTGACAGATGTCACATTCTGCTACGAACTTGGCTATCTCTACCTTCATCGAGGGCCACCAAAACCTTTCCTTCAAGTCTCGATACATCTTAGTAGCACTGGATGAACTGCAAAAGCAATCCTATGTGCTTCTTCCCATAACCCTCTGTCTTAAGTCGCCAACATTAGGTACACACAAACGATCCCGGTACCAAAGGTTCCCATTCTTGTCTATCGCATAACCATTTGTAGGCTTCTCTCAGCCACTCGCTTCAAATCAACCAAAGCTGGGTCGTCATCTTGCTTTTCCCGAATGTCATCCATCAACTCCGATCTTGCTAACAACGGCGCCACCAGCAGTCGTTCCTCAATCTGATCAAACCTGCCGATTTCCAGTCCATCTAACTTTTCTGCCACATCTTCGACACTCGAAACTGCAAATACTGGTTTCCTGCTTAAAGCATCTGCCACTACATTGGCTTTGCCTGGATGATACTGAATATCCAAATCATAGTCCTTCACGAACTCCAACCATCTCCTCTGTCTCATATTCAGATTCTCTTGTGTGAAGAAATACTTTAAACTTTTGTGGTCGGTGAAGATCCTTGCCTTAACTCCATACAAGTAGTGCCTCCAAGTCTTTAATGCAAACACTACTGCTGCTAACTCTAAGTCATGTGTCGGGTAGTTCTTCTCATGCACCTTCAGTTGTCTAGATGCATAAGCAATCACTTTTCCTCCCTGCATCAACACACAACCTAAACCCTGTCCCGAAGCATCTGTGTAGACATCGTAGTTATCAAAAATCTCCGGAACTGCCAAAACTGGGGCTGTAGTCAACCTATCCTTCAAGGTATGAAAAGCTGCATCACACTCGCTAGTCCATTCGAACTTCACATTCTTCTGTGTAAGTTTAGTGAGTGGAGTAGCTATTTTAAAAAGTCTGTCATTGAACTTCCTATAGTAGCCACCAAACCAAGAAAGCTCCTTACTTCCTAAATCAGTAGTAGGTTTAGGCCAATTCTCAACTGCCTCTATCTTTGCTGGGTCAACTTGTATGCCATCTCCAGAAATGACATGTCCCAAGAAACTGACTTGCTTCAACCAAAAGTCACACTTAGAGAACTTAGCAAATAACTGGTTCTTCTTCAAGGTATCCAACACTATCCTTAAGTGTTCCTCGTGTTCCTTCTCATCCTTAGAGTATACTAGGATGTCGATCTATGAACACTATCACAAACTTATCCAAATATGGCATGAAAACCCATTGCATCAAGTCCATAAATGCAGATGGAGCATTAGTGAGTCCAAAAGGCATAACCAAGAACTCATAATGTCCATACCTCGTACTAAAAGCCGTCTTGGTATATCTCGCTACCTTGATCTTCAATCGATGATAACCGGACCTAAGATCAATCTTAGAGAACACTTCCTTGCCTTGCAACCGATTAAGCAGATCATCAATCCTTGGCAAGGGTACTTATTCTTGATGGTAAGGTTATTCAACGCTCTGTAGTCGATGCACATCCTCATGCTACCATCTTTCTTCTTGACAAACAACACTGGGGGCTCCCAGGTGAAGCATTGGGCTGAATTATGTTCCTTTCAAGCATATCCTTAAGTCGTGCTTTCAACTCTTTTAATTCAGCCGGTGCCATTCTATAGGGTGCCTTGGCAATCGGTGCCGCTCCGGTACCAACTTGATCTCAAACTCGATCTCCTATCCGGCATGTTTCCCGGTAATTCTTCCGGAAATACCTCGGGGTACTCCCTCACTACAGGAGTTTCTTCTAGCTTAGGCTTTACTTGTTCCACATCCACTGCGTACAACAAGTAGCCTTCACAACCCTTCTGACAAGCCTTAATTGCCTTGACTGTTGAAATTATCGGATGTCGCTTCTTACTCGGCTTGTACACATTCCCCTGATACGTCTTATCTGATTTCCCGGGTACTTTAAAGGTCACTTTCTTTTCTCTACAATCCAAGTGGACAAAATTCTCGGATAGCCAATCTATCCCAAGAATCACGTCAAAATCTGAGAAGTCTAAAACTGTAAGGTTGCTCTTGCATCGATACGATCCAACTCGAACTTCCACTTGAGGTATCATCCTAGTTACCTTTGTTACCTTCCCTAACGGGGTTGTTATCTCCAAGGTGTTTCTTAAAGGTTCCGAGGGTAAACTCAACTTCTTAGCTACCTTGGTCGACACAAAAGTGTTAGACGCTCCCGTATCGAACAAAGCTCTGACCACTAGATTATCTATCATTATCGTACCTAGGATGCATATTCAGTCATTTAAATAAAATTACAGCATGAATAAACGTGCTATAAAAATATCTCAATAAAATAACATAACGACAAGGTACCTGAGATAACGTCATCTTCTGGTTCCGCTTCTCTAGCATCCGCTGCAAAAACTCGGACTGGTCGGCTTGGGCCGCTTCTCCCATTTCTCCGCTCGAACTCCCTTTATTCCCTTATTGGGACATTCTCTAGAAAAGTGCCCGGTTCTCCGCAAAGTAGCAACCACCGAACTAGCTCGCACTCTCTCGAATGATTCGGTTGCACTTGGAACACAAAAGGTGCCTTTGTTTGGGGCCTTAGCTACCGGAGGATCCGTTGTCTTCTTAGTGTTACATTATGGAGCTCCTCGATAGTTACCCCGACTAGTCCCGAAATTCCTCTTGTTTCCAATCACATTGTAGCCTTCTTCCCGAAGGTCTCAACCTCCAAAGCTTTGTTGTGTAACTCTCTTCCATATTCCTTGCGGTAAAACCCAACATACAGATTGTATCTCATGAGCTAACCCTTCCTTATAGAGGGCCATCTTTCTCTCTTCCACTTTCATAAGCTCGGGATAGAACCGCCCCAACTCATTAAACCTATTAGTATCTTTGAGATACCGTCGGATGAATACCATGCTTAAGTTTCAAAAGCGGCTTGCCTTATCTCTGCTGCACCGTTATTGGGAAGTACTCGTTGTAAAACATTGCCTTGAAAGCTTCCCGATCACATTACTTTACCGTTATCGCTCTGTATGGCATCTATCCAAGACTCTGATGCGCCCAAAAGAAAACTAACTGCCAGCTGTGCCATCTCGGTCTCAGGCACATGAATGTTCCTACATGCCTTCTCGAAGCTCCTTATCCATTCCTCAGCCTTTGAATGTTCAACGTTTCCATAGAAATTCTCAACCCGATTCCTTCTCAATCTTGTATACCAATCCACAGCCGGTGCTTGCTCAAATGCTGGTCTAACCGGTGGGTAGCCGAAAGGTACTTGCTGCTTTGGTATCTGCTTTGTTCTTGAGGGTAATTTGGATGCGCTTATGCTCAGTGGAAAGGGTAGTATCCTTGGTGATAATTCTGGTGGTGCTGTGGAATCGGCTGAGCTTGCTGTAGACCAAAAGGTGGATAACCCAAACCTTGCTGATGGTCGAACCGCGGTGAAAGTGGTACAGTAGGTCGAGGGGTATGACCTGCAGGAGGTGGGTAGAAAGGCGATCCGCTTTGGTGAAACACTAGCGTAGGGGTGGCTCATTGGCGGAGGGTAAACACTAAGCGGTGGAGGATAAACACTGAGTGGTGGAGGGTAAAAGGTTTGCTGGTGTGGAGGGTAGCTTACCGGTGGTACAAAACCCGTTGGAACATCACTCACTAAGGAAAACTGAACTGAACTCCCCACGTGCCATCGTGGAGGTTGCTCCTGATGTGGCCTCGGTGACAAACCATGCTGAGACCAAGGTGTGGGTGTCGCGGTACGAGGTGGTGGTGATAAGCTCCGCTGGGGTGGTGGAATCTGCCTCACAACACCGCCTCCTACGACCGGTGTTGGACTTTCCCGTCGAACTCTGGAAGTCTCTGCGCCCGCTCCAGTTCTCGTGAACACCATCCTGATGATCAAAGAAAACCAGAACGTTACTAAAAGATCTAGAGGAAACTTATCTTATAAGAAAGGATGCCTAAAAGACGCTTCTCTCTGATACCAACTATAACGCCCGTTCCCGGACACCGAGTCCTTATCCGGAAAAGGCGTCCGGCACGTATAAAATAAAAATAAATTCACTTTATACGTAAGCCTCTACTACGTCGTATCAAAAATAAGCAAACGGAAGCAAAAGACTCGGGTATAAAAAAAATTCCAACATCCAAGAATAGAAATGAAATCTAAAGAAAGAAATGTAATTTATTACATTCAGGAAAATCTGAAATCCAAAAGAAGTGTAACGGTACTACAAGTCTCGAAAGACCAAAAGTCTAATCTTGTCTAATGAAGGATAACAAATAATAAAAGTAAAGTCTTCGATGAGGCATCTTCAAACGTCATCATCGAACTCCTCCTCGCAAACATTATCTACCTGTTCGTCTTCTCATCCCCAAACACATAGAAAAACATGCATTTGAGGTAAGTACAACGTACTTAATAAGAAAGAGAAGCTATGACAACAACTATAATTTATAAAGGAAAGATAATTAAAAGTTTAGTTGATTACGTGTGACCGACTCAATCTAGGGTTCATTCCATGTCCATCAACATGAATTGACTAACCGTTTCTACTTAACTTATCTATGTTACAACCGTACTCAAGGGCACTACGCCTGATGTATATCCACCAGGAGATATCGATTGCAACATATTAGTGGATCACACCAATATCCACGGAGGCTAGAATAGGTAGGCTCCGATAGTACGCACACCTCAGCGGAGTTCCCCGAACTTGTGGTTCTTTTGACCTACGGGTTCTTCCACCTTCAGAGGTAGCACACACATCGCGATATAGACTGGTGCCTATCCAAGAGAGACATGTTGTTTAATCTTTTACTAGTCAAGTACGTTGATTATTAGGATGATTAACTAACCACCTAAGTGTTTTCAATTAATCTCCCTCACATTAACTACACTCTTCCCAGACCACTAGACACTGACAAGGCCTAGCAATTATACGCAGGCGATGATGAATGCTAATTCATCAAAGCACAAGCCTATCATGCTCTTCCGACGGATCGAACTTCAACTCCCTTTAAGAGTACATTCGGTGTTTTAAGCGAACGAATCGAAGCTCAATTCAGGCTTGTTCAAGGTTATACTGATGCTAACATATCACGTTTAAAGGTTTAGAAATGATAAAACGTACTTATAAGGCTGAACAACAACCAAACGCCCGTTTAAAGACATGGACGCCCGTCTGGAACCTACTGGACGCCCGTCCAAAGCCGGACGCCCGTCCACTTCCCCAGCACGCTTCGTCCACCCTAAGACGGCTACAACTGAATGTAAAATAACACCTCAGGCGCCCGTCCGAGAGAAACCAGACGCCCGTCTACCAAAAGCGATTACATCTATCTCAGAAATCGAACCTCAGACGCCCGTCGACTATTTCAAACGCCCGTCCGAGATACTAGGGTCCCGGACGCCCGTCTGCCTATTGCAGACGCCCGTCCGCCTGGGTTTTTCCCAAAACGCTAACATCGTCAAGACTCGATTTCCAATCCGTTTCTGACCTATTTGGCATCGAATTAAACACAGAAAAACGTAGAAAACTATATCTAATCAACCGTAGCATCTATGATCCTTCGATCAACAAAAAACCCATCTTTTACTAACATCTACAAGTCTCCAAATCACAATCTAAACTTTACAAATTACAACCGAAATCATAGGAAGAGTTTCTTACCTAATTGCAGCCACAAAACCGATCCCAACAGCCTTGAAAGCCTGCAGCTCTTCCCACAAAACTGATATCCACACGATGTGCTCCTCACAACGGTTCCAATCCTCTACTCTGATCTGAAAACAGTCAAGCTTTCCTTTAGAATTTGTGTAAACTCTTCTAACCCTTTTCTCCTCTCAAAACTTGCGCACAGGAGAATAACGTGAAGACTGAATTTTCTGATTTAATTAGGTTATGGGGATTATTGTGTGTTAATTTTCCTTAAATACATATTCCAAATTAATCCCTTTTACCATAATCACCCTTAATTACCAAAAATCAGATTTATCCCTTTAATTATATATATAACTCGAAAATATATATATATATATATATATATATATATATATATATATATATTCCAATAATTACTTAACTCCCATAAAAGAAAAGAGATAATAATATTTCGTTTTCGCAAAATGACACGTCTGCCCTTTCCCGAAAATCGGAATATTACAAATGCGTCCCGGGAGATTTGACCGTGTAGTTATGGTTCGCTTATTGTTTTTCTATAATGTTTCACTACGTAAATTCGATGCTAAAGTGATCGACTTTATGACATTGTTCTCCGATACATCATATTGTAGTTTATTTTGTAGATAGAAACTACTGATAGGGCTGGAAGAGAGGTGATTCACAATCTTCACGTCTTATTGTAGTTTATTTTGTAGATAGAAACTACTGATAGGGCTGGAAGAGAGGTGATTCACAATCTTCACGTCTCTAAGAAGGTGCTACATCTTGAGGAAAATGTGATATATTTCTCTTGCTCTCTTTGTCCTGTGCCTTGAATTTGTTACGGTTTAAGCTTACGCAATTTATTTAATGTTGGGACTCTATTCTTTGAAATTATCGTTGGTAACGATTTATATTGGGCCCACCGTGCATTGCACGGCTTACGTTAACCAGTAATTAAACAAATATCCACACCGTTTTTGTTTTTTCCCTCTGGTGTAGGATATATCAACCATTATCTATAATAGATTGGAGCCAAACCCGACACTTGATCCTTCACGATTTAAAGAAATTGCAATTTCAATTTTACACTTTTTAGTCATTTTCTATCCATCAATATTTGGAGATTATTACATATATTTTCATCGAAAAATTATTGACACATTGCTCCCGGTGTCACACTTGATTTCAATATTATATGACATACAATATTTTTATTTTTTATTTATTTTTTGCCCTCTTTATAGATTATTCGACGGTGCTTATCCGGTTTTCTCACTTTTTAACAGATTATGAAATTCCCAGCACTAAAAAAATACTCCCTCCGTCCCAATTTATTTGGGACTTATTTCACTTATGGCTGTCCCAAAATAAGTCTCATAACTCTAATTAGACTCTAAGTCGTTGCTTTGATTTCCTAAATTGTCCCAGTGTACGTGTAAAATGAAAATGGCGCTACATAAAAAAAGGACAAAAAAAAGTAAATTAACCATGTTTTAAATAACCAGACAATCTATTAAATGATGTCTATTTAAATATTGTGAGTTCCAAAATGTCCCGAATAAATTGGGCCGGAGGGAGTAAATTTTTTGGCTTGTTCGAAGCCAGATTTACTTTAATTGGTCAAAAATATTCCTTCTCGATTATTTGTTATAATTTTGATGCTTATTATCGTTAAAATTGCTACATGAAATAGGACAATGAAAACACGCCATTTGATATTGAGTCAATTTTGTTTATTTTCATTGGGTAATAACATAAGAATGATTTATTTCTTGATATGTATTTTGTGGATTGCAAGAGTGTAGACATGCAAGTTTTACTCATTATGCTGATTGATGACATATGGGGCATAATGCTTTGGTAATTTAGTAGAAGAAAAAGAAAAATAGCCTGTTAGTACATATTTACGTTTGAGTTTCACAAAATTTTAAATGGAATCTCAATGACTAAAATGTGACATTTTTGCAACTTTGGTTTCTTAATCATTTAAACTAGTATAACTTGTTCATCATGCCACACATTTGTACACTATAATTAAGTTTGGTGTGTGTTTGTTTGTTTGTATTTTTTTTTTGCGGATAACACATACACACCCCTAGCAGGGTTCGAAGCCTAGTCTCCTCACTGGGTAGCCCGGTTATACCCTAGTGAAAACCACTAGGGCAATGTACCAAGTTTTGGTGCTTTTCTTGTTAAAGAGTATGCCCCTCTTATGAATCAATTTGCTTGAAGAACATTTAATATTTCCTTGCATGAAGAACTTGTTCATTCATTCGCATTGATGATTATGTATATATTGGTTAATGTGGTTACAATCAATCTTTATGTGAGAATCTCACCAGAATTGGGTTGGTGATTCAAAAACATTGGTATAACTCGATATATTGTATCTATATAGAAATGATATAGTATCTCTATATGAGATAATATTTCTCCACGGATCGAAAAATATTAAAGAAGATTGTTGATACCCGTATAAGAGGATCTCACATTGAAATGTTGAATCCGTCACAGGTTATTTGCAAATTTTCTAGATATTGATAAAACCCATTAATGGTATATTTTATGCACATTTTGCATACATCAAATATTTTCTGAGAATATGGAGAAATGAACCAAAAGTTCAGTGTCTCATTCTAGTGATTTCTTTACATATGATGTGAAAAATAATTTGAACGTAACTAGAAGAATCCGAAATCACATAGTGATATGCAAACGCATGAAGCGCAAGAGATAAAGCGAATAAAAGAGCATCAAGGTATAGCTCGGTGCAACATGTTTGAAGAAGATCGATTCTCAGCATTAGGGGGAGATAAAGAAAACCTCATGTTAGAATAACAGAATGTCGAGAAATTTTAAGAACATAAACGATCTTCCACGCATCGGTTTAACTGAACTGCGGAAATAATCTTACTTGTAGTATTTAGCAAGTAATTTGTCAGACGTCTTAATTGAATAAAAAAGAGTGACCATTTATAAATGCACCAAAAATATTATTGATAATATTTCTCTACGACAGAAGCATAGAAGACTGATCGGAGTAAAAGATAAAAATCCGCAGAAAATTAATTCATATTCAGTCACTCATGAAATCTCTTAAAGAGATTCGTCTTGAAGACGAAAACCCCAAAATAAAACTGCATGTGCATCAAATGATTAAATATTGGGCTGCGGAACAACCAATCCATACATTGATAAGGAATTGGTATATACTAATATCGAATTAGCAATGAATTTTATGGGAGAAATTTATAATAAAATATCATAGCCATCGACGACATATTTGCCTCTTTAATTGCTATTATTATATCTGGATCCAGTACCTAAGTCACTAACAGAGTGTCAGAAACACTCAGACTAGGTAAAAATGAAATAAGCGATTGAGGTTGAGTTTGAAATGGAAATATTTGTTTGTTAATGATCAAATATATTCTCCCATTATAGATAATGTTATGTTCCACTAACTAATATATCCGGCAGTAACTTTGAGTTTTCATATGTCATGACCGCATATTTATGGGTCGTTGGACATTAATATTGTTATGAAAATCATTGGTGGATTTCAGAAATGAATTAATATGTCTCACACTTATATGGTGGTGATGCGTTTCCCCGACTTCCAATGTGGGATATCAAATTCTCCCCCCTTCCCCCCCCCCCCCCCCCGTTATAAGAGAGTGGCGTCCTCGGTAGGACGCCCAAGGCTTGTCGCTGTGGATTTTTCCCAGTTCGTCCCTACCATAGGATTCTAGAGGTCCCTCCCATCGCCTCTCACGGTGTGACACTTAGTTCCGTATTACGACTGGCTCTGAATACCATTCTCAGAACGCCTGGACACTGGGTGCAGTAGCATTAAACGAGTCATAAATGGTCCGGTCAACTTCTTAGACCATCGTCCTCGCTTGGTCTAAAAAGACTAACCCGAGTTGACAAGACATTTATGTCTCACACTTATATGGTGATGATGCGTTTACCACACTTTCAATGTGGGATATCATAGATAATAAGGACCAAGAAAAAAGATGAGGGTTGATAAGGACACAATTGATATGTTAATCCATAAATACCTCATCCATTATTTTACACAAATGGAAAAAAAGATTTGTTCCCACGCCTAATTTGAATAGAAATGGAAAATAAATACACAAACAAGTACACTTCCTAATTTTTAGCAAAATAGAATTAATTTTCTCTCTCCACAAATAACTACCCAATCACCCCATTAAGCTTTTTTTTTTTTTTTTTTGGGTGTGAAAATAGCTCTCCTTTTCCTATTCCACGTTTTCACGGAAATGCATTATCTGCAAATACATTTTTCCAACAAATACATTTTCGTCCAGTGGCGGATCCAGAAAGTTTTTTCAGTAGGGTCACCGGACCGTAAAACAACATTTTTTATTCAAAAATTTGATGCAGTGGTTCACCGAAGCCTAAAACGATATTTTTAACCAACAAAACGACACTTGTTAACACTAAAACTACATCGTTTTAATACTAAAAAAAATTCTCTGGATCTTAGTGGGGTCACGTGACCCCACACTGATACACATGCATCCGCGCCTGTTTCCGTCGATACAGCAAATACATTTCCGGCGACATCTTTGCGCAGGACTTTTTTATTTTTTATTTTTCCAACCTATTGATTTCGATTATTGGCATTTTCTCTCTGTTCGGTGTGCATCAATTCGGCGTGTTCACGAATTTCTTTGTTTTTTCTTCCAATTATTTCATATACAAAGTATGTCTGTAACGCCCCGTTCCCGGATACCGAATCCTTATCCGGAAAATAAACGTTCGGCACGTATAATATTAAATAAATTCAATATTATACATAAGCCTCTACTACGTCGTATCGATTTTAGCAAACGGAAGCTAAAAAGACTCGACAAGCATAATAAATGCTACAAAGAAAAAATACAAACCAACTAAAAAGGCAGGTTATCCTTACAACAACGAAAAAGAACTTATAACATACGATGTCTTAAAGAAAAAAAACAACAAACTTGTCTTACACCCTTGAAAAAAAAGTACAACACGGTCTAAAAGAAAATACATCATAGCCTAATACAACGTCCTTGAAATTAAAAGGAATTATCATAGAAGCATCATCATGGCATCGTCGTCCTCAAACATCATCAAACTCCTGATCGAGCTCAAGATCTACATGTTCATCTTCTCACACCACAAAGCATACAACAAAATGCAATGTAGGTCACTACAAGGTACTGAGCAAGAGTAAGAAGCCAATGTATAATTAAGTCTTACAACAAAAGGTTCATTGGTTATTATTATGTTATCTTTATGAGACCGACTCAACTCTAGGGTTCACTTCATGCTCATCAACATGTTGTGACTATGAGATTCTAGCTTAGTTTATCTTTGTTACATCATCATTCAAGGGCACTACGCATGATGAATATCCACCACGAGATATCGTTTGCAACCTATCAGCGGATCACACCAATAGCCACGGGGGAAAGCCCGATAGCGTACACGTTCGGTAAAGTCCCTCCGTACGTAGGGTCTCAAACTTACGGGGTGGTGTTCCTCCGTACTTAGGGTCTCAAAGACATACAAATTTATCCACTTTATCTGAACGCCCACACATCGCGATATAGACTTGTGCCTTACCAAGAATGCATTGATGTTTAATCTTTTTACTACACAAGTATGTTTATTATTATGTTGTTAACTAACCACCTAAGTATTTTCAAGTAAGCTCCATCACAACTCCTACTCTCTTACTTAGACCCCTAGACACGGACAAGCCCTAGCACATACACAGACATTGATGAAGTCTAATTCATCAAAGCACAAGCCAATCATACCCTTCCGACGGTCCCGAACTTCAACTCCCTTGAAGAGTACATTTGGTGCAGGAACTAAACACATCAGAAGCTTAATCAGGGCTTGTTCAAGTTCATTTAATGTTATTAGATCAAGAAACAACATTTAAAACTAGATTCGGGCTTAAAATCAAACTAGACATCAAAAGCAGGTCGAGGCGCGCTTTGCACCGGGGTTGATGCGCTTATAATCGCCAAACAGTAAGCATTCTGTTGAGCCAGCGCGCCCCATGCGGTGCGAGGTCGTGCGCGTCCAAGATCGCCTCGCACTTGCATCAAGCTTCGGTGCACTTGCACCAAGCCTCTGAATGTAAAAACAAACATTCTGCCCCCTTGGTGCGCCCGCACTGGATCTGGTGCTCCCGCACCAAGCGTAGAAACTCCTAAAAACTCAGTTTTAAGCATCTAAACGATCTCCTATCGATCCCAAACGAGTTTAACACTATTAGGCACAACAAAACAGTAGAAAGGCATCACTTTTATCTAACTAAACATCACATACTTCTCTACTACAAGTAGGCATGATTTGTAGCATTAAAACACGACAAATTATACCCAAAACACAACCTTAACAACATAAGACCTTAATTAAACATTAGGAAGAGCCCCTTACTTGATTAAAGCAATTCCAAGAAACCTTCAAAGCACAGCAGCCCCAAAACATAGATTCTTCAACCAAAAACCTATGTGATCAAACCCCAAAAGAACTTAGACTTGAGCACATACTTATTTAACAACTATTCTATGAATTTAAGGAAATCTAAAACACAAAGCTTTGATCCAAACCATAACAAGGGCTAAAACTATACATTCTCAAAACTCTGAACTTTTAGTATCACTACGAAGCTCTTGTCCTGCTGATTCCGATTCCTCAAACGATTCTGAAAACCGACCAAAATTGTGTGAGGAAGAAGAAAGAGTCTCTTTGCTTTCATTTTTCAAATTGAGAGAAACATAGTTCGAACTCTGAAGGGAATAATCTTCTGACAAAAACTCCTTGGCTAGTGGGGAGTTATTTCCACAAATAAAACCTCTCACGACTACCATTAATTTCCCTTAATTACAATAAATTCCCATTAATTGCAATTTAATCCATAGTAAAATAAATATAACATTCAGACTTTTGTGAAATGACACGTCTGCCCTTTTCAGAAAATTCAGGATATTACATTCCTCCCCCCATTAAGAGAAGTTTCGTCCTCGAAACTCATGCATGCTCAAACTGTAGACCTTGCTTAGAAACTTTCTCTTCAACACCAACCAAACCGAAGCTTCACTTGATTCCCATTGACAACAACTAACCGATTCTGATCTTGCTAACCACTGAACCAACACTCTTTTGATTCCCAAACCGTTCAAACTATTGTACACACAACCCAAAACTGATCAACCACATCTTGAACCACTGAAACTTCACTAACTAAACTTCTACTTGATGCATCCTTCACCGGAAGATACATTCTTATGTTTATAATCCAAGTAGACAAAATTCTTGGATGACTGACCTATACCAAGAATCACCTTATGGTCTGTAGAATTCAAATCTATAACTTTACTCTTGCCACGGTAGATTTTAACATAACCAACAACATGTAGTAACATCCTAGCAACCTTGATTACTCTACCCAAAACGTGTTGGTATATCCAAGGAATCCTTGAGGTTGTTCTAACTAAAACTTAGGTGGGGTACCTGATTCTGATACTGATCAACATGTTCCAACTGAATCACAACTGCTCGACCCTGTCTTGAACCGAACCACTTGCTTCTTGCTGAGCCCTAGAACTTCCACACTTCCCGACACGAGTATCTCTGAGGTTACCTACCATTCTAAAGGATCAAGAAGGATCAGAACGGTTCTATGTGGTCTAGAGAGATCTTATCTTAAGGAAAGAAGCCTAGGAAAGCAAGGAACGCTTCGCTCTGATACCAACTGTAACGCCCCGTTCCCGGATACCGAGTCCTTATCCGGAAAAGAAACGTTCGGCACGTATAATATTAAATAAATTCAATATTATACGTAAGCCTCTTCTACGTCGTACCGAGTTTAGCAAACGGAAGCTAAAAGGACTCGGAAAGCACAATAAATGCAACTAAGAAAAGACACAAACAAACTAAAAAGGGAGGTTCTCCTTACAACAACGAAAAGAAACTTACAACATCCGATGTTTAAAGAAAAGAACAACAAACTTGTCTTACACCCTTGAAAAAGAAATAAAGTACAACACGGTCTAAACAAAATACATTATAGCCTAATACAACGTCCTTGAAATTAAAAGGAATTATCATAGAAGCATCATCATGGCATCGTCGTCCTCAAACATCATCAAACTCCTGATCGAGCTCAAGATCTTCCTGTTCATTTTCTCACCCCACAAATCATACAACAAAATGCAATGTAGGTAAGTACAACATACTTAGCAAGAGTAAGAAGTCAATGTATAATTAAGTCTTACAAAGAAAGGTTCATTAGTTATTATTAAGTTATCTTTATGAGACCGACTTAACTCTAGGGTTCACTTCATGCTCATCAGCAAGTTGTGACTATTGGTTTCTAGCTTAGCTTATCTTTGTTACATCATCATTCAACGGCACTACGGATGATGAATATCCACAATGAGATATCGTTTGCAACCTATCAGCGGATCACACCAATAGCCATGGGGGAAAGCCCGATAGCGTACACGTTCGGTGAAGTCCTTCCGTACGTGGGGTCTCAGACTTCCGGGGTAGTTTTCCTCTGTACTTAGGGTTTCAAAGACTTACAAAGTTATCCACTTTATCTGAACGCCCACACATCGTGATATAGACTTATGCCTTACCAAGAATGGATTGATGTTTAATCTTTTTACTATACAAGTATGTTTACTATTATGTTGTTAACTAACCACCTAAGTATTTTCAAGTAAGCTCCCTCACAACTACTACTCTCTTACTTAGACCCTTAGACACGGACAAGACCTAGCACATACACATACATTGATGAAGTCTAATTCATCAAAGGACAAGCCAATCATACTCTTCCGACGGTCCCGAACTTCAACTCCTTGTACATTCGGTGCTGGAACTAAACGCATCAGAAGCTTAATCAGGTCTTCTTAGAGTTCATTTAATTTTATTAAATCAAGAAACAGCATTTAAAACTAGATTCGGGCTTAAAAACAAGCTAGACATAAAAAAGAGGTCGATGGCGCGCCCGCACCGAGGGTTGAGGCGCTTGCTCTCGCCAAACAGGACATTCTCATCGAGCGGTGCACCCACACGAGGTCCGGTGCACAGACCGCCTCATTTGCGCTTTGCATGGCTTCGGTGTGCTTGCACCTAGCCTCTGAATGTAAAAACGGACATTCTGCCTGTTTGGTGCGCCCGTACCAAGCGTAGAAACTCCCAAAAACTCAGTTTTATGCATCTAAACGATCTCCAATCGATTCCAAACGAGTTTAACACTATTAGGCACATCAAAACAGTAGAAAGGCATCACTTTTATCTAACTAAACATCACATACTTCTCTAATACAAGTAGGCATGATTTCTAGCATTAAAACACCACAAATTATACCCAAAAGACAACCTTAACAACATAAGACCTTAATTAAACATTAGGAAGAGCTCTTACTTGATTAAAGCAATTCCAAGCAACCTTCAAAGCACAGCAGCCCCAAAACATAGATTCTTCAACCAAAAACCTATGTGATCAAACCCCAAAAGAACTTAGACTTGATCACATACTTCTATAACAACTATCCTACGAATTTAGGGGAATCTAAAACACCGAGCTTTGATCGAAACCATAACAAGGGCTAAAACTATACCTTCTCAAAAAACTCTGAACTTTTAGTATCACCACGAAGCTCTTGTCCCGCTGATTCCGTTTCCTCAAACGATTCTTAAAACCGACCAAAATTGTGTGAGGAAGAAGAATGAGTCCCTTTGCTTTCATTTTTCTAACTGAGAAACATAGTTCGAACTCTGAAGGGAATAATCTTCTGACAAAAAATCCTTGGCTAGTGGGGACTTATTTCCACAAATAATACCTCTCTCAACTACCACTAATTTCCCTTAATTACAATAAATTCCCATTAATTGCAATTTAATCTATAGTAAAATAAATATAACATTCAGACTTTTGTTAAATGACGCGTCTGCCCTTTTCAGAAAAGTCATGATATTACAATGTCACTCAGTACTTTTTGTGTTATTCAATGAGTAGGGAGTCCAATTGATGTGAAATGATATTCACACCCATCGTGATATGCAAGGTGACTACAATTATGGTTTTTTTCCCATCGTTCATCGCCTGTTCATATGGGTGCATTGTAAGTGCATGAACAAAATAAGTTTAGTTCGTAATGATATCGTCTTAACATCTTCATTCTCCTTTTCAACAGTGACATTGTAATGATATCGTCTGAACACCTGCAATCTCCTTTTCAATAGTGTCATTGTAATGATATAGTGACATTCGTATAAATATCCTTTCTGACAATGACATTGTAATGGGATAATGACACTGGTGACTATATAACCATAGTGCTTCATACAGGTAAGTAATTCTAGTGATAGTGACATTGCAGTGATATAGTGACACCGGTAAAAACGATTATTGTTCGGATTCAAATGTAAGGTAAAGTTTTCACAATGTCATTGGTATGATGTAGTGGCATGAGTGACATTGTAATCATATTGCCTAGTAGAGTGTAAATAAATTCAACGAAATATTTCACAACTCATCGGCCCTGTTTGTTTTTTTAATTCAAATGCGTTGTCATTCATGTCTTCCGAGTGATCATCAGCAATAACCGGTTCAGTGTTAACACATAGTTTGACGGTTTCTAGTCTAAGCAAATCATCAATGTACCATAGCCATGTCTCATCTTCCAAAACATCAATCGGCCCATCGTATTTTTCGTACAAAAGTTTCATGACCAATGTATTTTTTGATACATCAATTCCTACTTTCCCAGACACCTTCTGCTTCACTTCATCCAATGTCATATCGGTTTTCACACGAATCAAATAAAATTTTCCTTTTCTATAAGACCATCTTCCGCTTCTTTTGTTGTAAATCTACTCTCCACCGAATTCAAACTTAGCGGACACTATGTTGTTATCTGTGAAAGAATTATAAATTTACATCAGTATACAGTGGAAACATGAATATAGAATAATATATAAACAATGAATATATAATATATTTGTATATATGTCATCATATGTCTGTGTGATACACATATATGTAATAAGTACAAGTGTGTATATATATTAAGAAGTGTGTTTGTGTGTGTGTGTGTGTTTGCAATGTTTTTGAAATACATATATATATACATTATATATATATATATATATATATATATATATATATATATATATATATATATATATATATATATATATATACTAGTAAGATGGGACTCCGTGCAACGCACGGAGTGCCCATGCTAGCCGTTTTTACTTATGGGGAACTATTAAACATGAAGCAAAATAATATGTAACTAAATCTGTTTTTCTTAGCAAAATGTGTATGTAACTAAATGAGCCGCTCAGAGTGCAATTTTTAAGCGCAACAATGGAAAATAAAACATTTTACATTGATACATAAGCCACTGAACATATTTTTGTTCATCAGTCCACAAAAGCAAAAAGTAGGATCTGTGTGGTCAGACCCACAGCTATGTTTGATACACAACCAAAAGTTCATATATAGGAACATACATTGAACATGGTATTAATCACCATTAGTGTTCATTTTGTTGCTTGAACAAACTAATGGATTATAATAGTTGTTTGAACAAACTTCTGGATTCTGCATCCATACTTACATATTAGCCTGATACAAAAAAAAAAGCTTAAAATCTGATAATACATTTAACATGATATCGGTAATAATTAGTCTTCATTTTTTTAAAGAAGAATTAGTCTTCATCTAAAAGATAGGAACTGTATTCCATCAGAACATGGCTGTGAACGAAGAGGCAAAGCCCAAAAGGGCTTCACCATTCAAGGTCGCCATGTCAAGCCGATGAAAAATTTGTTCAATAAACTACATCTTATGTTATCTTTAGCTAAGAAAGACTGGAGAATCTATAACCATTCTGTGTAAGCATGAATAGTCAATAGATCCGTGGTTAACCATTTGACGGGGCAAATACAACCACTCTGCAGCGTGATGCCCACCCAAACGAAATCTAACCGCCGATCAAGCTTACGCATGACCGATGATGCGTTTCTGATAGGAAGAGAAGAGAAAGATAACATAAGCTATCAACCCTCACCAGGTACGGCGGCCATCTCAGCCACAAGAACGCATTGGGATAACCGAGGGTGCAATAATGGATGAAGGTGAAAAGTCGTCCCACCGACAGATAATTTTTGTTTTTTTTTCTATTAACAAAGGTTCCAACGGAAGGCGTAGGCAAAAGGCGAGAAATGATAATGGGCCTATTGGGCTAACATTGGTAAGAAAATAAAACATCATATGGTAGATGGGAACATATTTGCTCAAAAAATTCGATAGGTGAACACGTCAGCTCAAGTTTTCCCTTTTTATTAGTGTAGAGAGAAGAGATATATTTTGCTATACTTCTCGACGAAGAAAACAGACATAACATTAATATTTTATTACTCCATTCATTCCTATTTATATGTCGCAGCTGCCAAAATCAAAATTTTTTAATATGTCGTAGTTACATTTACAATACATATTTTAATACTATTTCCGCTTTTCAATATTACTTTTCAACTTCGTAGACTCGTTCAACCAATTAATTTTTCATAATCAATACAACGCTACACTTTTCAAGATTTTTTTTAACTTTCTAATGAAAGTCAACACAATAAATCAACATGGGAAAAAAATTTGAAAAAAAAAATAAATAAATAAAAAAATTTCAAAATACGATGAATAGTAAAATGCATGTCCAATGAACAGTAAAAAAGAAGATGGGCCGTTGGACCGATGAACAGTAGAAAAGGATGTAAAAAAAAAAAGGGGTTGGGCCTTTAGGCCGATGAACAGTAAAATGATGAACCAATAAAAAAAAAACAAGTGTCACTCAACCCTAACTTTTCCTTTCTTATTTAGATAGGAAGATATTAGTTATATATCAATTATAACCGGAATGTCGTTGTTTTGTGTTGTGTTGTGTTGTAACGTTAGAGGGGGTAAGAGAATAAGAGAATAGTGTTTTTACCAACGTCATAGAATACTTTATGATGACGAGGGAGAACAGATGTCGGACGGAGCCGGCAGAACAAAACTTATATTTTCAATCTAACGGGTGCCTCACTTCCGGCTGAGGATTTACCAGGCTGCTGGGGACAGGAAAAGATGCTCTATTGGGCAGACCTAATGAAATTTTCTACGAGCTACCTACCAAGAGCCCCAATACAAAGCATGGGGATTAGGCATGACACAGCGGATCAGAAGGAATCGAAACACCCTAGGGAAAGCATGCAATTCTAAGAACCTCATCAGGCCGAGGCTTACCATGGAATTCAGTTCGAGATTTTTGTTATTGTAATTCCAAACAACATTAATTATCGTTTGTTTCAATTTTTTTTATATTAATTTGTCAAAAATTTATAACTTTAACATACTCTATTGATGTGTACAAATAACAATAAAACAAACCGATAAATAAATTTAATCAAACTATAATATAATCTTAAGTAAATACTTACCCATTTGTTTAAAAATACAACACCGGTGAAATAAAATCAACGCAACTCAAAACCCGGTTTTGTTTTTTTTGGTATCAATGGTGAATTTTTTGTGTAGTAATGGTGATTTTATTGGTAGCAATGGTGACTTTTTGTGTGTGATGGAACGGTGAAGACAAGAGGCTGAAAGAGTATGTGAAAAGAGTGAAGAAGACAGGATAAGGGTTTCAAATTTGACGGATCCGTCAAAATTTGGACGAGGCATCCTCCATTTTGACGAGGCTATCAAATGGATCCGTCAAAATTTGGACGGAATCACTAACGTGGCCAAAAAGGACAGAATCCGTCCATAATTTGGACGCTCCGTCCAAATTGTGACGTCACAATTTGGACGGAGCGTCCAAATTATGGACGGATTCTGTCCTTTTTGGTCAGTGAGTGAATTTTGACGGAAAAGAAAGAATATTGTGACGTTTTATCTATATTTGGACGAAATCGTCCAAATTTGGACGCGGAACTTCAAAAAAAATGTCAGAAAAAGTTTGACCTGAAACTAAATATCACACCTTGCAGTGGCCTGATTTACCAATTTCTCCAAAATTACCCCTTTCAACATGGTTTTACTCATGGGTATAATTGTAACGCCATTTTCCGGATACTGTGTCGTTATCCGGAAACGGGACGATCGGCACGTGACGTTTAGAGTAAACACTAAACCCCACATAAGCCTCATGTCGTATCAGAAAACGTGAAAAAAAAATAAACAAGCAAGAAACTCGGGAAGCTAACATTTAATATTTTCCATTAACAAACTTAACCAATTACAACTGCTGTCAAACTAAAAATGAATAACTACCAACATTTATTACAACTCAACTTGTCTGAAAAGAGGAACCCACCGAAACTCAACGAACTCCATGACTTCTTTTCTAAGCTTGCTCTTCATACTCATCATCCAACTCGTTTCTAACATGCATATCTTCTTATTCCAAATAAAAGGAGTGAGCACCAACTGTATGTTCAGTAAGGAGAAAGAAGATCAAAAGAGAGATTCATGTATGTCGGATGCCAGGAAACATAACATGAATCTACTTCATCCAGTTTACAAAACCATTAAGAAACAACTATTAAAACATAACTTAGAACATAAGAATAGTCACTTTAAAACCACCTTGAATCATGCATAGAAAACATGACCTATTATCTACGTTCAATTCATATTGCACTTACTTGTTTGTTACACTAATTATATACTTTCTACGTTTAGCCTGCTGATCAATTATGTAAGCTGTCTATTAACCCATACTTTACTTGTTTGCTAATTGAAACATATTCGTGTCTTGTCTTTGTCTCTTACTTACGTAACATGTCTCTGCTATTGTCTTGACTGTTCAGTTCACGTTCCTTACTGACTTGACTTTGGGCTTGGTGCAACACTGGTAATATGACTAACGTACATCCAACGTGGGTCTGGGTCACGGTACCCCGCTTAGTACATCGTCTTGGGATGACATGGGTAATACAACTAGTCATACATCCGACATGGTCCCACGCTCAATACCATGGTACTCCGCTCAGTACGTCGCAAGGTCACTGACTATAAACAAATAGAAGCACATAGACAAATAGAATCACATAAATTCCATGTTAAAGTCCATATCTAACATACGTTAACATTCAAAGACCGTACCAACACCGAACTTCCATCCTATAAAAGTAACTAGAAAGCATAATAACATTCTTAAAACATAGTTTGGCAAATACCTGACAACACATAATTATGTCTAGCTCGTGCAGTTTAACATGAAACAATAATCAAAACAACCTAAAGGCATGATCATTAAATTAAAAGCGGAACCTTTTGATAAGAAGAACTCCTTACTTTAATGACGAGCCGAACAACAACTACTCTTACAAATCTTACATAAATCTATCAACCAACAACAAATCTAACATCGATTCCCCTTTTTCGATCATCCGTCAATTCCGAATAAGCCCTAATGATTAAAAACACAATCTTTAACCTTAAATCTAAAACTAATACTCTTAAGGGGTTTATGGTTAAAAAGGTCAGTTTGAACGTAGAAACATACAAAAATGACAGTGGAATATTTTATTGGGTAAAAAGGGTATGTCCTTATTCCACTGTGATTTAAATTCTTTCGTATTCAACTACAAAAACGAATATATATTTTGATCTGATTATCGAACGATGATAATTCTTTCATCACATTTTTCCTTTTTTCATCCTCTTTATTTAGACATCTCATTTGATTTTTTTTAATGTTATTTTCGAGGACATTTTTGTTAATAACACATAAACAGTGGAATATTGAAACATTGGATTTGGGGTCAGTTCCACTGCAGCAAACAGTGGATTTGGGGTTATGAACAGTGGATTTGTCCTTATCACCCAATTTTTATTTCCGCTGTCATGATTCCTATTTTTTCCTCTTTTTTTCCTTTTAAACCATTCCCCCTACTCTTAAAAGACAATAAATATCATAAGTTAAATTTATCCGCAAACCACTCGTAAAACGGATAGAAAAGCGGTGTACCAAATTATGACCGGATCATATTCTTTTTCTTTTTCCCTTCTCTTTTTCTTTTTACTTCTTCCTCCGAGCCGTCAATCAAATTTCCTCCTATTTCCGTGAACAAAGCGTTCGGGTATACCTTTATATATATATATATATATATATATATATATATATATATATATATATATATATATATATATATACTAGTGAACGTGAACCGTGCAAGGCACGGCGAGCCCAAAATAAATTGTTACCAACGATAATATCAAAGCATAGATTCCCAACGTGAAATAAATTGCGTAAGCTTAAACCGTAACAAATCCAAGGCACAATACAAAGAGAGCAACAGAAACATACATTCTCGGCAAGAGTTAGCTCTTTCTTAGAGTCGTGGAGATTGTGAATCACTTCTCTTCCAGCCCTATCAGGAGTTTCCACCTACAAAATAAACCACAATATGATGTATCGGAGAACAATGTCATAAAGTCGATCCCTTTATATTCGAATTTACGTAATGAAACATTATAGAAAAACAATAAGTGGACCATAACTACATGGTCATATGTCCCGGGACGCCTTAGCTTCCAGATCATTAATATGCTTGAAAATGTGTTTCACTCATTTTCTATACGATATGAACGATATAAAAAGTGATTTGGTATTCCAACGTCAATTTTAGTGACGTTCGTACTGCAAACGGCCGTCGGTTCCGCCGACGTTATGTTATTCAAAATAATAAAAATATTTAATGTGGTGTCCACATGGTCACATGTGGGCACACCTTCTTGGCGCGGATATTTGTTTGCCTTGATTTTTTTGTTGTTGTATTTTATAGCTAAACTTGACTCATCTTCCATCGTACACTACACAGTAGAACTTCAAATCCGTCGGTCTTTCCTTTTTTTTCCCCTTTTCTGCACAAACTACTAACAATATACGTTTGATAAAAAAAAAGGACACGGTTTTATTCAATTGTTGTGCAAAAAATCTGCAAGAGGTAGATCTTTCTTAGAGACGTGAAGATTGTGAATCACATCTCTTCCAGCCCTATTAGGACTTTACACCTGCAAAATAAACCACAATATGATGTATCGGAGAACAATGTCATAAAGTCGATCCCTTTAGCTTCGACTTTACGTAATGAAACATTATAGAAAAACAATTAGCGGACCATAACTACACGGTCAAATGTCCTAGGACGCCTTAGCTTCCAGATCATTAATATGCTTGAAAATGTGTTTCACTCATTTTCAATATGATCTGAAGGATATAAAAAGTGTTTTGGTATTTCAACGTCAATTTTAGTGACGTTCGTACTGCAAACGGTCGTCGGTTCCACCGACGTTATGTTGTTCAAAATAATAAAAATATTTAACGTGGTGTCCACGTGGTCACATGTGGGCACACCTTCTTGGCGCGGACATTTGTTTGCCCTTATTTTTTTGTTGTTGTATTTTATAGCTAAACTTGACTAATCTTCCGACGTACACTACTCAGTAGAACTTTAAATCCGTCGGTCTTTTTTTCCCCCTTTTCTACACAAACTACTAGGGATGTCAATTTCTATCCAACCCGATGGATATCCACCCTACCTTGCCCGTTAGGGTAGGGAACTTTTAAGGGTAGGGTATGTGTTGGACTTATTTCTTAGTTTTGATGATGAGTGCCATACTAGCTGTTATAGTGCAAAGGCAAAAAGATGTCTAGATAAAATGTATAGGTTTATTAGAGTTTGATTCATAAATAGGTTTGATCAAACAAGCACTGTAAAAAGGTCACGATTGTTTATCGCCAGATCGATCTAGGTCGATGGGGTAGATAGGTCGATAGACTGGTCTGGAACTCTTGCCAAGATCAAGATCAAGGCTGAGGATTCAAACTCAGTGAATGAAGGCTAAGGGATCAAACTTAGTATTTAATGTCAAGGATATGGAATCAGAATTTAGGCAAGTCTGTGATGACCTAAACTGATTACATATACCTTGTGTAGAAGGTCTAAGTTCCACAAGTTGGATGATGTTTGGAACTTGGTTATACTTTAAATGATGTAATCTAACTTCACAAACAAAAGTTGGATAAAAAGATTCAGCTGCATTATATTTTACAGACAAAAATATGATGTTCAGCAGACTGATTGGTTTTACAAACAGATCGAACCGATATATATCTCGATTAATTCAAGATTATTGGGAAGTTACATGGATAAGAACGACCAACTACCTCGACTTATCAAGCAAATCAAAATTTGAGATTAAAAGACGTTGGGATGATCCATATTTTTATCCATTGGATATAAGTCAAAAGGGTGATGATCAGATTGTCAAAAGTAATCTGACGATGTCGATCTTATGAATAGTGTGAATGTAATGCAAGCTGAGATGGACAAATACAAGGAACGGTCACATTTGAATTTCAAATTCAAGTCACATGCATTCCTACCTATAAATAGAGGACTTTCAACTCAAGAAGAAGATGATGAATTTTGGGATAAACTTTAAGTGATAACACCTGAGTGAAAAACACCTCTTGAACTTTATCGAACTTAAGGTCTCTTGATCCAGCTTATTTTCTTCAAGTGCATTCTCGTGTTCAAGCTACATCAAGCATACACACTTGAAGGCGCAAGCTGTGATTACATCATCCTAATCAAGTGCCGCAATTGAATCATTTATTTGATTCATTCTTTATTTTATAAAGAAACCTGCCAAGACAAAGTGAAGCATCTGTTAGGTGTGAAAGACTGTTGGTTTGTGGTGAAGCTGGTGAAGAGGCAATCCTACCCTTCAAGGACCAGTGGAAGACTCAGGAGCAGCAATCCTACCTGTTCTTAGTTTTCAGTTTGTGAAGCCATAGTTATTGGTGAAGGACAAGCAACCTAGGATTCTTTGTATGAGATAACTCGAGAGATCACTAGTGAATTTCTCCAACATCACAGGAGAAGAGTGGACGACAGGATTACATCACCTGGAACCACTATAAAAATTTCTCTACTTACTGCATTTACTTTCTGCACTTAATCATCTTTCACATCAACTCTTTGAATCTAGAAGCCGAAATCACACACATACATTCATGAGTATCTAATACTTAGTAACATATTTAACAACAAGTGTAACAAGGCTTAATTTTGATATTATTCATTTGCACAAATCAAAGCAAACTAAAGCTGTCGATGAGACTCATTTATCAATGAAGCTCTCGAGCTCTCGCCAGACTCATCAAGTATCAAAGAAGGTGAAGTTCTGAATTTGTTAACTCCAAAGTTTTAAGTGTTAAGTTTATTCACCCCCCCTCTAAACTTAACTAAAGCCTTTTCAAGGACCAACAATTGGTATCGGAGCAAAGGCTTACGCTCGAAGAAATCCTACTTGTTGTGCTTGTGAAAATTCTTTAAAACTTTCTTTCAAATTCTACCGATTTTCAAGACTTGCATCATGGACAACACACAGTATGCTAGAACTATGTTGATGTGTTCTCTCGATGATTTGATGAGTATAAACGTCGAATGCAGGCATATCTTGTCGCTACTCATGATGAGATGATGGATGTATTAAGCGAAGGACCACTTTGGAGATTACAAAGGCGATGAATAGTGGGTGACAGAATCGAGTACATTCCTAAACCAAAGAGAGAATGGAATGCGAAGACAGGAAAAGAGCAAACCTCAACAACATTGCTATTGATATCATCTACGTAACCTTGGATAGCAATATGTACATGAAAGTCAAAGATTGCAAGGCGCAAAGGAACTTTGGGATAAGATTCACTTAATCTGTGAAGGCACCGATGCAATAAAGAAGAACAAAATCGGTGCAGGCGAAAAAGATTTCAAAAGTTCAAGATGCTACCTAATGAAACCATTGAGCAAATGGAATCAAGATTCAATGCTATCTTTGGATGAACTTACCTGCTTGAGAGTAAGTTATTCAAAAGAGGAAGTAAACACCAAAATCTTGGAAGCTCTACTGCAAGAGATGTTTGGAAAATGAAGGTGACTGCAATTGAAGAAATGAGAAAGTTGCATGAAGAAGATACCTTCAAATTGTTTTAGAGATCTCAAGGCCTATGAATTTAGTAAGAAACTTGTACTGAGATCGAAAAGGAAGAGCCAAAGACCATGCATTGGGTGCTTCACATCATGAAGAAACATCAGGAGGACAGGATGATATCTTTGGATGAGATGCAAGAGCGGATTGCCCCTCTTGAGCAAGAAAATCGAATGATGAAGACTGGAAAGGCCCCTACAAGAAATTTCACAAAGAGGCCCTCTTGAAAGAAGGAAAGAAGAACCAAAGAAAGATAATGACTATCTATGCTTTCATTGCAAGAAACCAGGACACTTTGGACTGATCGTCCACGAGTTGAAACAAGGCAAGGAACTCGATTATCTTTGCTTCAACCGCAAGAAGCCTGGACATTTTAGACTGATTGTCGGACCTTCCAAGACCAAGAGTCAACAGAGAAGACATGGCAAGAAGGCTATGGTTTTTGAAGATGAATCAGGATATGAAGTGGAATCAAAAAGAAATGAATCGGATGACACAAAGATCAAGTTGTCGATATGGAGGATTATGCTTTGATGGCCAACATGGATGGCGAGGAGGTATACAACATCGTATCTATAAACACTCCTGCTGGAAGTGATTGTGAATCAACTTGTGGT
Source organism: Gentiana macrophylla (assembly GCA_026214975.1). Lineage (NCBI taxonomy): Eukaryota > Viridiplantae > Streptophyta > Magnoliopsida > Gentianales > Gentianaceae > Gentiana > Gentiana macrophylla. The sequence goes on from CM047815.1 coordinate 88,846,597, forward strand.
TCAAATCCCAAAAATTTCGACAACAATGAGACTTTGGATGCCATCCTTAATCAAGCGAGGATAATACAATCAAGTTATGAGGTTGTGAAGGTGAAAAAGAAGCTCTTGAATTGGAAGTTGGAAGATTGAAAATTTGAATTAAGAGTTCTCAAAGGTAAGGAAAGGATGTTGAGCAGAATCAAGATAAGTCTCTTTGAATATCCAGCTGACCTTCGAATATTTGAACCATCTTGTTCCTCAGCTGCATACAAATCTGGAAAGCCTTATGGTGATAGAACAGGGCTTGGATTTGGAACTCAGCAATCTAACAAGAGTGGATCCAGTAAGGTCACTGAACCTAGTTCCAGAATTGGTCCTAAGTTTGTACCTGCACTAGATCCAACTCCCAGTAAGGTTGCTGAAGCAGCAAAACCAAATGAGAATGCTTCAAGGAAGCAAAATCAGAAGACTAAGAAGTCAACAGCTCCTAGTAAAATGAATAAATCAAAAATTAGATTCTTTGTACCTTCTAAGCTGCCGATATGAGACTGCTACTAAGTCTCTTTGGACCACGAAGGGAGGAAAAGCAGAAATATTCCAAGGATAAGAATCCTAAATCCAAAAATGTTGATCATTCAAGGGATACTTATCTCGGAGGGGAAAGGTAGACTGCTCTCACGATAATGATTGGAATATTCTCGCATCTAATGCTAGAAAGCATCAAGATAACCATACCGCTAGGGTAAAACCTAGACAATGGAATCGCAGAGGACTTACATAAGACCTCGTGAGACTCCATATTACTGTGGTCTGCTCCTAACAGACAAAGACATCTATGGTTATGCAAATGTTTCTAACAACAAGAATCATTTCAAACAAGCATTATGTACCAAAAGGCCGGAAAACATATGTGGCTCTACACAACCTCATGTTAGAACTTATGGATGTGTGGAATACATGTATGAACCAAAGTATGACACATTTAGGAGAAGACCTTATGGAAACATACCAAAGGTCATGCTTGCCATCGACCACTATGGACCCAAACAGTTTGGGTACCTAAAATGTATTAACTTTGTTTTGTAGGGTGTGCGGTACTTTGACAATGGATGCTCGGACACATGACAAAGAATAAGCCTTTATTTAACAAACTTTGTGGCAAAAGATGGTCCAAGGGTGAATTTTGGCAACAAAAATACACTGGTTATACAAGAGGATATGGCACACTTATCGAAATGGACTTACAATCAAGAATGTTGCATATGTGGAAGAATTGGACTACAACTTCTTCGAGCCTTTGGACAATTCGTGATTTGGGATACAAGGTCACTTTTGACAAAAACAATTGTATTGTCATTAGTGAAAGAGGTGATCAAGTTGTACTTGTTTGGTAGAAGACAACGAACATGTATGTTGTGGATTGGTCTCATCTGCGATTCGAAAACTGCACTGATTGTGCATACCAAATCTAAACTAAATTGGTTATGGCACAAGAAGTTAAATCACTTGAATTTTGATGATATTAATCGGTTGGTGAAAAAGAAGTTAGTGGTTGGTTTACGAGATCACATTCAAGAAAGATGCTATACGTGATGCATGTCGACCAAGGTAAACAGATAAAGTCAAGTTTCAAGTCAAAGACTAAACAATCAACTAACAGAGTGTTGGAGCTTATGCACATGGATCTTTTGGACCAATAACTCCAACAAGTGTGACAGAAAGAAATACACCTTAGTGGTTGTGGATGATTTTTCAAGATACACTTGGGTGATATTCATGAACAAGAAAAGTGAGACACTCCAAAGCTTGCCTAATCTTTTGAAGAGATTACAAAATGAGAAAAGTTTAATGATCATAAAGATTAGATCGGATCAGAGTAATCGAATTTCTCAACAAAGTTATAAGAGAATATTGTGAGCAGAATGGTGTACTTCATCAACTTGTCTTCTTCTTTGGTACACCTCAAACAAAATGGGGTTCTTTGAAAGAAGAAACAGGACATTAAAGGAAGCGGGAAGAACAATGATTTGTGAAGCATTGCTACCGAAAGATATTGGGTCAAGCGAAGAAATACTGACATGCTATACACAAAATAGAACATCAGTAAACAAGAAAGTTGAAGACACCTTATGAGATCTGGAATGGAAGGATACCTAATATATCCTATTTTCACCCATTTGGGAGCAGATGTTTTATTCTAAATCATAAAGTTCATTTGAAAACATTCCAACCAAAATCGGATGAAGGAATTTTCTTAGGATATTCTTGATCGTGAGCATTGAAGTCTTGAACAAAAGAACACTGAAACATGAAGAAACAATCAATGTTGTGTTTGATGAACCTAAGTTTTATTGGTATGGAAGATAAAGAGTGTGAACTCTTTGAACATCAACAAATCAACGATCCAGTTGTGTTGAAGTTTTGGAAAGATTCAATGACTTAAAAGTTTCGACATCGCTCCCCTGAACACACCTGCCGACAATGTTCTTGATGCAACAATGAAGCAATTCAAGGATCTGTGACCCCTGTAGAAGAAACTACAGCAGACCTATCAAGATGATATATTCGAAAATCAAAATAACCAAAATCCACAATGGTTAAGGAATCACCGCTTTGAACAAGTTATTGGCAATGTCTGACAAGGTGTAAGGACTAAGACAACTGGAAGCTATGTTTACTTGTTTTCTATCTCAAATGGAACCTAAAGTTGTTGAAGAAGCAATTTCAGATCCAGATTGGATAATTGCTATGCAAGAAGAATTAAATGAATTTGAAAGAAATCAAGTTTGGACACTAGTTGAAAGGCCAGTTCATGCAAATATCATTGGTACTAAGTGGGTATACAGAAATAAACTTGATGAATCAGGTACCATTGTGAGAAATAAGGCCAGACTAGTTGCAAAAGGCTATTCTCAAGCAGAAGGAATAGATTTTGATGAAACCTATGCACTGTTGCAAGATTAGAAGCTATCGATTATTCTTGGCACATCTTGCATATAAGAACTTCAAAGTATATCAAATGGATGTCAAGAGTGCATTTTTGAATGGTATCCTAGAGGAGGAAGTGTATGTTCAGCAACCTCCTGGATTTGAAGTTAAAGATCAAGAAGATAAAGTGTATAGACTCAACAAAGCACTTTATGGATTGAAACAAGCACCAAGAGCTTGGTATGAGACTCTATCTCAATTCTTGGTGGACAATGGTTTTACAAAAGGCACCATTGACAAGACACTTTTCAGAATCAGTGAAGGAAACAGCACCCTGCTGGTACAAATTTATGTTGATGACATAATTTTTGGCTCTGAAAATGATTTACTTTGTGAAAAGTTTGCAAATCTAATGAAAAGTAAATTCCAAATGAGTATGATGGGAGAAATGAACTACTTTTTGGGATTGCAAGTCAAACAAATAAAGGATGGAATCTTCATTCATCAAACCAAGTATACCAAAAAGTCTGTGAAGAAATTTGGTATGGAAACAAAGACTAAGAGCTCAACTCCATGAGTACAAACATCGATTGGATGAAGATAAAGAAGGCAAAGATGTTGATCGGACTTTATATGAAGGATGATAGGCGATCTCTTTGTATCTCATGACCAGCCAGACTGATATATCCTTTCTTTGTAGGTGTTTGTGCAAGATTTCAATCCAAACCTAAAGAAAGTCATTTAGAGTGCGATTAAGAGAATTCTCAAGTATCTTAAAGAGACTTTGGGAGTAGGAATTTGGTATTCCAAGGAGGAAGCTTCAAGGTAATATCCTACTCAGATTCTCGATTATCTTTGGATGCAAGATTGATAGAAAAAGCACCTCAGGAACACATCAGTTAATGGGAAATAGAGTGGTCTCCTGGTTTAGCAAGAAAAGCAATTCTATTTCAACTTCCACTTCTTTGAAAGTTGAATACATTCTTCTTTGGAAAGCTCTTTGTGCACAAATACTATGGTTAAGACAACAATTAAGGGATTATGGAATTGAAGAAAAGGAAATTCCAATCATGTGTGACAACACAAGTGCAATTGCAATCACGAGAAAATCTGTTTTGCATTCAAGAACCAAGCACATTGATGTGAGACATCATTTTATAAGAGATCATGTTGAAAAGAAAGATGTGGTGGTTCTATACATCCCTCATGAAGATCAACTTGCGATATTTTCACTAAGCCACTTGATAGTGAAAGATTTGCCAAATTAAGGACTCGAACTTGGAATTATAAAGATTGGTGATATTCGTTATCTTGGAATTCACCAAGGGATTAGTCTTTGCTATCTTTGGGTGAGCTCACTTAGCAGATTAGTCATTGGTATCAACAATTCCATGTACTTATGTTTGAACAATTGAGCAAATGAGGTTGCCAAGGGATTGGTCTTTGTCATGTTGGGTGAGCTCACTTGATGATCGGTCATTGGTATTAAACTTCATCTTGTATTATCAATTGAACAAAACAAGGAGAAAACAAGGATCAAGAGAGTCACCTTTGTCAGGTTTCTTTGAAGCACATTATCGCCAGATGCTTGAGCCCACCTGCCGAGGATACCTTCTTTGAAGGAAACTTTACTCAGTCAAAGTCATTAAAGTCAAAAAGCAGTTTGGCGGGATATTTATTTTATCCATTATTACCACAGTTAAACCATCCAACGGTTACAAACGTTATGGAGGAGTAATGGACCACGTGTCAAGACAGCATTTAATCAGATTTAATCGTGGTTACCTCAATGTACGTGCTATGACAGTTTCAACTACCCACTGTCTATATAATAATCGTATTACACATAGCAGATTCACCACTTGCATTTTCTGCTTTATCTCTGCAAATTCTACTTCGTGTGAACACAGATTTGAGAGCAACTCTTCTTCATCTTTTTCTTATTTCAATGGCGGAAAGAGTTGAAGTTCAAATTGAATCAAGCCAAAGTGTAAGAGGCTATGTTGTTGATGCAAATCAAACAGAATTGGCCATCAATATAGGTCGAAGAATAAGAAGATTTGCAGGACTGGAGAATATACTCAACATCAGATTAGATACGATATCATACACCAATGTTATTGATTTCTGGAAGAATATGATTATAGAAGAAGGAACTGAAGCCTTCAAAACCACTGTGAATGGTAAGGAGCTTGTAATCTCCTCCAGTCTGCTGAGACAAGTGTTTGGTTTTGAAGAAATTGTTGATGGTTCAGTCAATCCTGAAGCAATGGGATTGAACAAGATAGCATTCGTGGATCAGATTAAAATACATCAAGACACGAAATCAGCTCCTGGCATCAACTGCAGGGATATTTGGCCTGAGTACAACCTGCTGAGCAAATTAATTGCAAAGAACATACTGGGGTTGGTTGGCAGTATGGATACTCTATCTGGACCCAAAATAGAGTTGATGATGATCATTTGCAGGAGTTTGAAGTTTGATTGGGCTGGTTATTTCATTCACTATATGAAGAAAGTAGCCAAGGAGGACAAATTGAAGAAGAGAAAATCAAAGGCTTTACCCCTAGGGTTGATGGTTCAGACTCTGCTGAATCATCTGGAGGTTACTGATCTTGAGCCAGTTGACATAAATCAGTCCAGATACAAGAAGGAGATTGATTATGCAATTCCTGGACTTGATGATGATGAAGAGATTGCTGGAGAAGCTTCTGATGATGATAATGATGGAGATGATGGTGATCTTTGGTGGTGGCGAGTTCAGTGAGACTAAGAAGATTTCTATCAAACTCTTTGCACCAAAGAAAGTTCTTGGGAAAAGAAAATTTGGAACCACAAGGAAGATAACTGAAGTGTTAAAGCCTTCAAAGAGAACAAGGAAGGAAACAGCACAGACTGATGAGTCTGCTGAGGGTCAAGTGGAAGTTACTGACCCTGCTGTAAGTTCAAGAAAAACTGTTGGTGAAATTTTTAGAGAACAACTGAAGGAAGCTAGCGAAAAAGAAAATTGACTAGAAAAGTTGATGATGATGAACCCTATCCAGGAGGATGAAGGAGGTTTCCAAAAAGAAGAAATATGGCAAGGGAAAGAGTTGAAAAACCCGGAAGCTCAAAGAGTCCAGGAGGAAGCACCAGAGAGAAGAGGAAGAAGAATTTGTTGAAGTTTGAGCCCCTAACTATCATTCCACCGATTATTATCGGTGATTCATCAAATGAAGAAGTTATCAAGTCCACCGATGTCTTTGAGCAGTTGTTTTTGAGCAATCAGAGAGGATGTACTGGCTGATCTACTGACCACTCGAGCTCTTTGTAGTATCCATTGAAGAACCACAAGAAACCATCGAACTGAACTCCGCTTTGTGGTGGTTGAAGAGGTGTTTGGAGACTTGGTTGAAGACCCCGCAAATTTGGCAATAGTTCGGGGGAAGAGCGTCTGCTTTGCTAACCTATTTGATGAGCATATAAGTCGAGGGGACCCAAGTGTGATCTGAGATGGAAGTAGTAGGTACAAATGTACAATCTCAAGACAACTCTTGACTTTCAAACATCTGTAGAAGATACTATGAATCTCGCTTGTTGGAACCTTTGGAGGTCAACAAGCTCACTGAGCTGCTCCAGGAGATCTTTCATGCCATTTGAAAGGCATGTAAAAAGAGCAAGAAAATCGAAGAGTATGTGGATCCCAAACTTGACAAATTCTTTGATTACTTCGATGGAAGTTTGGGTTCTACAAAAGACAAAAACCATTGCTCAACCAATGATGATTTTGAAGAATGGGTCTTTGACAAGTTGGGAGTGGAAAATTTCTTTGGATCTCGATTGATACAACCTTCTTCGCAATCAAGGCGATGGATCTATTTGATGAGCAATGGAAGGAGGAGGGTATCAAATTTAGAGATCCAAGAGATGGTCTGATGATTCTTCTTCATCATCGGATAGCGAGAGAGACTTTCCTCGGACCGGGACAATCAAGTGGGGCTGCACTAACACATGTACCATCTATACAGCAGTCCATCGATCTTTGGTAGATCTCTGAGAGGTCGCTAGATTTGGAGAAATGGATGAGGATCTACAAGATCTCACCATGGATGATCTAGAAGCTTTGATCATGAAGGAATAAATTTGAGTCTGTGGTGGTGGTGATGAACCAAGCACATTTCATGTTGTAGAGCCTCCTCTTGCACAAACTGAAGATGTACAGAATCTTGATTTGGATGTGGAAAAGATCATCGACTTGATGAACCAAGTGCTAGTTACGAGGAATCCATTGAATATCAAAGTGGATTTGACTTTGAAGGATTCTCACCAAAAGCGCCATGATTCGACCAAGATTGGTCATGCAGAAGGTTTTCAAGTGGATAATGAAGCCATATTTAATCCACGAGGAAATTGAAGAGGAGAGTGCAGTTCTTTGTACAAACAAAGACTTTGCACAAAGGTTGGAACAGGAGAGTGCAGAGTGCTTGAGTCTCAAACAAAGACTGGACACAAAGTTGGAACAAACTTTGGGTTTGGAGGAAACCCTGTTGTTGTTGAAATTCGCCAGAAGTGAGAACTGCTTGAGCCAAGGCCCTTTGTAGGAAAAGATAGTCGCCAGATTGCGTTAATGAGGATGAGCATTTCTTTGGACTATAACTCTGATGATGAAGAATTTCAAATTTTGGAGAAGAAGAAGTTGTTGAAGAACCCGCACAAGATCCTATCCTTGAAGATGTTCTTGGTGCAATGGTTGAGGAAGGACCTCCCCTGCTTGGGAGAGATTTGAGAGTAGAGCTATGGTCATCGCCAGACAACAGCACAATATAGAGTTGAGGAGCTGTGATGGATCTTGATGATAGAATGGCGAGTGGAGTGCCAATTGAAGTTGTCAATGAGTTAAGAAGCGTAAGAAATGACATGCAACGATTAAGAACTCAATTGGATGAGCAAGAACAAAGATTTGAAGAATCGATGAAGATGGTAAATGATAATAGACAATCATCGTCTGATTGCTTCAAACTTTGCATCTACTCAAAATGCAATGAATAATTTGATGCTAGATGTCCAGGGTATCAAAGTTGGAAATAAAGCCAAAGACAAGTTTCTAAAAGATCAACTTGTCTCTATACATGAGAAACTTGACAAGCTTCTGTGAAGCTCCCAAACTTGCTTGAGCCTATTGATGCACAACAACCTCTTGTGCTCGATCCCAAATTTCTTGAAAGGATCAACAGGTGGAAGAGACCCCGCAATCAAGGATTACTTCACTTGATACTAGAATGGAACAATGGCAGGTCAATTTGCAGTGATAGTATCACAGAAGCTATTCATGGCCTCATCTCACGTTTTGTTGATGATGTCACTAAGGGGAAGAGGGCCAATCAGGTGCAGCAAGAAAGGAGGTCGCTAGACTCTTTGCCTGAAGAGATGGTGATGATACAAATGCTTTTAGGCAACTTTGCACTGGCAGAGTGCAACTCACCGATGATCTCTATCACAAGTACAAGAAAGAGTTTCATATGAAGGAGACCCTATCGTGACATGGGATTTCATGAAGGTCTTAACTCTTTCTTAAGTTTGAAGTTTTGGGAGGCAAGGATTAGAGCTTTAAGAGCAACTACCGAGGAGGCGAAGGAGTAGTAGAGGTGAAAAGGTGTCGCCAATTACAAAAGCAAAAGATTCACTAAATGAATTTAAGGAGCTGTATATGAAGTTTGGCTTCAGGGTGAATCAGATCAATCTTGTCCTGCCTGAAGCATGGAATTGGTGGAAACAAGTCAATTCTTATATTGACTTTACACTTATTGAGAATGAATGGATGGTTGAAATGATAGAAGAGATCAGAGCCTATCAAGAGCAAGCTGAGAAGGCTAGACAAGAAAGAGAAAAGAGACAATAGATCAGCTACTTTTCATTGTTTATCTTTGCTGTATCTAGTTGTAATAACTGTGAACAAATATTTATAATGAGAATTGACTAAATTTGTTCTGTTTGTGTTTTTATCTTTTGCTTTCTTTGATTAGGTGAGGTAGTGGCATCATCACCAAAAGAGGGAAATTGTTGGACTTATTTCTTAGTTTTGATGATGAGTGCCATACTAGCTGTTATAGTGCAAAGGCAAAAAGATGTCTAGATAAAATGTATAGGTTTATTAGAGTTTGATTCATAAATAGGTTTGATCAAACAAGCCTTTGTAAAAAGGTGGCTGATTGTTTATCGCCAGATCGATCTAGGTCGATGAGGGTAGATAGGTCGATGGCTGTCCGGAACCTGCCAAGATCAAGATCGAAGGTGAGGATTCAAACTCGAGTGAATGAAGGCTAAGGGATCAAACTTAGTATTTAATGTCAAGGATATGGAATCGAGAATTTAGGCAAGTCTGTGATGACCTAAAGCGATTACATATACCTTGTAGAAGGTCTAAGTTCCACAAGTTGGATGATGTTTGGAACTTGGTTATACTTTAAATGATGTAATCTAACTTCACAAACAAAAGTTGGATAAAAGATTCAATTTGCATTATATTTCTGAGACAAAAATATGATGTTCAAGCAGATCGATTGGTTTTACATGAGATGATGAACCTGGCGATATATATCTCGATTAATTCAAGATTATTGGGAAGTTACATGGATAAGAAACGACCAACTACCTCGACTTATCAAGCAAATCAAAGGTGAGATTAAAAGGCGTTGGGATGATCCATATTTTTATCCATTGGATATAAGTCAAAGGGTGGGATGATTGCCTTTGTCAAAAAGTAATCTGACGATGTCGATCCCATGAATAGTGTGAGAATGCGGTCTGAGATGGGACAAATACAAGGAACGGTCACATTTGAATTTCAAATTCAAGTCACATGCATTCCTACCTATAAATAGAGGACTTTCAACTCAAGAAGAAGATGATGAATTTTGGGATAAACTTTAAGTGATAACACCGAGCTGAAAAACACCCTGCTGAACTTACTGAACTTAAGGCTGCTGATCCAGTTATTTTCTTCAAGTGCATTCTGTGTTCAAGCTACATCAAGCATACACACTTGAAGAGGCGCAAAGCTGCTGATTACATCATCCTAATCAAGGCTCTTTGCAATTGAATCATTTATTTGATTCATTCTTTATTTTATAAAGAACCTGCTGAAGACAGTGAAGCATCTGTTAGGTGTGAAAGACTGTTGGTTTGTGGTGGAGCTGGTGAAGAGGCAATCCTACCCTTCAAGGACCAGTGGAAGACTCAGGAGCAGCAATCCTACCTATTCCCAGTTTTCAGTTTGTGAAGCCATAGTTATTGGTGAAGGACAAGCAACCTAGGATTCTTTGTAACAGATAACTCAGAGATCACTAGTGAATTTCCTCCAACATCACAGGAGAAGAGTGGACGTACAGGATTACATCACCTGGAACCACTATAAAAATTTCTCTACTTACTTACTGCATTTACTTTCTGCACTTAATCATCTTTCACATCAACCTGCTGAATCTAGAAACTGAAATCACACACATACATTACTGAGTATCTAATACTTAGTAACATATTTAACAACAAGTAACAAGGCTTAATTTTGATATTATTCCGCTGCACAAATTCAGCAAACTAAACTGTCATGAGACTCTTATTATCAGTTATCGAGCTCTTGAGCTCTCACAGAACTCATGAAGTATCGTGAATTTTCTTTGAAGTTGCAGAATTTGTTAACTCCAAAGTTTTAAGTGTTAAGTTTATTCACCCCCCCCCCCCCCTCTAAACTTAACTAAAGCCTTTTCAAGGGACCAACAGTATGGATTTGATTTTTCAAAACCCACAATAGGGAGGGTAGGGTATGGATATCTATTTTCTACCTGTGGAAATATCCACCCGACCCACTATATAACATATTGTTCATATTTTATATATATAATAAATTAAGGCACCATCCTGCCTCAAAATCATAGAGATAAAAAAATTGGACACTAGACAAATAAATTCAATATTTTGCTACACCAACCAAGAAGAGAAAAATTATGGTGCATCGGTGATTTGACGGGTTATACCAAGTGGAGGGATGAGATGCATCCTACTCATCCACTTTCACACAATAGATGTGGTAGGTATGAGGTGGATGTATCACATCCATCTACTTGGTATAACTCCGTAAAACAATCAAGAGAACATGAATACACGATTTAATTGTTCTTCGTCACACAATGATAAGAATTTTTGTAATGCCCCGCTCCCGGATACTGTTCGGTAAAAACTAGTTTTATAATTTATAAACCGAAACACCCCAAGTATAAGGATCGTAGTATAGGGTGTTTACGGGTCGTCCTAAGGGAGTGGAATGTTTATCGGATTCAAATATAAATCTATATCAATTATGTCACAATTATTAACTAAACTACTAAACTAAATTTGAAACTAACTAAAACCTAAACCTAAGAATTAAAACTAAAACAGAAATAAAAACAAGCGAGAAAAATAAGAAAAGCAGGAAGGATGGACGGCGTTCACTAAAGTGAACAGCGCCTCAAAACTAAACCTAATGGACGAGCGTGCGCTGCTTGCGGACGACGAGCGTCTAACTACGAACTGAAGCAGAAAATTGCAGAAAAACAGCAGGAAACTAGGGTTTATAAAACTAAAACTTAAACTAAACTTAATCTAACGATTTGATTAAAACAATTAAAGGAAAACACAGCAAAGCGACTAGATTCCACCTATCAACCAACAACTCAACTAGATGATGATTTAGAACATAGTTTTTAGTAGTGATTTATTCACGAATTCAATTAAATATCTTCAACCAAATTCTAGGGTTTCGTTTATCTTTTCAAATAAACTGAACATGCAATCAACACGAAATCACGAGGTTGTTTCCAAACTCTTACTCAACTAATCATGCATAATCTCTTACAACACAATTAGATGCATTACTTTGAATAAAAGAGAACTTAAATAAACATACTTTCATAAATTTATTCAAGCATAAATTAAACATGGATCGGTTCATCAAATCTTAATTCAATAAAACTTAAACAATATAAAACAGATCCAAAGTAATGAAAAACTATGAATTAGACTCACTAAACATAAGCATCGAACTCCTCTAGTTGGTTTGGTTGTTGATAGGCTTCCTCCGTCGACTCACTGCAGGATGTTTAGCCAACAATCATGATGAACACGATTGTTGAAGGGGAGATTTGCATCTCTGTGTAAAAACGGCTCCTTAGGATTCTAGGGCGCAGCTGTGTGTATATGAGTAAATAGTGTGTAAAAGAGTTAGGGTTTTAGGCTTCATAATGCGATGCTTTTATAGAGTTTTAAGTCGGCTGGAAGTAAGTCGGCAACGGACGCTCGTCTGGTCTCATGGACGCCCGTCTGGTAGATCTTGACTTTGCTCTAGACGTCCGTCCATGCTGCGTCCAAACTCTCTGTATGTGATTTCCTCTCCTGGACGCTCGGCCATGAAATCAAACGCCCGTCCAGTGGACGGGAGGCAGACGCTCGGCTGGACTGCTTTGAGGTCGGATTTCATCATCTTTATCCAATTTCTTCAAGCCAATTCCAACTCTATCTTGAATAATTCGACTTGAGCTTCATTTATCCACTTATAGCATTCGAAAATCAACACCTACATGATAAATAAACAATGCAAAAATGTAATAAAATCCAAATAATAATAATTCCATTGAATCAACACTTAAAATCATCAATTTTGCATACAACCCTCTTAAAATCATCTTTATTAAATAATTACACTTAAACCCTTAATTCTCATGTAAATTACGCAAATGTGGGGAAAATAATAATGAAATAAACCTTTAATAATCATATAAATATGACCTTAACAACACCCCCACACTTAGCTTTTTGTACGTCCTCGGACAAAACAATCAAAACTATAGCTCAACTTTATAAATAATCCACATAGATCTCTAACTCACGTAACAAAAGATACAACAACTATAGCAAATAATACCATCACAGAGATAGATTCGGTGTATGTGTGACAAGCCATTCTCAATCTAACAATCCTTTCAAAGAAATATCCTCTCAGAAATTCCAATGACTATCCTAGGTACAGACAGTAATAGCTCCACTCAAGCCTTCCCACGCACTCAGTAGGATAATCCCTACAGCATATCATGCGGTTCTACTGGGTATAAGATCCATGATAACAAAGACTTCACTTTATTTTTACTCATCATTTTCAAAGTTTTCAAATTTGACGCATATCAGAATAAGCTCTTACCCATCATAGTAGAATAGGACATTTCAAGATAATCCCCTACCTACTCAAATCATAAGGTAGCTATAAACTGACTGTCGTGAGCTTTTGGTCATCATAGTGGTATAGGACATACGAGGTATACCCTACCGCACTCAAATCATAAACCAGCTTCCGACAAACGTATTTATTAATAATTGCTCACTCACTTTATTTACTCACTTTTCAAAGTCATAAGTTACATCTCACTTATCACATTCAAACGTTATGATATTCACAGTACACGGTCTAACTTAGGTGTTACTATACCGACCTTCCTAAGATAAATCATTAAAAATAGTGAAAGGATATAATTCAAAAGTCATGCTTAAAAATCAAAGGCTTTCGTGAACGTGAAAAATGAAACTATCTCCATAAAAGTAAAACATGCTATAATTATCTCACTAAGTCACATACTATCATCGTTAGAAAACTACAACTAGCAAGCATCTAGTTCCAATTATATGCTCAAGACTCACAAAAAATTTTAAATTCCGCAGAAATTTAACATTCACTTATATTTCAAAGGATATAGCATAAAACATACCCAATTTACCATCCCAGCACACCCCCCCACACTTAAATCACATTATGTCCTCAGAATGTGCAGAATAAAAGAAAAAGAAAACTTAGCTGGTTTCAACAGTGGTTGTCGGATGAAAGTTGGCAGAGGGCAGGCCGGAGCATGAATGTACCGCTGCAACTCGAATAGACAACACTGGACCGTAGTAACTCGAAAACCTGCTCAAAAGTATCTGCCACACTCGACATACCATATAATCTCGGGGTACACGGGGTATATGAGCAACACATAACACAAAACACTTACAATGAACGTAGGAGGAATAACCATCAACACAAAATCAACTAAAGTACTATTTCTAAAACAATAAAACGAAACAACCTAAGAAAAGGAAATGAACAAGGAAAACTAGGTTGCCTCCTAGGAGCGCTCTTTTAATGTCAATAGCTTGACACAAAGTTCAAGATCAACCCGGATCGGGCCACTTTGGTTTGGCTACCGCCACCTCGATGATCGAATCGAGAGCCTTTGGGGCGGAAATGATTTTCACCACAACAACAAGTCAAGTGTGCTATAAGATCATTAAACTTTTCTCTCCAAACTACACTGACTCTCTTCTTCTTGTTCTTGCGGATGATAGGCATAGGCATAGTGGTATGATCAGAAGTCTCAGCAGAAGGTACCTTACGGGTGGATATAGGAACGTCATCATCATCTGACTCAAAGAAATAAGATGGAATCTCCTCACAAACCAGGACATCTGTACTCTCATCTCTACTTTGGAAATAAAGAATCTCAGGCTTTTCCTTTGGTTGCCCAAAATATTTCTTAAGGCGATGGCCATTCACTTTAAAAGCTTGATTACCATACCCGTTCAAAGTAATTACTCCACTTGGATTAACCTCGAGAATCTCAAATGGACCAGACCACCTAGACTTGAGCTTACCAGGAAACAAATGAAGTCTAGTATTATAGAGTAAAGCCATTTCACCAACTTTGAATTCTCGGTCCTTGATCTTAGCGTCATGGAGCATCTTCGTTCTTTCCTTGCTGATTTTAGCATTCTCGTACGCTCTGAGTCTGAATTCGTCGAGCTCGTTCAATTGTAACAATCGTTTCTCCCCACAGAGCTGGCTATCGAAATTTAAGAATTTAATTGCCCAGAAAGCTCTGTGTTCAAGTTCGACAGGTAAATGACAAGCTTTGCCATAGACCATTTGGAAGGGTGACGTGCCCATCGGGGTCTTGAGCAGCGATGACGATAAGCCCACAACGCGTCATCCAACTTAAGACTCCAATTAGATCGATTATTGTTCACGGTCTTCTCCAAAATTCTTTTCAAGCTCTGGTTGCTTACCTCGACTTGGCCACTAGTTTGAGGATGATATGGTGTACCAATCTTATGTTTGACACCATACTTCTCAAGGATCTTGTCAAGTGGCGCATTGCAAAAATGGGTACCTTCATCACTAATGAGTGCTCTCGGACAGCCGAATCTAGTAAAGATATTCTTTTGCAAGAATTTCTTTACAACCTTGTGATCATTAGTTTGAGTAGCTATGGCCTCGACCCACTTTGAAACATAATCCACACAGACGAGGATATACTTATTACCACATGAGGATGGAAAGGGTCCCATAAAATCTATGCCCCAAACGTCGAAAACTTCGCATTCAAGAATGGGCTTAAGTGGCATTTCCATCCGACTACTCTGCCTTCCAGTTCTCTGGCACCTATCACAACCTTTACAAAAGGCTTCTGCGTCTTTAAACAGAGTCGGCCAGTAGAATCCAGCTTGAAGAATCTTTGCAACCGTCTTCGGTGTTCCATAGTGACCTCCGGTAGGACCGCTATGGCATTGTTCTAGGATATCCCACTGATCATGCTCAGGAACACACCGTCGAAGCAACCCGTCTTTACAGACTCTGAACAAATAAGGATCTTCCCATACGAGATATTTGAGATCAGAAAAGAACTTTTTCTTCTCCTGATACGTCATATCCTCTAAATGACCACTCGCTAAATAGTTGACGTAGTCAGCATACCACGGCCTAACCGTTTCAAGCTTCATCAATTGCTCAGTCGGAAAATCAATGCCTATATCATTGTGATTTTCTGCACCCTCATTTACTAAGCGAGATAAATGATCAGCCACAATATTCTCACTACCTTTCTTATCTTTAATCACAAGGTCAAACTCTTGTAAAATTAAAATCCATCTAAGTAACCTTGGTTTGGCATCTGCTTTATCCATAAGGTAGCGTAGGTTGCATGATCTGTCCATACAATCACTTGAGACCCTAGAAGATAGCTTCTAAACTTGTCAATGGCAAAAGACGACGGCTAAGAATTCCTTCTCGATCGTAGTATAATTGCATTGAGCCGGGTTCAAGGTACGACTCGCATAATAGATGGGCTGAACCTTTTATCAACTCTTTGACCTAAAAGCTGCGCCTCACGGCATAATTAGAGGCATCGCACATCAATTCGAAAGGCTTGGTCCAGTCAGGTGCAACTAAAATAGGGGCACTGATAAGCTTGTCTTTCAGACAATTGAAAGCTTCTTTGCACTTCGCATCGAACAAGAAATCTACATCTTCTTTCAAGAGATTTGATAAAGGCTTGGCGATGGTAGAAAAATCTTTAATGAAACGCCTGTAGAAGCCGACATGACCTAGAAAACCTCGTACCTCTTTCACTGTCTTAGGGTACGTCATCCTTTCAATGGCTTCAACCTTAGCCTTATCAACTTGAATGCCAGCATTGGACACCTTGTGTCCCAAAACTATTCCTTCATCAACTAGAAAATGGCATTTCTCCCAGTTAAGCACCAGATTTTTCTCAACGCAACGTTGGAGTACCATATCTAGGTTCTCTAAAATTTCATCAAAACTATCGCCGTAGACGAGAAGTTCCGTCCATGAAGACTTCCATGCATTTCTCAACAAGTCCATCAAAATGGCCAACATACACCGTTGAAAAGTCGCGGGTGCATTACATAGACCGAATGGCATTCTACGAAAAGCAAAAGTACCAGATGGACACGTAAACGTGGTCTTCTCTTGGTCATTGGGGTCGATGGCTATCTGGAAGTAACCAGAGTATCCATCGAGAAAACAATAATACTTGTGACCACTCAGTCGTTCAATAAATTGGTCAATGAAGGGTAAGGGAAAGTGATCTTTTGCAGTGACTTCATTAAGTCTACGATAGTCGATACAGACTCTGTAGCCTGTCACGAGACGTAGGGCAACTTCCTCCCCTTTTTCATTCTTTTCTCTTTGTAATACCGCCTTCTTTGGCACAACTTGAGTAGGGTGACCCACTCGCTATCGGCGATTGCGTAGATGATTCCCATGTCGAGCCACTTTATAACCTCCTTCTTGACAACCTCTTGCATATGCGGATTCAGCCTTTCACGAGGTTGTCTTACCTTTTAGCTCCTTCCTCCGTTCGGATTTTATGCATGCATATGTCCTGGGTGATCCTCGGATATCACCCACTTGCCAACCGAACGCGAGGATGTTTTTCTTAAGCACTTCTATCACCGTGTGCTTCTTGCTCTTGGTCGAGTTTCAAGAAATGATCAAGGGCAATTTATCTCCATCCTTAAGAAAGATATACTTAAGGTGTTTTGGAAGCGGTTTAAGCTCTAAATCGGTGAGGTGGTTGCTCAATCTTTGGACTTTAATGGGCCACCTTTTTCTTTGTGAGCTTGGAGTGGTTGGATGAAGAATAACTCATCTTCCCGAGGCTCAACCCCGAAAGGTAATGGATCAAATCATCCATCGGAATCCTCCGGTCAACACTTGCTTTTTTTTTTACGGTGATCGATCATTCTTCTTAACTCTTCATCTTTAAGCTCTTACGCCGACTCTCCTCCCAATCATCTACTTCCCAATGAGTAGCTTCTCTCCAAAACTCTACCTCGTCCCAACTACCCATCGAGCTTCTTCTTCACCAGGGATGAAGTCTTCCGACTCGACTCTTTGAAATCATCGTTTGTTCTTTGGGCATCTCCATGCTTCTAGCTCAATAACAGGCCCAGTGATGAGCGAGTGAAGATGACTCGTCAATGCCTACGGCTTGAAATGAATTAGAAGGTGGTCCGCGATCACCGGATCCTCAATGTCCATGACTTCAAAAACACCTATCTCTGTAAGCTCCATTGCATCTTCATAATAGGCATCTCCGCCGCCCTCATATGGCTTCGACAAAGCGATATTTCATCAATTACGGCTCTTTCAGGATGTGTCCTCGTGTGAAGGTGACGGATGTGTCATCGACTCTAAGAGTAATCATCCCTGCGGAAGTCGATGAGAGCGTTAGAAGTGTCTAAAAAGGTTCGGCCTAGAATTAGAGGCATCTCCTTATCAGGTGGATAGTCTAGAATAACCCAGTCGGTAGGGAAGACCAAATGTTCAATTTGAAGGAGAACATTAGCTACACAACCGGCTGCAGTACGACTAGATTTATCTACCATCTGAAGAGAAATCGGGCGTTCCCGCATCCTTTTATCTAACCCGAGCTTTTTGCACACGTTTAATGGCATCACATTAATAGAGGCCCCTGAGTCGCATAATACATTTTCGAACAAATGGCCTTCAATCTCGCAAGATATTGAAGGTCTGCCAGGGTCACCTCGCTAAACAAATGACTTTACGTGAAACCATTGCGCAATCTTTCTCGAAACACTTCTTTGACCATCCCCTGAAGCTTTCTCTTGCTCCCCTGAATTCTTTAAGATACTTAGTACATTTAGGCATTTGAGATAATACCTCGACTAAGGGCATACTCACTTTAGTGTCCCTAAGTATCCTCCTCACCCCATCATCTTCGCTTGTCTTTGGCGAGGCTCTCTCTTCCTTTTTGGGGATAAGGAAGGGCTTTATCATTCTTCGTGGCCTGATTCTTTATCGCCTCATCCTCCTTATCCTTCCATCTCACAAACTTTTCTTCCTTTTCTTAGTCGAGTGTACAGCCTCCCGACTCTCCTTCCTTTCCTCTTTATCGTAATTATTTTCGTCCTCTCGAAGAATTGTCACTAAGCTCCTCCTCATCGTTGCTTTCTTCGGCATGTGGTTTTCGATTTCCCCCTCCCGAACTCATGGCGTCGAGGAGGGGCTACTCGCTTCCGACATCTTGCCGGGTCCAACTGTTACCACTTCTCAACGTTACTTCATTCAACTCCTCTTCTTGCCCATACTCCCATTTGTGGTGTAATGGCGGTGCAAACATTCACATCGACTTTTGGGTTTCTCTCGGTATAACTCGGGAGTTTACCGTGAGGTCTGCTTTGCTGTTTGGTCCGCCATCCGACCAACTTGTCTCTCAATAGCTTTAACACTAGTAGATAGAGTCTTCACCATGTCTACCAACTCATCGAATTTGTGTTGAGGACACATGAGGTGGTATGATTGTTGTTTTACGAGTTTGATTCCACCACCTTGAGGCCTTTGGGAGTTACGAAGGCGGCCTTTGATAGTTCGAGTTGAAAGAATTCGAATTTGAAGGGCTAGGTGGCAACTTGGCTTGATTGAAGTTTTGTCTTTGAAATCTGAATAGTTAGTTACGGTTGAAGTTTGGAAGGGTTGGTTTTGATTATCCAATAAATTCACTTCTTCCGTCATCTCCGTTCCTACCTGCATTCCCAGATCAGAAGGCTGCGTCTGAAGATTGGCCAGCTGCTTGCTCATCAATTCCATCTGAGCAACCAACAGCTTTATATCAGGAGTGCTTGCAGTACCTTCTTTCTTAACAACATTGGTCTTCTTGGGAGTCGACCACATATTGTTCTTGGCGATGGTCTCAGCCACTCTGTGGCGATCTCATCACCTCCCTAAGAAGGATCCATGAGTGTGGAGTCAAGATAGTCTCTATTAGGTTGAGAGACACCTCTATAGAACAGTTCCAGCAACTCATGTCTGTCATATCCGTGATTAGGGCATTTCCTCATCAAGAGATTCAATCTCTCCCAAGCTTTGCCAACAGTTTCATCCTCCAACTGCTCAAACGTAGCTATTTCCCGTTTCATCTCCATAATCTTGCCTGGTGAAACCCACTTAAGAGCGAAGGCTCTTTTGACATCATTCCATGTATGGAGAGAATGATGGGCTAATGACTTAAACCATCTGCTTGCTTCACCTTTCAAAGCAAAAGGAAATAGTTTCAACTTTACGATCTCAGAATCAACACCAGGATAATGGCCTGCTTCACTGATTTGTACGAATGTGGACAAGAAGTCGTGTGGATCTTCTTGAGCGATACCATGGAAAGAGCTATTCGAACTAGAGCAACTACTCCGTTCTTTAGATCAAAGTTCGCTCCTCCCGTATGCAGAGAGGACGAATAGGTCTATGCCCTCGAGAAAATCTTGATTAAGATATGGAGTGTAGGGGTCTGGTTCGATTGATTAAATTTGGTTTTGTCTAAATTGTTGAAGTTGTTGATTTATGCCGACTTGTCGATTCATTGTTGCCGCAGAGCTTGCATCTGTTGAAGGAGCAAATTTAACTGAGCTTGGGGGTCAGGATTTGGAATTGGTGGATCTTGATCCGCCATTTTGTCCAAATCAGGGAGAAGCCTTCTTCTAAGGATAGATCGTTCAGGCTCAGGATCAAAGAAGAGAGGTCCCTTCTTACTTCTCGTTTGCATAAACCAGAAGAAAGGAAAAGGAAGAAATCAACCTTGGGGTTGATTAGAACAGGTTTAGAAAAGGTTTGATGGTTTAGAGGGAGAAAAGAAGATAGAAAAGAAGTGATGATTTGAGAGATCGATCTGGCGCCCAAAGTATGAATGGACGTTCGTTCAGAACTGAACGCTCGTTCAGATGAATGAACTTTCGTTCAGAAGACAGAATTGAGGTGGACGGGCGTTCAAGTTATCGAACGCTCGTTCAGATACGAAAACCTAAAAACTAAGGTTTCCAGAAATTAAAAACGAGATAAAAAATAAAAGCAGAAAAGACTTATGGACATAAAATCAAACAAATCTAAAATTACGGAAACAGATCTAAGCTATATATAAAAAAAAGTAAGGAAAATAATTGATAGAAATTCAAATAAAATAAAACAGTAATAAATGTAATCCTAAAATTAAACGAACTGGAAAAGAAACCTACCTACGAAAAGTTTAAAAAAAAACAAGAAAAACACTAAGACGGAAAAAAGAAAACGTGTTGGAATCTTCTAGGGCCAGAAAGGAGGGGAAAACAATGGATTTTGACCTCGAAAACGCACTGAACGGCCTATGGCCGTTCACCACGTCGTCGGCGTCGGAACGAGCTTTCCGAATTGGGGTCCTGCGTTCCAAACGGACACTCGAGCCGAAAGTTACGGCCAAAATACTACTGCGTGCTAAAAGCGATCCCTTTTTGACTCAGAAAATTGTCCTATGAAGAATCCGACAACCGTTACCGACTCCCCGGCAACGGCGCCAAAAACTTGTTCGGTAAAAACTAGTTTTATAATTTATAAACCGAAACACCCCAAGTATAAGGATCGTAGTATAGGGTGTTTACGGGTCGTCCTAAGGGAGTGGAATGTTTATCGGATTCAAATATAAATCTATATCAATTATGTCACAATTATTAACTAAACTACTAAACTAAGGCTGAAACTAACTAAAACCTAAACCTAAGAATTAAAACTAAAACAGGAAATAAAAACAAGCAGAAAAATAAGAAAACAGAAGGATGGACGAGCGTTCACTAAAGTGAACGAGCGTCTGAAAACTAAACCTAATGGACGAGCGTCTGCTATTGCGGACGAGCGTCTAACTACGAACTGAAGCAGAAAATTGCAGAAAAACAGCAGGAAACTAGGGTTTATAAAACTAAAACTTAAACTAAACTTAATCTAACGATTTGATTAAAACAATTAAAGGAAAACACAGCAAGGCGACTAGATTCCACCTATCAACCAACAACTCAACTAGATGATGATTTAGAACATAGTTTTTAGTAGTGATTTATTCACGAATTCAATTAAATATCTTCAACCAAATTCTAGGGTTTCGTTTATCTTTTCAAATAAACTGAACATGCAATCAACACGAAATCACGAGGTTGTTTCCAAACTCTTACTCAACTAATCATGCATAATCTCTTACAACACAATTAGATGCATTACTTTGAATAAAAGAGAACTTAAATAAACATACTTTCATAAATTTATTCAAGCATAAATTAAACATGGATCGGTTCATCAAATCTTAATTCAATAAAACTTAAACAATATAAAACAGATCCAAAGTAATGAAAAACTATGAATTAGACTCACTAAACATAAGCATCGAACTCCTCTAGTTGGTTTGGTTGTTGATAGGCTTCCTCCGTCGACTCACTGCAGGATGTTTAGCCAACAATCATGATGAACACGATTGTTGAAGGGGAGATTTGCATCTCTGTGTAAAAACGGCTCCTTAGGATTCTAGGGCGCAGCTGTGTGTATATGAGTAAATAGTGTGTAAAAGAGTTAGGGTTTTAGGCTTCATAATGCGATGCTTTTATAGAGTTTTAAGTCGGCTGGAAGTAAGTCGGCAACGGACGCTCGTCTGGTCTCATGGACGCCCGTCTGGTAGATCTTGACTTTGCTCTAGACGTCCGTCCACGCTGCGTCCAAACTCTCTGTATGTGATTTCCTCTCCTGGACGCTCGGCCATGAAATCAAACGCCCGTCCAGTGGACGGGAGGCAGACGCTCGGCTGGACTGCTTTGAGGTCGGATTTCATCATCTTTATCCAATTTCTTCAAGCCAATTCCAACTCTATCTTGAATAATTCGACTTGAGCTTCATTTATCCACTTATAGCATTCGAAAATCAACACCTACATGATAAATAAACAATGCAAAAATGTAATAAAATCCAAATAATAATAATTCCATTGAATCAACACTTAAAATCATCAATTTTGCATACAACCCTCTTAAAATCATCTTTATTAAATAATTACACTTAAACCCTTAATTCTCATGTAAATTACGCAAATGTGGGGAAAATAATAATGAAATAAACCTTTAATAATCATATAAATATGACCTTAACAGATACCGAGCCCTTATCCGGAAGAGAACGTTCGGTGCGTATAGCATTAAATAAATTTAATATTATACGCAAGCCTCTACGTCGTCGTATCAAATAAAAGAAAACATAAGCCCAAAAGACTCGGGTAAAATCATAAATGATACTATGAATAGACAGTAACCATTCTAAAGATGGAAAGAATTAACTTACAACAACGATTTTTCATAGATTACAAAGTACGATGTCTTGAAAGTACAACTTGTCTACAAAGTCTAGAATTAAAAGTAAAACAAAGCATCGTCGAAAGACTTCCTCGTAGTCCTCAACAAACTCGTGGTCAACCTGTTCGTCTTCTCACCCCACAATGCATACAAAAGAAAATGCAAAGGAGGTAAGTACAAAGTACTTAGTAAAAGTGAGAAGCTAATGAATAACTAAGTTATACAACGAAAGGTTGTTATTATGATTATTAAATTACCTTTATGAGACCGACTTAATCTAGGGTTCACTTCATGTCCATCAACATGTCGTGACTATACGTTTCTAGCTTAGCTTATCTTGGTTACGTCATCACTCAAGGACACTACGCATGGCGTTCATCAGCCTGAAGATATACTTGCTAACTAACGGTGATTAGCACCGATTAGCTCCAGGGTCTCCCCGGTATGCGTATACGTTTCATGAAGACCCTCATCGTTGCTGTCACCGTCCGCCGTCTGCCGTTTCCCCTGTTTGTTTTTTGGGGGAATGAGGGAGAAGGACAAAAATATTTCATCAATTGAGTAGAAGGACAGTCTTTTGAAACTTTTGCATAAAGGACAAAACTATTTATTCACTGTCGAAATTCACTTGTGTTCGAAATTCTTTATTTAAATTCACTTTGCCGAAATTCACCGTCGAAATTCACTAATTTTCAAAATTCATTGTCGAAATTCACTAATTTTCGGGATTCATTTGTCAAAATTCATTGATTTCGGGATTCATGAGGAGATTCACCGATTTTAAGGGATTCTTTATTTGTCCTTCTCGCTTATAAAATTATGCGATTGCTTCTTCTCATATAAAAAAAATATGAATTTGTCAGATTACTTAAAAATATTCCAGATTGTGTCCTTATCCCTAATTTTCCATTGTTTTTTACACACGATGCACCCACAGACATATTGTATATTTATAATAGATATTATCCTTTTAATTAATTAATCCTTTTTCATTAATTTATTAGGTTAAAACATAAAATAAGAAATAAATAAATTAATTTCCTATTTACGCTTTTACCCTTCTTAAAAAATCGGGGTTTTACAATTTTAGTGGTCGGGGAAAAATGTCATGATATTTAGTTATGAAAAGATGAATGAACATCATTTTAGTTAGGGTTAGACCTCTATTTGAATGATAATATTTATCTAATATCTCTTTATTTTCTTACTCTTAAATTATCGAAGGCAGAAATGAGATCAAATATCCGTCACTACAAGTATTAGTAGGAAGATTTTTGCTCTCTTGTAACTTCTATTAATACCCAATCACACTGACGGATCTAGAAATTTAGTTCAACGGGGTCCGTAAATCCTTTTAAAAGTAAATAATTTATTTCACGGGGTCCGAAATATTTTTCTATAGGTAAAATTTAGTGTTTCTTATTTTAACGGGGTCTGTGGACCCCATTTGATATAGTATGCATCCGCCACTGCTCAACCAAGTTTCATGCGTCTAAGTTGCAAAGTAACAGATTTGACTACATAATTGTTTTTATGCCTTATATTTTAATACTTGAAGTTGCCTATCTATATAGATTGTTCTCAATTACAATTTGGTTTTCTTTAAGGGTGTTCAATTTTTTATAGGGAATGAGGTTCTATAGATACCATAAAAATGATCTGTGTAGCACAATTACTCGTAATACTACATAAATACTACATTACATGATATTTTGTATGATATTCTAGAATTAAAAAATCCCCTTGTATGGACATTTCTAAAATCATGTAAGTGTCGCTCACAATGATGATGATGATGGTATATAATGTTAGAATCAATGACATTAATTTATAAAACGGACGTCAATCCAGATGATGTTTCTATCGGACAACATTTTAGGATGAAGTGTGATACAAATAATTTTATGATGCCATAGAATAAAAAAAAAATCAAACAAAATTTAAGATTAGCGAAACTATTTTGTGTTGTCAATTGAAACTCCCTTTGTTTATTTTATAAATTTGTGATGTTTAGTTAAAAATAAAATCAAATATCCACGGATATCCACGGACCCGTGGATATCCGCATAGGGAGGGTATGTATTTGAAAATTCTACCCGCATGGGTAATGGGTAGGGTATGAGTAAGGAAATTTTTCGATGGGTAGGGTATGGATATCGCAAAACCCGTACCCACCCGTACCCATTTTCATCCCTACAAACTACTAATGGTACACGTTTGATAAACAAAAGTACATGGTTTTATTCAATTGTTGTACCAAAATCGAATCAGAAATTTTCGGTTGATTGAAACTTAAAACTAAAACCGCACTGTCTGTTGGAGGTAATAAAAATGAACCGTATCGAAATATACACTTTGGTTCGGTTTATATAACGGAGTACCGGAAAAAAAAAATCGGGTCTATATAACGCTAACCGAATTTCCGGTTTATTTGTTTGCCCTTATTTTGTTGCCCTAATTTTTTTGTTGTTGTATTTTATAGCTAAACTTGACTAATATTTCATCGTACACTACACAGTAGAAATTCAAATCCGTCGTTTTTTTTCCCATTTCAGCACAAGCTACTAACAGTCCACGTTTAATAAAAAAAAAGTACACGGTTTTATTAAATTGTTGTGCCGAAATCGAATCGAAAATTTTCGAATGATTGAAACTTAAAACCAAAACCGTACTATTTGTTGGAGGTAATAATATTGAACCGTTTCGAAATATACACTTTGGTTCGGTTTATGTTACGGAGAATAAAAAAAATTCGGTTTCTATATAACGCTAACCAAAACCGAAATTCCGGTTTTTACCGAAGGAAAAAAAAAACTGCTTTAAAAAAAAAAACTACTAACGTTACACGTTTGATAATCAAAAAAGTACACGGTTTTATTAAATTGTTGTGCCGAAATCGAGTCAAAATTTTTCGGTTGATTGAAACATAAAACTAAAACCGTACTCTTTGTTGGAGGTAATAAAATTGAACCATATTGAAATATACACTTTGGTTCGGTTTATGTAACGGAGAATTAAAAAAAAAATCGGTTTCTATATAACGATAACCGAAACCGAAACTCCGGTTTTACCGGGAAAAAAAAAAAGGAAACAAAAAAAGTGCCATGTGTCAGCCCAGGACACTGCCACGTCGCACAATATGGGCATAGTCTCTTAACATCTGTATAACGCTAACCAAAACCGAAATTCCGGTTTTTACCGAAGAAAAAAAAAATACTAACGGTACACGTTTGATAATCAAAAAGTACACGGTTTTATGAAATTGTTGTGCCGAAATCGAGTCAAAAATTTTCGGTTGATTGAAACTTAAAACTAAAATTGTACTATATTTGTTGGAGGTAATAAAATTGAACCGTATCGAAATATACACTTTGGTTCGTTTTATGTAACGGAGAATTAAAAAAAAATCGGTTTCTATATAACGCTAACCGAAACCGAAATTCTGGTTTTTACCGGAAAAAGAAAAGAAAAGAAAAAATGCCACGTGTCAGCCCAGGAGACTGCCACGTGGCACAATGTGGGTATAGTCTCTTAACATCTTATCTAAGATACTAGTTGCAATACTTACACCGTGCAAGGCACGGCGTGCCCGTTAAAGGCATAAATAAGAAGTGGATGATATTTTTACATTCATACTTCATAGAAATGATATAGTTATGGATTTTTATTAATATGAAGCCACACAGTTCAAAAGATACATAGGGTGATTGAGACACCATCTATGATGGTTACTGTTCAGCTATCATAAGCTAGAAAAGATAATAGAATACAATCACTCATAGTTATGTATATTACAACACCATTAAACTTTATCCATGATAAAAAAAAATAATGGTGGTAATATACTAATTGTATTTCTCTACTACATTAAAGTTTGGCTCTAACGAAGCATGCAAAATTACCAGGACTGTATTTAATACATTAACCATCAAAAGGTGCAGCCAAGACTAATATGTCTATAACATTAAGGATATGATACTGATGCAAGCATTATAAAAGAGCCAACAAAAACAAGATTAGTTCATAGAAACAGATTGTCAAGGTTAAAAGACAGTTTCAACAACAGAAACTTGGAGTGCATGTATCATTAGCATTCCTATGCATTCTACCCAAAAGAAAAATCATGAAACATACAATTGATGTATAGAGCCTTTAATGGTCAATCACCAATAATAAAACACATCGACAAGTCCTTTGTATATTCCCTGTTTTTCTACTTATCAGATCTTCAATTGGATTTAATTGACATAACATGTTTTGCGTTCTGCTGTTCATCAAAATACAACTTGACTTTATACGCCTTCACATATTACATAAAGTGCATGCTGGCCTTTGAATTTTTTTAATATTACACACAACAAATATGTAAAGAATACCATAAATAATGGCTACATGCAGTTGCACACAAAAAATTTTAGCCAGTATTACTTTAAGGTCTTCTTAGAAGTTAACAACGTTGGGCAAAGAAAGTAGAAGGAATGATGTTTCCCCTGATATTTAGATGGATTGCTTTCACTTCCAGCTAAGAGCTGAAGATTAGCTATACTCACCACTTGAGCGAAAATAGCCTTACTCGTATATTTATGAAGAGTAATTATCCTTGCTATGTCCATTGGCCTTTTACCATTGAACATCTCCAGAGAGAATATGCCATAACTACACAAGTGTTCACATTCGTGCACCAATTACATATTCTACGTTATGGAAACAGAGGAAAAATCAAGAATCAAAATAACATAAATATTTTGGGTGCTCATAAACAACATACATGTCGGGAGAAAACTATATAACACGAAACTTACTTGTTGTTTGCACCAAACATAATATCCGACAACACATTCTAGTGCTTTACAATCCAAATCACATGCATTAAGTTACACTTCTTTCTACAATGCAAGTTAAATTGCACACCCACGTGTTCTTTTTTTTTATGAGGCTAAAAGTCTCGAGAGCTCACGAAGAGAGAATACAGTAAAGGGATTCCCTCTTTCAAAGGAGAAGTGTAGTACTTTGAAAGAATGCAAAAAACAACCAGAAATAGAAAACTGAAAAACTTCTCAAGCTGCCATTAACATAAAAATTAAGACGGCAAATACTCACCAGATATGCCTCTCGCTATGCCTTCAAGATGACAAATCCCTTGGTCACGGCACCTTTCACTAATCAAAAAATTAAGAAGCAATGTATGGTAAAGCAAAGAAAAAAAAAGACACACCAGTATTAAAAAACCATTATGAAATAAAGTGAAGATAATTGTAAAAATAGAGCGTAAGAGAATTATAATGTGCCATTTCCGGAAGGACAAAATTTGCAAAATTTGACATAATACAACAGCAGTCTTCTGAATATGTTGTGCAGCTCATCCACAATCATTCAAGCTAAAAACAATCAAAACACATGTAAAACTAAGTTGCTTGGAAATAATACTTTGTGAACATTCATTTGTAATTGTATGCTAAGCTGATTAAGAGAAACGCTAATTGATCCATTTAAGTCACACATGGAAAGGGACATCTCATTACTTTTGAAGTTGTTTGGAATTCATCTGCCACATAGAAAATCCAAATCAAGACCACACAGCAAAATTAATTGAAAAACAAATATTACACATAGTTCAATCCAATTTAACAAAAAAAACTGGAAAAAATGGAAATTAGTGAAAGGTATCTCCTCCGTACGGAAAATAACGTGTCTGTATCGACACATTTTCTGCAGTATTGTGCTCATAACCAAAATCCCAATAGACAACAATAACAATTAGAGTCTTAACCAGAAAATGTATGAAGAACAAAGTAGAAATTGACCTCATTGATTGCAAGAATCTGCCCAATGCTCTTCTTCACCTTCTTAAGCTTCCTCATAAATTACCTACGAAACGAATTACAAACAAAAAAAAGAACAGAACAAATTCACCATCAGTCATCTACAAGATTTTGTAAAAATAATACAACAGCTACACTTTCACACCAGTATATGTACAACACAAAACCTAAGCAAAACCCACAATAGAATATAAAAGAAGAGCTACTTTCTACCCAAATAATTTTGATTTATATGAAATTACCCCAATCAACTAAGGCAGCAAAGTAACATGCACTTTTCTTCCCCTCATAATGGCAAACACTACCTACTTCATTTCCTTCTTTTACATAGAACATTCAACTAATAGATGTGTTCATTAAAATAAAAATAAATAAATAAAAAGGGACACCAAATCATAAATCTTACATGTTTCTTGGTGCAAAGAGCTCAACAAGACCACCAGGTACTGGTACTAAAACTTGGGTTCCAATTCTGCAGAATCACATTAAAAAAATTATAATTATAAAAGTTCAAGGTGCAAATTTGTGTTTTGATAGAAACATGATTTAATATAAACTAACATTTTATCTAAAGTAGAGCTGTTGTTGCTCAAGTTCCATCTAGCTTGCTTTGACAAGATTACTTCTCCATGAATACTGGAAAAAAAAAATTAGAACCCACTTGCATAAAACATTTAATTAACCAAATAATGTTAAGAGACGAACATTTGATGCAAAAATAGAATGGGTTTCGCAGTACCCAGAAGTATGAAAAAGGAAAATTAGCTAGTTCTTTGCAGGCTTCAGTTCTCACAGGATGTTGAATCCCATCATCTCTACATCTAGGGAGAAAACGTTGCTCTTATCCTTTATCCTCTTTCACTTTCAACATTTAATGCTTAGCAGCATTCACACACCGCACAGGCAATAATTTGTGTAAATGTGTTCCACTCGGATGATCTCCAATGCGGGAAGGTTTTTTTTTGACAGCATAGTAGAAATTAGCAAGAGAAATGTATAATTTAAAGGAGAAAGAAACATAGAAGAGCGGCTATACACACCGGACGAAGACTTACCTTGCAATTAACCTTTGGATTCCAATTTTGTTGCAGAAATTAGTAGGAATAACCAGAGGATAAAACACATGCTTTAGCCACCTATCCAAATCCGCCGCCATCAATCAAATCGGATCAAGATATTATTCAGAGCTAACCACCAAATCCACCGGATATAGCAGCAAATCCTTAATTTTCCACCGTATAATGCAGACAACCAATCTATTCAATCAATTCCTATAGAGGATTTTTTTTAATAAGGAATGTGTTATTGTAAAAAATATTTTCCTGAATGTATGAATTTTTTTTTATAAATATAAGCTGACACGTGTCAGCATGTGAGCACATCAAAATTGTAGAACAGAGAGGACGTGGAGCATTGTTGAGGCATTTGCCTCTCTTTTTATAATAATTAGATCTAAGATTAGATCTAAGATAAGATATATATATATATATATATACTAGTGGGAATGTTCACGCCGTGCAAGGCACGGCGTGCCCTTTAAAGTTATGAAAATAGAAGTGGAGGGTGTTTTTATATTGATAGGAATGATAGAGTAATGGATTTTTATTAATACGAAGTCATACAGTTCAAAAGATACATAAGTTTATGTAGCATAAGTTACAAAAGATAATGGAATAGAATCATTGCAAGCACTTATAGTTATGTATATTACTACACATCAAACATTATCCATGATAAAAAAACAATGGTGGTAATATACTAACTATACTTTCCTACTACATCAAAGTTTGGCTTTTAAAAAAAATACAGAACAACCATGATTGTATTCTTAATACATAAACATACAGCAACAACTAATTTTACTTTTTCCTTTTCCTTGATCTTCTTTTGGTTCCTGATCTTTTTGACTGGACTTTGAACTTCATCAGCCTTATGTGGAACAGAAGCTGATTCAATGACCTTTTCTGAAGAAGTTTCTGGAATTGGTGTAGGTATGGCACCAAACATCAGACTGTTTACAAAAAGATAGATTGAGTATGTACTCATCATTCTGGAGTAGCCAGAACCTGATACTGTAGGTTAAAAATGTATTCACCATATACTACACACCAATTTTTGCTCCTAAAGAGAAACCGCATTTGTATTCATCATGATGGAGTATTTGTTGGAGAGGAAAAAATAGTACACTCTTGAAGCATACACAATCGGTATTCATCCAACTGTTATGCAAGGAATAAAAACCAAACAAAACAGCCTTGTAAAAGCCTATAAATGCTCCATCTTAAGTGACCTTTTAAAGAAGCCAATAAACAGGAAGTTGGAAACCAAATTCATTACCACCTATACATCATCTGCATACCTCAAAGTACAAAAAGGATTCAATGTTTATATGTTGCAAATGTAAGAAGAGCAATAAAGAGCTAAAGACAAAGCAATTCAAATCATCAGTAACTTGACATCATTTATTTATATATCTCAGAAATAAAAGCAAGCAGTATGCAATAATCACAAAATAAGACACAATTGCATTGATTTTTTGTGGGCCGAGCAGAAGAAGAGAAAAAAACCTGAACTTGCAGTGAGTATGTAAGAAGTCTTGCACAAATGAGGTGTATTTAAAGAAAGGAAAATGATTTTGGCACCGAGAATAGTACCGAACTCATCCCCCGAATGGAAATGTGTGGTCCAGAATTTTTGTGTTATTTTTTTTGGTTTAAAAATTAAAATGTGTGGTTATAAATTGTTGTATGGATAAGTGTGTGTGCCTAAATCATTATCCTTAAAGAAATTGAGACCTGAAAAAACATTGTAAAGATTTTTAGACTAAATAATTGTTACACAATGGACAATAGAATCAAAATATGTAAAAATATGGAAAAACCGCATTTTAACACATAAAGACTACTAACAGTGATGCATTACCCTTTCATTCTTGAAAACTCACCCAAAAGAAAGAGTCTTCGCACCTTCCCAGAAATTGGAAAATCAGGTCGTGTCAGACCTGACACTTGAAAATCAGGTTGTGCCTTTTCTGACATGAAAAATATGGTAAACGTAGAGATCCTTACGTTCAGACGTAGATATATCTACGTTCAGACGTAAGCTAATATAACTTACATAAAACGTTGCAGTTGATCTTTCCCTACGTTTAAACGTAGGGTTTCTACGTTTCAACGCAGGGTTTCCACGTTTAAACGTAGAAACTATACGTTTAAACGTAAAGAAATTCAAAGGCGATATTTTGCAAATTAGCTACGTCTAAACGTAATACAATCTACGTTTAAACGTAGGTTTTGTACGTTTAAACGTAGCTTTTCTACGTTTGACAGTGGTAGATGGGTATTAATGTTGTTGTAAGGTGCTTGTTGAATATACACCACATTAACGAGATTTTTCTCATTCCTTCAAAGGCTTTGAATCTAATATCAATTTTGTGCTCACTTCTTCATCTTTCAAGTCCATTTCTTCATCATTCAAGTGCTAAAATGGGTAAGTTATTGCTATCTTATTTATCTTAATTCAAGTGCTCAATTTGTGTATGTTATTTATATTTGTAGTAATCATATGTCTAAAACCGAAACGTGTGTTTTAAGTAGGTTGTTTATGTAATGTTCATACTTCTAAGTAGTGTAAGTATTTTCTTAGGGTTCAATTACTAGGTTTTAGTGTAATTAATGATATTTATTTAACCGAAATTTGTGTTTTGAGTAGTGATTATGTTATTTATATTGTAGAAATGATATGTATTTATCTGAAATGTGTGTTTTAAGTAGGTTGTTTATGTAATTTTATACATCTAAGAACGATAGTGTTATAATTTTTGATTTGATAATGTAGTGTAATTTATGAAAGTGTAATAAATACATATCATGTTTACCATTTTTTGGAAACAATCTTTTTTAAGTTGATAATGATTTAGTTGATACTGACTTGAATCGTTTTTTTTGTTTGTTTTAAACAGATAATCGCAACACTATGATTGTTGTCTCGTTCAACGGAGAATTTACGTATGATCTTATCTATAACCGGTGGAATTATGTAAATGGATCGATGTTCTCATTATTTGTCCCAAAGAAAATAGGATTGAATGCGTTATTGGATAAAGTGTATTTGAGGCTTGGTATTGATCGGTCTGATTCAAAGCTCAACCTAAAAGCTTTGTTTACTTACGGTAGTGTGGGAAATATACCACCTGATGATATCTTAGACAGCGAGACCTTAAATGGTTACATCAAGCGGCCTATGACAAGTAAGAATGTAATTTTTGTGTGAATGCGACACCGGTGGAGGCAAACAATGAACCGATAAATGAGGAGGATGATGGCATTGATTTAAATGAGGAGGATGATGGAATTGATTTAAATGAAGATTGCAATGCCCCGGATGATAACAATACTCCGGATTACAGTATTGGAAATTTCCCTTTTCTCCGGTACAAGAACTTGCTACAGATCCAGATTTTAATCCGTTCGAGCAACAATATGGATGTAGTGGGTATGAAAACAATGTTGCTACACAAAGGCTTGGTGAAGCTTGGACCAACCGTTTCGGTATCAACCATTAAGACCAAGTCATAATGTCAAATCATCCTTCAAGTAGTCGTAATATTGTCATAAGCGACCAACCACACCATTCGTTTGAGATCCTCCTAACCAACCTTCAAGTAGTCGTGTTCCACCCATCCAATGACCATATAATATGTTTGGTGGATCAAGAACTAGTTTTTTGGCTTCTCCGTTTGCACCTCATATACAAACCGATCAAACCGGCAGAGATGACAACAATAATCGTGGTGCTCATGCTAGTAAGGCAAGCGTCACGAGAAGATTATTCATGGAGGATTCCCACATTTGAAGATGATGATTTACCGAGGTGTTTATCCACCGCACGTTACATATGAATGGCGTGAACGAATTGTTCATTAGGAAGAAATACGATTCAAAAGAAGATTTTAATTTGAAAATAAAATCGTATGCGGTTGCGAACAATTTTCAGATGAGATTGGGTAGGTCGGACACACGTTGCTTGTATTACAAATGTCTTAACGATACATGCAAATGGCATGTAAGGGCGAAACGGGTGAAGGTGAATACAGATGTCACACGTACATTTGAGATCACAACGTTGAATGATGTCCATACTTGTGCCTCTCAGAATGCGGATAATGACAATCGACAAGCAACACCTATTGTTATTGCGAGTCTGCTAAGTCAGAAAATGGAAGAACTCGGCAATGAGTATAAGCCCAGACAAATTATGGAGGACATGCTCACAACTTACAGTGTACAGTTGACTTATGACCAAGCATACCGAGCTCACGAGATGATGAGAATGATGGTGAGAGGTTCACCGACGGAGTGTTACAACGCGATACCCTCGTACTTGTGGATGGTGCGTAATGCCAATGAAGGGACCTATATTGACTTTCAGCTTGATAATCTGGGAAGGTTCGACAGTTGTTTCATGTCTTTGGGAGCAAGCCGTCGTGGGTTCAAGTATTGTCGACCTATTTTGTGTGTGGACGCAACTCATCTGAAAACCCGTTTCTCCGGACAACTATTTATTCTCGTTCTTTGTAGATGCGGTGACCACCTATTCCTCAGTAGCCTTCGGTATTGCTTTGAAAAAGAATGCAACGATTCATGGGGTATTTCATGAGACATTTGAGGGTGGCCATTGGAGGTATCCATGATGAAAACTTGAGCTTTATTTACGATGGACACCAGGCTATTAGAAATGCGGTTGGTCGAGTATTTCCCGATGCATATCATGGTGTTTGCTATCATCATTTAAAAGGCAATCTGACCAAAAAATGGAAAGATCACGGTTTTTGTGAAGATACATTCTATCAAACAGCCTATGCATTCTCGGAGGCCGAATTTCTCCGAAAGTTCGCCTTGATTAAGGCACAATGTCTTGGCGCATATAAACAACTTGAAGAAATAGGTGTTGAACGGTGGGCGCGTGCCAAATTTCCTGGGAAAAGATACGCCTTAATGACAAGCAATTACGCTGAAAGTTTCAATTTGTGCGATTAGAGGAGCTCGTCGTTGGCCTGTTCTAGCCTCTTGGAATTCATTAGAGCTACACTGCGCAGAGATGGTATAATGATAGACGGCATGGAGAAGGCGCTTGATTGTGCGACTATGTTAGCACCGGAGATCGATGAAATAGTGGCTTGAATATTCTTCGCTAGAAGGAAGTTCGAGGGTTAGCCTGTTAACCCCGATGAATTTGAGATTCATGGAAATAACTTGCTTCATGGGGTGGTAAATCTACGAGAGAAGAAGTGTTATTGTGGTTATTTCCAGAAAATGGAAATACCGTGTACGCATGCTATAGCGACCCGCAAAGATCGCGTGTAATTAGTCCACCCGAACTCTGTTCACCGTATTATAGGGCTGAATGTTTCAAAGAGATTTACATGGCTAGCATATATCCAATTCCTAACAGAGAGGATTGGGATGTTCCAGAGTCGGTAAGAAACATGAAAGTCGGAGTGCCTAATATGATATATGCGCCTGATGCCCGTGGAGCACCAAGAAGAGGTAGAATTAATACCACTAGAATCCCTTCTGAATGGGAACGTCCAGGCCATCAGAATGTGTGTAGCAACTGTAAACATCCAGGACATAACAGAGCGAGTTGCACGCAATACCAGTAGGATCGTTATTAGAATGGATTGTTATTGATTTTTGTTATGGTGGTATTAGAATGGATTGTTATTGATTGTTATTGATTTTTGTTATGTAGTATTTTATTAATGGATTGTAGTAATGATTGTATTCGGTTATTAATCGGTATCAAGTTTGTCTTGTATTACACTACCCTCTGTAAAACTAATGATAATTATTACGGGGTTTACACACAAGAAAAAAGAGTAATGATACATTGAGATAACAATAAGATGACGCTTAAATAAACTAAGGGTGATCAATAAATAGGATAGGATGACGCCTAAATAAATGATCTTCAATATTTAATAATCACCACATTAAACACGACGTGATTTTCTATAGGTTGATCAATGACTTCAAAGCTGCATTCATCTCCCGCATTTAGGTCATTGTCCGTAATGAAATCATACAACCCGCTTAAACGAACTTTTTCATTTACCATATAGACAATTCTAGCAGGCCATGATTCCCCTGTGGCAATTCGCAGTTCCACGGTCTTGTTTCGCAACATGTCGTTTGTTCTCGCAAATGCCTTTGGAATACTCTACAAATCACAAACAAATTTAAATACTGTTTCAAAATGGGGAAAATAATATCAAACAAGAAAATAACTAAAAATATATTAAATATCTCACCACATAATAACAACCATGTGAAAATACCCAGTTTGGCGTATTGTGCGAAAATGGGGATTTCGTTACTCTGCACTGCACTGCATCATCAACTGCATCATCACCTGCATTATCATCTGCATCATCGGTCTCAGAAAAAGTCTTCTGACAAGAAGTGTGATCATAAACAAGAGTGTCGAAAGTGAATCCCCCCTGTGTTCAAACACTATAAACTCCCTCTCATTCAAGTAATGAGCCACCACATACTCCTCCCAACCTTCCCCAAAGAAACGAAGAATTCCATTGTCTGTGGCTCCAACTCTCACTTCCCATGTCCCTAATCGACTTTTGAGAACGGCCCTATCTATGTTCCTCGGTGTCGTTCAACCTATTAACGTATCTTTGGAGGTAGTGTCTATGAAAAAGAAACATTTCACGTTTGTTTGATCATAATAATACAAGTGATATAAAAGTAAATAAATTAATAATGACATACCAAACTTGTTGCGAAACCGCCATCAAGAACTTTAAAGAAACGATCATTATCCATTTGAAAAAGTTTGAAGGTGAAGAAGTGTAAATTGAAAGGTGAAGAAGTGGTTCTCTTACACTACTTAAAAGAGTTTGAAGAAATCATTTAAAGGGCTCGTACTTGTACAACAACAATAATTGCATGTACCACACTAGTACTTGCATTCCCTACGTCCAAACGTAGAGAATGTTGCATTCCCTACGTTTGGACGTAGATAATGTTGCATTTGCTACGTTTGGACGTAGAGAATGTTGCAGCCATACATTTATATTTAAAGAATGATCATTATCCATTTTAAGTTGAGTTGTTTTTTAAACAAATTGAATACTCATCAAAACAACATCACCAAAAATATAAATGGCTACCAACATACAACAAAATACCAAAAATATAACATACACCAAAAATTCCAAAATTAACATACACCAAAACAATGTTTCTACAAATTAGTTTACAACTGTACTATTTGATTAAAAAGTTGGACAGAAACTTTTTTCCGGAACAACGGCATGTTCTTATGATGGAGGAGCGAAAAATCTTTCTTGTGCAACAAATGCTCAATGAATTTTACCGTGTATGTCCCCTCTTCAAAACACCTTGAATAAAGTTGGGGATCTTCTAGGAGATCACCAAACGGTAAACCGGTGATCATGCTAAACTCCCTCCTACCGAACTTTGCAGTCGTACCACCGAATCTAAACTGCAACTCATGAGGCATATTCGGATATATGGCCTTTGAAACATACATATTGGCGGACTTTGGAGAAAAGCGCGATTGCTCGTGACATTTGAATAAATTCTTTAAAACCCCAGATTTCAACGTGTCTTCAAATCCGATCATTCTCATGTGGATCTCGAGAAGTTGCTTGAGCTTGGTCTTTTCCCCTCTAAAGGTCCAAGTCAAATTTTCTCTTACCTTGTATACATCAGTACCATGAGGGCCAACCAAGTGTCAACATGAACATATACATTGTAAATAGGATATGTATTTATTTACTCCATATATATATATATATATATATATATATATATATATATATATATATATGTGTGTGTGTGTGTGTGTGTGTGTGTGTGTGTGTGTGTATATATATAAGTATATATATATACACATATAGATATATGTGTATATATATGTATTTATTTACTCCAATATGTATATATGTAGATATATATCTATGTATGTGTGTATATATATGTGTGTGTGTGTGTGTGTGTGTGTGTGTGTGTGTGTGTGTGTAAGTAAATATATATACACATATAGATATATGTGTATATATATGTACTTATATATGTATTTATTTACTCCAATATGTATATGTGTAGATATATATCTATGTATGTGTGTGTATATATATGTATATATATATATATATATATATATATATGTATATATATGTATATGTGTAGATATATATCTATGTATGTGTGTGTATATATATGTATATATATATATATACACATATAGATATATGTGTATATATATGTATATGGAGTAAATAAATACATATGTAAGTACATATATATACACATATATCTAAATGTGTATATATATATATACATATATATACACACACATACATATCTACATATATATGTACATATATATACACATATATAGACACATATACAGACACATATGTATACATATATATACACATATATATACACGCGAAATGTCTTATCATCTCTTTTTGTTTTTTGGAACATCGTTGTTTTGTGTTGTGTTCTGTTGTTTGTAACGTTAGGGGGGTAAGAGAAGAAGATAATATGGTTTTTACCACGTCATAGAATACTTGATGATGACGAGGGAGAACAAAGGCCGTACGGAGGCAGTGAATGGACCTTATATTTTCAATCTAAAGGGTGCCTCACTTCCGGCTGAGGATTACCAGGCTGCTGGGGACAGGAAAAGATGCTCTGTTGAGCAGACCTAATGAAATTTTCTACGAGCTACCTACCAGGAGCCCCAATATAAAGCCTGGAGCTTAGGCATGACACAGCGGATCAGAAGGAATCGAAAACACCCTAGGAAAGCATGCAATTCTAAGAACCTCATCAGCCGAGGCGTACCATGGAATTGATCCGAGATATTGATTTTTGGATTTTCAAACAACGATGAGTTTGTCGTTTGGTTCAATTTTTTAATTAACATACATGTTAGCCATAATTTCAAGGGCATTTTTATTGTTCCCAATGTTAGCCATACTTTCAAGGGCATAATTAGGTCATTAGCAATACTACTATCGTGCTACCTTAGAATGAAAGCAAACATAAATCACAATCAAATAACATATACATTATCAATCCCAATGTAACACCATACACATGCTTCCATTTCCCATTTTTCTATCAAATTCAATATCATAAATTACACTACATTATCAAATCAAAAATTATAACACTATCATACATATTCTCACATATTAATAATTTTACATTAATTTACTTTAAAAACCTATCATACATATCATTACGATTCATTTTAATAGAATTAGCCCCATTAATTGAAGCAAATAACAATATGAAAAACATATACATTAAATTCAATATAAAGTAGAAATCTGCAGTTTTCTACGTCCAAACGTAGTGTTTCTACGTCAAAACGTAGACAAATTACGTTCAGACGTAGAGAAATTCAGATCTCTACGTCCAAACGTAAAAACCTTACGTTCAGACGTAAAGACCTGCAGATCTCTACGTCCTGAAGCATAATCCTTACGTTCAGACGTAGAGACCTGCATTTCTCTACGTCCAAACGTATAATACTTCCTTCATACGTCCAAACGTATGAACCTTCATACAAAAAACCCTTCTTAAACCCAGAAAACGACAAATCATACAATCAAAATCAATATAATGATTATCAAGGACCACCACAAACCACTCTACAATAAATATTCGGAAATAACAAGCACATACATACTAAAGTGAAATTAATATGATATACTATAAAAGAATATTAGGGAAAATACATACCCTTTCGCTTTCAACCGCCATTGCACTTGAGAGATTGTGAAATTGGACTATCATAATTTCTTGCAAAAATCGCCAAAAATCGCCAATCGCCACTCAGCCACTCAGAATTTGAAATAGGATAGAAATAAAGAAGATAAAAGGGAAGGACAAGTATGTGAACCGTTAAACGTAATGAACTCTACGTTTAAGCGTGGGGTTTCTACGTTTAAAGCGTGATTGTATTACGTTTAGGCGTAGCTAATTTGCAAAATATCGCCTTTGAATTTTCACGTTTAAGCGTATAGTTTCTACGTTTAAGCGTGGAAACCCTGCGTTGAAACGTAGAAACCCTACGTTTAAACGTAGGGAAAGATCAACTGCAACGTTTCATGTTAGTTATATTTCCTTACGTCTGAACGTAGATATATCTACGTCTGAACGTAGATATATCTACGTCTGAACGTAAGGATCTCTACGTTTACCATATTTTTCATGTCAGAAAAGGCACAACCTGATTTTCAAGTGTCAGGTCTGACACGACCTGATTTTCCAATTTCTGGCACCTTCCTATGTAAAATAACAGTACACGGTTGACTAATACCTTCGTCTCAAAATATAAGTTTTTTTAGCTTTTTTGTTTTGTCCCATAATGTAAGTCCATTTAAATAATCAAGAAATCATTTATTACATTTTTCTATTTTTACCCCTCATTTATTATCTATTCATCCACTTTTTACTACTCTACATTAATAATAGTCAAATGTTATTTTAGAGTTCCATCAAAATTAATGACACATAACTAATTTAACCAACTTTCTTAATATGTGTGAAATACCCTAAAAAGACTTACATTTTGGGACGAAGGTAATACACATCTATCGGAAGACCATATTTTTTATCCACATTTATTATATTGTCTACTCATTAAAAACATGACAAATGTACAATTACGTCCCTTAAATGCTTATGTGTGGGCATTTTAGACATTTAAGAAACAACTTTAAATCTAAATATTAGCTATTATGGGACTTATTTTGAAACATCTATAAAAGAAACAAATTGAGACGGAGGGAGTATAAATGTATTTTTTTATTTAATAAACATAAGATAAGAGATGAGAAGATATATATATGTAGGAATTTTTTTTTTTAAAAAAACATGAAGTGCTGCCACGTGGCAGACAAAGAAGAGGGCAAAGAATTGGTGCAAAGGAGCCACGTGGAAGATGGAGATTCAATTTGGATCACTTTTTATTAGATATACCAGGGTGGTTAGAGCCGTGCAAGGCACGGCTGCCCATTGAGCCATTATATTTAAAGGTTTAAAAGTCATGGAATATGAAAATGGTAATTTTTGGTTTATGGCATACTGTATTGATATACGGAATCATAAACATTATAATGATATTATAAGACGGATGACAGAGACATAAATGAGCATATTAATAACATAGCGAGGGATTTATATTACAAGGACCTTGGAGTGCTTTACAAAACCTGTTACAAAATGCATACCAAAACATGCATCTTCCAGAAGCATGAGATGATCAGCTTGTACATTTGAATGTTACCGGGTGAAAATCAAAAGTCGGGAACATAATTAACCGGTGCAAGAGTTTTAGGTTTCATATTATAAAGCCATTAGCTTTGTTGCACCCAAAAGCTAATGGTTCTAATATGTAAACCAACCCTTGCCCGATACTAAAGCACAAAAGGTTACAGCACATTTATTATTACCAAGGTTGCATATAGTTGGATCACTGACAATCTCGGAGATCATATGTTTTCAGTCTTCTTCCCTTTAATCTTCTTCCCTGGGCTTTCATGAATTCCAGAACCTGTGGATGAAGTGTTTTCAGCATCAGCTGAACTTGGAGAAGGTGGGGGCAAGACTGCATCAAGCTTATCATCAGACACATCAGTGAATAAAAGAGTTCTCTTGGGATTTGGAAGAGGTGCAGAACACTCCCCTACAATTCCAATTTGCATTGCCAATTTCCTCAATAGTCAACTTTGTGTTGGGGCTGAAAAATTGCGTCTCTGTTCCATAAATCTGAGAGGTAGGAGCTGATGAGTCGACAGCGGGTGAAGAAGAGCCAGCTTCAATAATTTTAGGGGGCTTTGATGATGCAATTTCTTCTTCAGTATACAGCTTTACAATAGGGTAGCTTGTTTCTACATTTCCTCGGAATGTTTTCTCAAGCTGCTTCACAAAGCAGATCATAGGCTTCTTGTTGATCCTTCTTTCAATTTCATCGTTCAATGGAGCATTCTACGGAAGGGAGA
The DNA here is from genome assembly GCA_026214975.1 of Gentiana macrophylla. NCBI lineage: Eukaryota > Viridiplantae > Streptophyta > Magnoliopsida > Gentianales > Gentianaceae > Gentiana > Gentiana macrophylla. Next base: position 88,888,381 of record CM047815.1, read on the forward strand.
TAAAATCACATGTATAAATGGTGTAAAGTGAAGGTAGAAAGATAAGGGGAAAAAGGAAACAAAGCGAACGGTCTGTTTTTCAGAAGCGTGCAGCAGCAAAGCACAAGGAACATGTTATGAATGGACAATAGTAACCTGAAAAAAGATACTTACCCTAGCAGCTGCTTCTTGAATTTCTGCCCCTGTGAACTTGGTTAGCTTTCTCCAAGATCGGAGAAAAAGCAGTAAAGTTGTTAGTGGTACCGGTTTCATCATTAAGGAAAACACCAATGTGGCAGCTGCATTTGATGAATGGAAAATGTGAGTAGTAGGCATGAAGTTCTTATAGTAACAGTTGGGTAAAGTAAATACCGGGGCTGAATTTGTGTTGATTTGCTGCCGCCTGTACATGTGGTATTCCAGCCTATTGGTGCCTCAAAGCTCTTACCACAGTTATGGCAAGCAGGATACCAAAGCTTTTCTTGTGCAGGAAGAAGATGTATAGTGGCTGAGATCCAACCAACCTTAACCTGTTACATGTATAAAGGGGATAATAACTATAAGTAAATGGTTTAGAAGCAATCGACAGTAGTTAGCCTATTCATCTACATACCATAGATTGATTTAATTCGAAGTCTTTCACTGGGACAATGATTTCGTTGCTTGGTGGAGGAAGAAGCATGCTAATGTCTAAGTAAGCTTCTGCATCCACAAGTTTTTTAATTTCTTCAGCATTTCTGGTGCACCTGTTTAGCAGAGAAAACCAAGATGGAAAAAGTAAGCAAGCTAAAGACTGTTTAAATTACTGGATTATTCAGATCATTATTTATAGTATTCAAAAAGGAATAACAATATACCAAGCATGCAATGGGTCAGCCTCTGGATAAGATGGGTCATGAAGGAAGAAGGAATTCTTCTTAGTTGTTATAGATAGACCTTCAGCAAATATAAAGAGTCAGATGTGCTACAACATCAAATAATTTTTCTTCAGGTTCAATATTCTGCGGTGGATAGGGAAAAATACCATGATGTGTAGTGATTTTCATGTTTACACCAGCAATGATCGTCGGCTGTGGAAATCTTGAAGAAATGTTGTACTCCTCGTTGTCCAATACGTCAGTCCACATGCGCAATGTCATCATTCTTTTCCTTTGGTAAAAGAAAACAGAATGAGTATATATCACATGGAAAATGTGAAAGCATTGATCATACATGCATCAAAAGGTTTATAAGTTAATACTTACTCATTGTTGATTACAATGTAATCCCAAACAGAATCGTTTGTAGCATCAGGAACCAAATTTGAAGACACAACCAATGCCCTAAATGCTGTGGGAAAAATGAGAATCAGTAAAGAGAAATAAAGTAAGGAACAAAGCACAGAAATCTGTATTTGTTAAATCATGATCGCTCAATGGAGAGACCAAGAGCCTGAAGAGGAACATAAAGGGAAAAACCAGTAGAATTTTTTACTTACCAACGGGAGTCTCAGAGTCAGCATACTTGTACATGTCCTCAAACTTTATAAAGTTGAATTGACATGGAAAGTCAGCAGGAATAGGCTCATTGAAGGGGTCCACTGGAGTCCCACCATACAGAGTCCAGGTGTAGGCATAATCTCCTACCTGATATCTTGGATCTGCATCCCTAACACCAGCATTGGATATAAAGTACCTTTTATATGGCTGCAGTATCCGGCTAAACTTTACAATCGCTCTGTCATAGGTCACTGCACCTATCAGTGTTCCCTAGAATGATGGGGAAAAGAACATTTTTAGTAAGGATGCGAAGATAGTTGAAAAAACCATGCATATTCATATTTATAGCCTGATGCGCGGAAACCCCAAAAAAACGTACACATCAGAATGAGGCATTTTTTGGCACCTATAGAAATTAATTCTGCTAACACATATTTCAAAAACATGATGCAAGGCACCGAACAGTTTTATATGTACTAAATATCATAAATTCAAGGCATTATGAGAAGCCAGTACCCTAAAGTTTTTTTCACTACTCTGTGATTAACCAAAAACAAAATGTTTAGAAACAAACATGATGCGTCATTCATACTCATTCAATACAACCAATAAGGAGGAAAAACAAGATGTTGACCTATATAGGCTGCCTTAAAAACAAGATGTTGACCTATATAACCCAGAAGGAGGAAAAACCATATACAATTTAGTAGCAGGGGCAAAAATGGGAGCCAGACATGAAGCCAGACGAAAAGTACAAAACAATGGAGAACAATAAGCATTTTAACTGTAAGCACTTTAACTCTATAAAAAACCCTAAAGATCAACTACAAAGGCCGGTGGAAACTGCTAAATTTTCGTGGTTTATTCATAATCGGAATGATTAAAATACTGCATTGCAGAAAAATAGTCAGAGAAGAGAAAGTTTTTATAGTCAGAGCCATTCTGAGAGATCTTTTGCTTGGATTTATACAGGCACTCAACTAAGACAGTCCAATCATTCGAGCCAGCGGTAATCTGAAGCGCTTCAGAAAGCGGACGGTTGTTGTGCTATTTTAATGTCACAGAAGAAAGGAAATTGTATCATTGTTCGCTATCATGGCATAATAACAAAGCGCAAGCATGAAATACTAAAATTGATCATCAATAGGCGAGTGTCTATTTATTGCTATATTAGAAAAATGTTGTGGCTAGTTCATTAATACCTCTTTGTACACAATATTTTTTGTTGTGTTTGTTTTTTCACCCTTAAAAAAGGTAGGGGCAATAAACACTTTAACAGAACATGAGGTTTTTGCACGTGATAGGGCCACATAAAGCTGCCCGTGCGAGAATACGGGCTCTTTCAGATACACACCTACATAATCCAAAGTCTGACCCTGTGATTTATTTATTGTCATTGCAAAACATAGCCTAATTGGAAACTGTACTCTTTTGTAAGGTATTGGTGTAAATTCTCCATTGGTAGGGCTCAATGGGATTCTATGTATAAAAACAGGTTTACCAGCATGGTCCCCTATTGCTATTTCCGCATGTATCACATTTTTATCAAGTTGTTTGCAAATTAGGCGTGTACCATTACATAATCCTTCAGATGGGTCTAGATTTCTCAGCAAAATTATTGGTGCATTAGGCTTCAGAATTAATTTGTGGGGCGGTAACCCATTAGGAGTCAAACTATTTAGCATATCCTTATAATGGCCCTGGTCATCTGGATTCAATGTTTGATCAAAGCTTATATATTCAGTCTCAACCCCTGGAATTGCTGAATCAGCTGTTCATTAATCTCATCTACGAATACATTTTTTGTTGTAAGAATGGCCTTGTTAATATAACAATTTTCATGATTATTAGATGCTTCAAAACTTGGGAACACTTTATTAATGTAATCACATTAAGACCCAAAAAACTTGTTTATTTTCAAAAAACACATTCAATCACCATGGAAAAAAATTACAACATATATGATAAACAACTTTAACATCAACGTATATGATAATTAAGCTACATCAAGGAAAGGATTACTCATGCCATTTCTATAATAATAAAAAAACATAGATTTATGAGAACCAACTAAATGCAACATATGGCTCTTAGGCATGTGATGATCTTGATTTTTTCTTGTATACTTGTGATGAAACACCAGCATTGCCTCACCCTTTTGAATCAACAGCCTTCAATCACCTGAGCCAATACCACCTGCAATGACACCTTTTACTACCAATAAATTTTGATATTAACAGTATCAGTAACACACTAACACAGTATCAGACTCATGTAAGGCTCATTTTAGGCTTAAAAAGTGACTACTTCAAGGCACACATATCTGGCTCATTTAAAGCTTAATTCAAGGGACACAATATCATATCTGGCTCATATAAGGCACACTACATCAGTAACAGTATCATATAAGGCACATAGTATCAGTAACACAATATCAGCAACACAGTATCAGGCTCATATATGGCTCATTTACAGCTTAATCCAAGGGACTACTTCAATAAGTTGAAAAAATGTTAACATCATATTCATTACAGCCATGTCAGCAAAAGCCAAGTGGACTCAACATACAACAAATGAATCAATATAATACACAGATCCATTGCAGCTAAAAGGTAATTGATTGAAACATATGCAAGTGAAGTGAAATGAAGTATATTAGCAAAGCTAAAAGGTAATAACAGCAACCATAACACGTATGGATTCAAGGAATAGAATAGATTATATGTAAACTCTTATATGACGAAGAAGTATATAATGCAACATCAAAGAAGCCACACTCACAAAAGTTTACACAAGAAGTGAACTATCGTCATACTTATTTTACTTATTTTCCATTCACCCCTCTTCCAAGCATATTGTACATATCCATATTGATGTGCTCAGACTACAGCGAAAACTAACTCAGGCACAAACATGCTCCCACATTTTACACCAATTCACATCTCATCAGCATTCTTTGTGCCAAAAAAAATTGGCATCTTATTAACAAGTGGGGAATGTTGACACCAAGAATTACATTATTATTTTATAAATAAAATTGAACATTCGAACGCACGCACATAACTGACACAATATCAGTAACATAGTATCAGCAACACAGTATCAGACTCATATAAGGCTTAATTCAAGGGACTGCTTCAATAAGTTGAAAGAAGTTGTAAGTGAGGAGATATGAACTATATTAGCAAAGATAAATGAAAAGTAGTAGTAGGAATTAGTGGAGATTAGTCACAGAGCCTTTAGAAGAAAACTGGAAAATGAGATAAACAATTGAAAAGATCTGAACTTTCAGTCAACTATAGAAAAGATAATCAGGTTCAAAGAACTAGATTATCAAGTCTTAAGTCACAAGAGCTGAATACACTTTTGAATACACTATCAGGTTCAGCTGAATATCAAAATAAGTAGACATGAATGAATTAAAACCTGCTTGAGTCTCTGTTCTTCGTTTTAATTTTGTAGACAACCAAATTGATTATGTGCTGGAAGATTTATATAACATTGAAGCATAAAAATCTAGAAATTTATTTGGGTTTGTGACTTGAGGTGGTGATGGACAACATCTGTAGTCATTTATGAGGCACAGAAGGGATAATTGACATTTATCACAACAGTATCATTACAAGTGTGTTTGTCCCAGTTACATAGTTTTGGAATGAAATGGATAAAATATTGAAATACCAACTACTCCAAGTAGAAGCATAGACTATTTTTTAGCAGCATGCAATTTCTCAAGAGGAAAATGAAAAAGAAAAAAAAGTTATTAAAAGCACTGATTCGTGTACAGAAGCATAAGTTAGCAAAAAAAGGAAATACCAAATGCATAAACATCGATGTTCTTCAACCCCAACACAGCTTTCTTCCGCAATCCAATTCCAAGAAGCCGTTGAGAATCGAGACTCTTCTATTGTGAAATTCTTTGCAAATCTGCAATTTGCTCTTCGAAACAGAAATTTTCAATCACAATGGTATCGATTTTGATACGTTGTAGCAATGTGCTGATAAAAAGAAGCAATCTCTTCGCAGCAAGAAGCAATCTCTTCGTAGCTTCAAGAGCCAGAGAAAGATCAAAAAGAAAATGAACGGGGGAAGAAGGTGTGTATGGACGGTGAAGAGATCGCCTGCGCCACTGCTGGCACTATCGACGGTGGCGTCTTCTCCGGACATGGCGTGCAACTGCAAGTGTCAATTTTGAGAGAGTTTGGGTGAATTGAAGCCTACTGTTAAGGGGTAATGGGTACGAGAAGGAGGTCTATGGAATTAGCATATTTTTCGGTGATTTTAGTCCGACTGAAACTCAACATGAGGAAGGGTAAAGCTTTATTAAAGGGGAAACTGTGGATTATTCCCTAATTTTTCCTTAGATAGTGTTATTTGTTTATAAGGACCACTTTTGAGACTTAATTAGGCACTTAAGACATCCTAGAAAGATCCTTGGATATAAGGACAAAGAAACAGCTCTTGGACAAAATTAACCCTATTAGCTATTCCTTCGGCCGTCTTTCAATGTCTGAAAAACTCCCTAGCAAAGCCGTAATGGAAGCCGGAAATTGTTCGAAGAAAAGAAAGTCGAATCTATTCGATCCAATGTCAAATATGGCTGATGAATTCGGGTCACCTGTTGCTAAAGAGTACTTGAAATCACATTCTCCATGGCCCTCTCCCAATTCAGAGCCTTCTAAAATATGATGGCCTGCAACAATGATCCCAAGCGCATGCCTTTTGAGATACGATGGGAATATATATATAAAATGTGATATAGGAATCAATAGAGGAATATTTGGAGTTCAATAAAAAAGAAAAGCTGAAATTGAAAAACTGGTGAAGCAGGTGGAGTCTACAAATCCGACACCTGAACCAATACAACATCCGGATAAGGTAAGAGTAGTTTTCAATTTGTCCAATTTTTATCAATCAAAAAATTGCATATTAATTGTTTTGGTTTGGCTGACTTTGGGGAAATTGAAATTGATGAATGGAAGGGAAGATGGGTGGAAAATGGAAGCTTGTTTACAGCACAATAACAATAATTAAGGCCAAAAGAACCAAATTAGGATTGAGAGATTTCATCACTTTGGGTGATTTTCTGCAGACTATTGATATATCTCAGGTATGTCATATACTCCCTTCTGTTTCCATTTGAATTTCTACTTCGATAATAACTTATTACAAATTGAGAAGTTATTAATCTCACAAAAATAAATAATTTTGATTAAAAATGGAGGGGACTGGTTCATTCAGCACAATCAGTGCAATTCATGATTAAAGCATTAATGGTTCCACATCATTATAATCTGGGGCTGAGTTGTATATTTGATGGGGATGTTTATAAATGATGTTGAATCTAATTTGAGGATCACATTTTAGAGTAAATTTTTGCTGATTTGAATCTATTAAGGGTTTGTTTAGTGGTGGTATTTTGTTCATATAGAGGGCGTGATATGATGATGCGGAGAATTAGTGGTATTTTGTTCATTTGATCGAGTGTGGCGTGAATTTGACGGTGGGTTTAAGTTTGATTTGGAAGGTAATTGATGCAGTGACATTGATGTCACTACATATACAATTTGATAATAAATTTGATATCTTTGTAAAATAACTAGTGTCACTCCGTGTGTAGTGTCATTTACAGTGTTGTGTCACTTTTTTATTAGTGTCTCTATTGGTGTAGTGTGATGAGCATCTTAGCCGATAGCTGATAGGTGATATATTCCTTCACAAAGCATGGAGCTATCAGATATGGAAAACAAAGGCCGTGATGAGGCAGCAGTAGGATGGAATCATCTATTTTCTTTCTAGTTCATCTTCTCATGGCCTCTAAATCAGCTTCTCATAGCCTTTTTTATTTACTTCTTACTTGATTATGCTCATTTTGAATGATTTTTTCTTTTCTTTCTTCAAGATTATTGTTAGAGCAGCTAGAACATAAAACTTATGGAGATATGTGTTCTCGTAGGTGAAATCTTCTTATTCTTCGAAAGAAGGTACGCATGATACGTTTGCAGTTTGCTTGAATATTTGGAGAAGCTATTAAGCAATTTCATTTATCCATGCATCATCATCATCATCATGCATGTTGTGTTTTTTCTGTGTAATCTCTTTTGGAGTTCATGTGCTTTTCTTTTTTCTTTTTAGTTTATGATGCAGTGACACCTAATTTGCCTCACATATTATTGTTGCTGCTGCTATGCATTATGGCCTGTACTCCAAGAAGCTAGCCTCTTTTCAACAAAAAAAGAAAGAATTGGCGAATTTATAATGAAAAATTAGTTTTTTGAAATGTCATCGCGGTGTCGCTTCATCAAATGTCACAAAATCGCGGTGGTCGCTACATCGGGTGGTCACTCTCTTTGTTCGAAGGGTTTTTCTTGCAATTCGACGAGTAGTAGTATTCATCACAAAAAATATGAATTATGATGAATGAAATTACGATGATCGGAGTTTATTATATCAAAAGATATAATCGTTTAAAATATTGAATATAATAGAGAAAATAGAATTGCGGTGGTCACTGCATCGCGGTGTCAATGCACCGGGGGTGATCAATGCATCGGGGGTGGTCAATGCATCACGGTGTTCAATGCATCGCGGTGTCACTTTATCGCGGTGTCACTACATTGCGGTGTCTCTGCATCGGGGATGGCCACTGCATCGAGGTGTCTCTATATCGGGATGGCCACTGCATCACGGTGGTCAATGGATCGGGGGTGGTCAATGCATCACGATGGTCACTGCATCAGATGTGGTCACTGTATCGGGATGGTCACAGCATCGCGGTGGTCAATGCATCGCGGTGGTCAATGAATCGCGGTGGTCAATGCATTGGGGTGGTAACTGCATCACGGTGGTCAATGCATCGTAGTGTCCCTGCATCGCAGCGTCTCTGCATTGCGGTGTCTCTGCATCGAGGGTGGTCACTGCATCACGGTGTCTCTGCATCGGGGGTGGCCACTGCATCGCGGTGGTCAATGGATCGGGGGTGATCAATGCATCGCGGTGTCACTTCATCGCGGTGTCTATGCATCGGGGGTGGTCACTACATCACTGTGTCTCTGCATCACGATGTCACTTCATCGCGGTGTCACTTCATCGCTTTGTCACTTCATCGTGGTGTCACTTCATCGCTTTGTCACTTCATCGCGGTGTCTCTGCATCACGGTGTATATGCATCGTGATGTCACTTCATCACGGTGTCTCTGTAATGCAGTGTCACTTCATCGCCGCGTCTTTGCATCGCGGTGTCTCTGCATCGCGGTGTCTCTTCATCGCGATATCTCTGCATCGGCAAATGTCAAAACATCGCGGCGTCTCTCCATCGCGGTGTCTCTTCATCGCGGTGTCTCTGCATCGCGGTGTCTCTGTATCCTCAAATGTCAAAACATTGCGGCGTCTCTGCAACGCCGTGTCATTTCATTGCGGTGTCTCTACATCGTGTCGACGAAAATCGTTGTCACTACATAAATTGTTGTCACTTCAGAAATAATGGTGTCACTTTAAAAAAAATTTGTTGTATGAGCAAAAATCAAATGTCACTGCATAAATTGTTGCAAATGTTCTTGTCACTGCATCGCGGTGGTCAGTGCATCGTGGTGGCTAATTATTCGGGGGTGGTGACTGCATCGGGTGCTCAATGCATCGGGGGTGGTAAATGCATCGGGTTGTGCAATGCATCGCGGTGGTCACTGCATCGCGGTGGCCAATGCATCGCGGTTGTCGCTGCATCGCGGTTGTCAGTGCATCGCGGTGGTCAATGCATCGCGGTTGTCAGTGCATCGCGGTGGTCACTGCATCGCAGTGGTCAATGCATCGGGGTGGTCACTGCATCGCGGTGGTCAATGCATTAGGGTGGTTAATGTATCACGGTGGTCAATGAAAAAAAAAACTTTCAACGTCCAGAAAAAAAAATCTAACACAATTACAACGTCCAGGTAAAAAAAATAAAACAAAATACAACAACAACAGCGGTTGAGGAAAAAAACCCGCCTGTCCCCCCCCCCCCCCCTTATTTTTATTTTTTTTCCTCATTAAGGGTATTTTGGTCTATCTATGTCATTTGTGTCATCATAACTAAATGTTTGTTTTGAATGTCTTTTTTGCCTAATTAAGTCCAATATTTGTCTTTTTGGATAATTATCCCTATATTTATTTATTTTTAAAAATTATAATTCTTTGCTTTTTTTTCAAGAATTTAAAATAATTCTTTACAACATCAGATAGAAAAACTCGAAAACATCGATAATAACAATGGAAAATTAGGGATAAGGACACAATCTGAAATATTTTTAAGTAACAGGACAGCTACATATTTTTTATAGGGAGAAGGACAACTGCATAATTTTTATAGCGAGAAGGACAAACAGTGAATCCCAAAAATCAGTAAATCTCCCCAGTGAATCCCGAAATCAGTGAATTTCGACAGTGAATTTCGATAGTGAATTGATGAGAGATAAATTTATGATCATTATTACGACATTTTACCCCAATATTGATACCATTTTGAGCATTATTGTACAAATTTAAGTCAATTATCCCTTTGATTTATCTAAGTATGTTAGTGGTAGTTATTATGTAAAATATCGTGTTTTTATTGTATTTTTATAGATTTTGTACCGGTTTAGTGAATCGGAGTGTAAATGTCGGAGTTCGTTTGGTATTTTGGTGGTTCATTGCAGGATTATACATTGACCAAGATTCCACGTAACGACATGTTTTGAGTCTAAAAGATGTGTTTAGAGAGTTAGAAGAAGGTGCCACAAGTTTATAAGTTCAACGGAGCAAATTTTCTAAGTACTTAAATCGTTACATATTTTCGATGGAGATTTGACCCATCTTAGAGGCATTTTCAGGGGATGACTTCTTAATGAAAGTTGTAGATCTTCACATAAGCTTTCCAACGCACTTTGAATTACGTCAATTGGAGGTCTACAACTCAAGTTATGGTCAATTGACTAATCGATTCAGATAGCGGAAATCGAAAAAACGCGACGCGACATACGAATGGCTCATCAAAACGACATTTTCTGAAGAAGTTTCCTTAATAAAAGTTGTATATCTTCAAGAAAGATTTCCAATGGATTTTGAATCAAGTCAATCGGACTTCTACAACTTAAATGGTGGTCAAGTGGCTAATTGATTCAATTTCGTAAAAATCCCGCAAAACGTTCGGAGTATGAATTTGCTTATCAAGACGGCGTTTTCTGGAGAAGTGTCCTTCATGAAAGTTGAAGAGTTTTCCGAGATCTTAATTTTGACGTTTGAATCATAATTTTTGGAGGTCTACAACTCAAGATATGAATTTTAGAAGTTTAATATATAATTATATATACATAACCTTGCACATGCTGAGCAATTGAGTGTAATCATTTGCAATCATGATTCCGGACCGATCCGGCACCAATCCGGACCGGTCCGGCAAGAGCAAAATTGCCTATATAAGCACAGCTTCAGGATCAAAATAAAATGCCCCTCTTTTCTCCCCTCTTTCTGCTTCTTCTCGTTTCTGTTCTTTTCTTTTTTTTATTTTATTTTATTTTTATATATATATATATATGATATAAATATATATATATATAGTAGATCATGTATGTATATATATATATTCTATGTATGAATATATATATGATATGTATAAATATATATGTGATATATATATATAGATCGTGATCTACTCTTTTTCATCTCTTTTCTCTTTTTATTTTCTTTTTAGTAAGTATATATATATATATATTCTACGTATGTATGTATATATGTTTTTCACATATATAAATAAAATGGTTATAGTATCGTTGTAATGGCGGAATAATTATCGAAGATTGTTGATTTGAAGCTTTGGCATGTTAGATCCGTGTGAAACGATTCGATTCGATAAATATAATTGAGTAATATATTCTAAAATTGTTATGTTTATTATTTCTATTTCTATTTATATATGATATTAAACTAAAAATATATCTAGCCAAGATATGAATCGAATTAGTTAATCTTTTGGTAAAATGAATGATCGACTCGTAATAATGATTAAAATCAATTATGATGAATCTCTTTCTTTCTGCGCTTAATGAAACGTTAAAATTGAAAGACCGGAGGGTAAAATTGGCGAGTGAAAGCGTGACAACGGAACCCGATTTCCTACCGGGGCGATTTGTCTTGGGAAAGATAAATTTTATTGACATTTGTACTCGAGATCGTAATAATGTTAAATCATCAGTTTAATTGAAACTTAAACCGGAAAGTTGAATCGTCCGGCTTTGACAACCGGAGCCTTTTAAATAAAATTGACCGCTTTTGTAACGGAATGACTCCTTTTATCTAAAGGTAGATTTGTACTCGGGACCGTTCGAGAAAAACCGTAATGTTGTGGACTTTGGGTGATGCAATGGACATATGACAATTTCATACGCCGCTCGTGTGAGGAGGAGTTGTTTTTTTTAGAGTACACCGATTCATATATAATTTACACCTTGAATAAAGGAAGATCTGTCTCATTTATTAACTAAAAAGATATATTGATTCAGTGACATAATTCTTGGCTAGATTCCAAAAATATATATATTATATTAGTATTTATTTACTTATTTTACTTTATGCACTACTAACATAATCTAACCCGAGGAAAATGATAAACCTGCGACTTAGATCGAGTTAATAATAGCTTCTTGGTGTTTAACCCCACTTAAAAGAATTACCATGTTTTCCCTGAGGAATACGACCTGACTCACCAGACTAGCACTACAATTTGACCCGGTACACTGCCGGTTAGGATCTGTATAGCCTAGAATAGGTCCGTCATCCCGAAAATTAGTGAATTTCGACGATGAATTTTGAAAATTAGTGAATTTCGACAGTGAATTTCGTCAGTGAATTTAAACAGTGAATTTCGAACACAAGTGAATTTCGACAGTGAATAAATAGTTTTGTCCTTTATGCAAAAGTTTCAAAAAACTGTCCTTCTACTCAATTGATGAAATATTTCTGTCATTCTCCCTCATTCCCCCTAATAACAATAGGGCTTATTCTAAATTTATTTTCCCTTCTTAATCAATCTTGTCGCAGCCACCTCGCTCCTCAAGACTTTCACCGCTGTAAGGGTAATTTTCATCCTTTTTCTTTATTCGTATTGCCTCGGTGGAAGTCTTTATCTTTATATCAGCGTAATCAAACAAGGAAATGGGTTTTGTTAACCTTAATTTATAAAGTGTATTTTTGTTCATTGTAGTTCTACTCATGCGAGGTAATATATAAATTGTATTTCTATTCATTTGGGCATGCTGCCTGGATGATTGCTTTTTTGGGATTTATATTTTTCAGGATAGAGTCTTCCGGCCCGACAGGATCACGAAAATTCAGGTATCCCGAAACATCGGGTCCCGTCACTTTTCGGGTATGGGTTTGGGGAGCAAAAATAGGATCCCGAATCTAGTCGGGATGGGTACGGGCGGAGGGTTACGGGACGGGATTTCGTCACTATTTAATTCTATGATGGTAATCTATTTATTTAATTAATCTATCTAAAATCTTCTAAAAATACGAGTATGGATCCTCTACCGTAGTGTTTTTACAGCATAAAAGTCAGTAAGTTGGAATTCTGCACCATTGTCAGATCTAATTACTTTAATAATTTTATGAAACTAAGTAGAAACAAATTTAACAAAAGATTTAATAAGGTCAGAGACTTCAGATTTATGCCTTATAAGACAAAACCAAGTAAATCTAGAAAAATCATCTACAATAGTAAGAAAATGTTGTTGTCCATTTACAGTGTGCTGTCTCAGAGGACCCTAAATGTCCATATGAACAAGGTCAAAAATAGAATTTACAGTAGTAGTACTTAAAGGAAAATGATTTTTCTTCAGTTTAGCCATAGGGCAGACATAACAGAGATCATGTTTGCAAAATTTGACATCAGCAGACTGTGAACTAATGACTTGCAGTCTTTTATCTGGCAAGTGTCCTAGTCTGTAATGACACAAAAGAGCATCATCTAATCTATCAGATAAAGTGTGATTTGCTACAGCTTTGAAAACAACAAGTTTTATTGGTTGATCCATGACATAAAGTCCTCTCTGTAACTCTGCTGAACCAATCATTTTCTTGTTTTTGTCTTGCAAAACACACTTGTTAGCAGAAAAGACAGCTGCATCTTTTGTATGATTAATAAAAGAAGGTAAAGACAGAAGGTTGTACTTAAAATCAGGAATGCAAAACACATCATGTAGGACCAATTGAGTGTTAATCCTCAATTGTCCTATATGTGTGACAAAGACATTATTTCCATTAGGTAATCCTATTTTTATACCAGATGAGGGTTTGGGATTGCTTCACATATCTAATGGACCTACAATGAGATCTGTGGCACCAGAGTCCAAGATCCATGTATTGATCTTACAAAATTTAGGCCACATGTTCCTGTAGCAGGTGTGTAGTGTGTAACAGAGTCAGCAGGTTGGCCAACAGCAAACCCTGCATGTCAAGGAGGATCATTCAGTAGAGCCATCAACTTGTCAAGTTGTTGTGCAGTAAGATTGGGAAACCCTGGTCCAGCAGACCTGCTTGGTGCCTGATCTTCTTCTGCTGATTGCTCCTCTTCTACCATAGTTGCCCTTGCCCTTTTTGACTTGAAACCAGGAGGAATGCCATGCTTCTTGTAACAAGTCTCCTTGGTATGCCATTGAATCCACAGAAACTACATTGCATCTTTTTGGGATTTTTAGGCCTGGGATTTGCAGCAGAGTTAGGTCTGCTGACAATCTGATTTTGTCCCTGTCCATTCTTCTATGACAAGAGAACCATGGAATCTTGATTCTTGGCCTTGTTAGCCACATATAGCTTCTGTCTTTCAAACTTGATTGCCATTGCAAAAGCATCATGAATTTCTGGAAAGGGCACCATCAACATTGCCTATGAGACCATTGGTTAAAATTCATCCCTTAAACCTTTAAGGAATTTCATGACATGTTCAGCCTCCATATGATCCATCAGATTGCTGATTGCATTACAGTGACATCGAGGATCATAAGAGCAGATTGTTTCAGGCCCGATGGTCTTGATTTCTTCCCAAAGAATCATCAATTTTATGAAATATTGATTGACAGAATTCGTGCCTTGTTTCAGTAGATGCATTTCTTCAAGGAGATCTGAAAGTCTTAATGCATCAACATTTGAAAATCTTGCAGCAAGATTCTTCCAAATTGCATATGCATTCTTGAAATACATCAAACTTTGTGCAATGGTGTTCTCTATAGAATTTAAGATCCATGATCTCACCATTGTGTCACATTGCCTCCATGCCTAAAAATATGCTAAATCTGCTTCTGGCCTCTTGATTGTGCCGTCTACGAAGCCCAGTTTATTCTTGGTGATCAACACCATCTCCATGGACATTTTCCAGGGATTGTAGTTATTGCCATTTTCCATGGACATAGAATGGACTGTAGGGACTTATTTCTTGTTTCTTAGCTGCCACGGCTATTAAAAACTTCAGAATTGATTCTCAAATCAACGATGATAGTGGAAAAACGATAAAGAACTGATCAAAAACAGGAAAAAGGATAACAGTTTATTCTCAATAAACTGAAAACCTCAGAAAAAATGAAGAACACTAAAGTTTCTTCAAAAAACGCAGGAAAGCTTTTAGAAATTCTCAAATTTCTGCTCTGATACCATGATGAAGTTTGTAGAATTACAAACAAACGAAATAAAATGCGGAATTATATTGATCAAGTAAAAGTTGCAAGGTATTTACAATGTGGCTGATCGTGGGGTATTTATAACATCATACACCTCATGAATCAGTTAGAAGTAAGTTACAAACGGTTATAACATATTACAATAAAATAACCGTTTATCAAACTAACTAAACTAATCAAGAAATTTCTTTGGTGTCTATTGTCGATAAATTTCTTTGGTGTTCATCTTTGTCAACAAAGTTCTTCGATATCTTCATATGATCAGCGGAGTGCACTCAGCATTCCCATCAGCTTTTATACTGTAACATTGGCACTGGAAAATATTTAGCATGTCCCTTCCACTACTTCAATATGTTGAAGTCGAAATCATAGGTACCTGTTTGACAGACTTCAAATGTTGTGTTTAAATATTTGGTTATCTCTGAACATTGATCGGATGACGTTGTCGCTCCCTTCTGTCATTTCAAATTCATTTTATCCAGAACTTTTTGAATTCCCCGTAGGACACCTGTAGGGTTAGTAGAAGCACTTGCGGATGGATTGGGAACCGCATCGTTTCTCATTCCATACATACTCTCATATTCAACATACAAAGTGTTTAATAATTTTTCAAGTCTATCTACTTCAACTGTATAATCTACCAGGGGCACATCATAATCATCAGACAAAGCATCATAGTAAGCACTTAACATGGTAGATACACCTGCTAGTCTTAAACGAGGGTCGAGAATAGAACAAATGAGATAAGTGTAAGGAATACGCAACATGTACTATTCAATTTCTCCTTCATCGGCCCTAAACATTGAAATAATACAGGGTCGTGTTCCAAGGTTTGAAACTCGTCAGTTATTTCTACACTAGCAGGCAAGACTAAATGTGATGTGGCTTGATAACATCTTGAAAATAATTCAGTAAATTTTTTGAATACTTCAAAAACATCCATCAGTTTCTTGCATCCAGTCCAAGTATGGGGAAACAAACGATAATCGCTCGGATAGTGTTCATCTAAAAAAGCACAAAAAGTAATATTATGGTATAAATATTGTAAAGTAGAAATAGTCTTACTCATAAGTGGTATAAATATTGTAAAGAGAAAGGTCATCGCCCTGTCAAACTGCCGCAAGATGTACAACATAGATGGAACACCACTTATGATCTTTGGAAAAAACAAACAAAATTAATATTATGGTGAAAAACTTTTAGACCTTCTTTTACACATAAATTAAAAATATGGCATAAACATCTAACATGAAAAAATTTACCGCTACAAAGAGGTTCACAATTTTGGGATAACTCGGGAATAGAAGCAGTGTTGTTTGAAGCATTGTCAAACGAAATAGAAAAGACATTATCTTTTAAATCGTATTCATTAAAAATATCAACTAATAAAGATGCAATGTTAGAAGCATTATGAGCTTCGTTAAATAAACGAAAAGCAATTAACCTTTTTTGGATAATCCAATTGTTGTCAATCCAGTGATACGACACGCCCAAATAATAATTGTTGGTCCTCTCATCCTCCCAAATATCGGCACATACACATACTCGGAATTTATTTGTCATCAAACTTTCTTTTATAACATTTTGTAGTTTAATATTATTTTTTTGAAATCCCTAGTCAACGTTGCACGAGGGATACGAGTAAAAGCCAGTTGCATAGCCCCTTGTACGTAACTTTCGAAAAGAGGATTCTCGGGAAAGATAAAAGGAAGACCCATCCCCGCAACAAGATTCTACAATTATCACGAGTGTAAATAAAAAGTGGAGAAGTGTTACCTCCGCTGGAGCTCGGCATGTTTAGCTGGGATTGAGACGCGCTGTCTTCCAATTTTACGGGTGTTTACGCATCATGTGAGTTCCGCATCGATCCGTAACCACCACCCGCGGTAAATTTGTATTTATTGCCACAGAATTTGCACACCCCATGGAAAAACTTTCCGGGGTTAGATAATCCTAATGCATCAGTCCGAGGAACCTTTGTGAAAAATTTCGTAAAAAAATTCGATTTTAACTTTTTTTCTTGTGCTCCTTCTGGGGTACTTTATTCACCCTCTAAATCGACTGACTCGGGAGTAGGACCTGCACGAGCACGACGCGGTGTTCTTACAGTCCCACGACTCCCACCACGTCTTTGTCTAGGACGGGCAGTAGTCAGAAATACATCATCATCATCAACGTCAGCTTCATCATTACGAGGCTCATTATCTTTAACTTCGTAAAGGTTGATATTAAAATTTTCAGTTTGAGACATTATATCATCGTAATGACTATCAAAATCATGAGGATTGAAATCTAAAGGTGTCAATTGAGGAATGGAAATGTGACTAACGGTGACAGGGTTTGTAAAATGTTGTACCACGGGTCTATAGCCAACATCATCCGATTCCGGCACAACCGTGTCAACATGGAAAGTAACATTTCGATGGCCTTGTGATGATGATTCACCCCTTCTTGACATTTTACAAAATCTAAATAAAATTTAACGGTTATAAAAAAGGTTGAAAAAAACAATCCAATTTTACTTATAACTAAAACCGAATTGAAGTAAACGATTAAATCAGAACAACTTCAAATATCGGTCTAGTAAAGTAAATTTGATTGTTGTTTTTAACACATAAACAAATTTGATTATAAAATGGAACAAAAAAAAATTTACACTTGTATAAAAAAAGTTGAATAAAATACAAACCAAATTTACTTATAACTAAAACCGTATTGAAGTAACGATTAAATCAGAACAACTTTAAAAATCTGTATCGTAAAGTAAATTTGATTGTTGTTTTTAACAACTAAACAAACTTGATTACAAACAAAAAAATGAGTTTGAGATTAGAGAAGTAGAAATGTAGAATTGAGAGGAGAGTAGGTGTAAGTGAAATTGGAAAATGAATGGGGTATTTATAGGATTTTTTGAAATGATTGGAAAATAAAATTTAAAAAAATAGCCGTTAAAAAAATAGCAGTTGGAGCCGGGCCGGTTGACCACCGGTTGCCGGTCCGGTTCCGGTTAGTTGAATACCCGAACCGTCCCAATACCGGTGAACCGCCGGGCCACCGAATTACCGCCGGTTCCGGTTTTTTTTTTGCCAGGCCTAGGTCTATTTGGAAGGACCGTAATATCTACGCTTTTTAGCATAAGGAGAATAGACCTCATGATTCTTTTAGGTCTATTCTCTTTTATGCTCAAGAATATGTTATTAATTGTGGCCCTAACTTGTTGACTGTTGTGTAGAAAGAATCTTAAAGGATTGCTTGGGATCCACCTCTTCTTGTGTGGTTAAAGTTAACAATGATGACAGGTGTATCAACACTGATGATTATGGTATTGACCAATTTGCCATTGTTGGAGCTTTCAAAGATCATGATGGTAGATGGATAATAGGTTTCATGGGAGCCATGGGGAGGAATAATTTTTTTATCGCGGAGTTGCTAGCAATCAAGGAAGTTATTTGAATTGCTAAAGACTATGAAGTGCATTCTCTTTTGGTGGAGTCGGACTCTTCTACTAATGTGGCCGTTAACATCAGGAGCAGAAGTGAGGATAATCAAGTTATTATTGACGACAATGTGGTCATGATCAATCTTGGAATGTTTGTGAGCGTCACGAATAAATCAAGAGAGGCCAACAGAGTTGTTGATTAGATGGCCGGAAGTGGACAGCATAGAGATTATAGGGTCTTTAGAATTCAAGATCCTCCTGAAAATGTTGTGTCCATTGTCTATTTTAACGGAAGATATGAGGAGACTGCGTATCCACGGGAAATAGTTTCTTTTGCTTTGTGTCCTTCCTTAGTTCTCTGACCTAGCAAAAAAAAAATTTAAAAAAAACATCGCAGGTGTAAAGCTAGCTTTTAAACGTGCCTTTTAGACACCCTTACAAAACATAGTGAATGACACCACATAGACCTGGCCGGTTCCGACCCGGCGAGTACCGGTTCCAAACCGGCGGGTACACGGTTCTGCCTCTGTTTAAGGTTCTACCGGATTCGGACCGGCCTGGAACCTGCGATTCTACGAACCGGACACCGGACGTGAAACCGGCCGGAACCGGCCCGGAAGACCCGAACCAGCGGTTTTTTATTTATTTTTTATTTTTTCCTCCAACATGTATTTTTTCAAATTTTGTGAATAAAATATTTTGTTTATTTTTCTATTTTAAAATATTACACACTCATCACACTATAAATACACACCCATTTCATCAATTTTTCCTCACACACCCATCAAACTATAAATACAACCCATATATATTCTTTTGCCTCGAATCATCAAGACATAAAATCAACCTATATACATAATAGTATAAGTATAAATCATCGTAATCACTATATGAAATATACGTTTAATTTACTTGCAAATTAATCATAAAAAATAATTAATTAGAAAACTACGCATTATGCTTTAATTTACTTACAAATTATTTAGAATATAAGTTCCAAGCCGTGTGTGTTTTTTAAAATATAGTTATCAAATTAAATATTATATATAGTTTAATAACCAATTATAATTTATTATTAATTTTAACGTAAGCTATACATATTTTCTAAAAAAAATATTGATTTTTTTGAAACCGTAATCTGAACCGTGATCTGAACCGTCTGGACCCGGGAACCGCCGAGACCCGGAACCGGCCCGGAGAACCGCCAAACCCGTCAGTTCCTGAGACCCGGCGGAACCGGTCAGAAATTCGAACCGGCGGTTCCGGTTCCTTTTTGGATCCAGAACCGGCAGGTCCAACCAGAAAAACCGGCCCGGCACGGAACCGGTCACGTCTAAATCGATCTTACTCGGACACTACATTTTGTGCAAATTTCAACTTTACAAGTGTCAAAATATATTTTCAACCCCTTTAGAGTCGAGTGTTGTGCGTAAATTCAACTCTAATGAGCTCGAATTTCATTGTGGTGCCACAATGATAGATTTTATATGGTATAACAGTGTCAAAAGAACGTGCCTTTGATAAAAAAAAACCTCATCAACAAAACAAATTTATTTATTGAAAAGCATAATCTTTTTTTCTTATAATAATTACATTCACTTTGAAACGAAAATTTTAACCTGAAAAAAATAGCAAAACCCATACAAAATAGTTAAAACCCATAGAAAATAGTTAAATAGATAAATAACAAAACCCTCGACCCATCACTCAATCCCTCCAACAATGGCGCACTGGTTCCGAGCAGCAGCAGGATTAGCTAAGATAGGGAGGAGCAGGAGCAGCAACGTCAGCATCAGCAAATGTTTTTTCGTGGGTAGCGACATGGAGCTGAAGCTGAAAACAAGGTATATAACTTTCTCTTTCTCAAACATGATGCGATAGGATCCTTCTCTTTCTCAGATCTGATAAACATTGCTCTTTATTTATTTCAACGATATGAAGCTGAATATAACCAAATTTGGGATCTAAATTTGATTGTTCTTTATTTATTTCAACGACATGAATCTGAATATAACCAAATTTGGGATCTAAGTTTGATCTAATAGTGAGGGTAGGGGTAGGGGTAGGGGGAGGGGTAAGATGGTAATGAGGAGTGGAGCTCCTCCACGAATAAACATCTGTAATGTCTGCTGCTGCTGTTGTGGCATAATAAGTAATGCCAGTATATCTCTTATGGATTACTTGCTGAGATTCTGCCCCTTGTTGCTGTGCTGCCCTTGGTTATAATCTTCTGCAAACCTGCTATTGTACTGCCTGCTATCTGCATAGTGAAGCTTTGCATCTTTTGTGACTATCCTGTAATAGGTGATAGCTGATAAGTAGCATTTAAGACCTTCTGGTTGCTTTGTGATCAGCAGCAATACTAAGGTGATAATCAGACCTGAGCCAAGACTCTAACTGAATAGTTTTGATTAATTTGGGATCTAATCGATCCAAACATGATGAGATAGGATCTTTCTCTTTCTCAGATCTGATAAACATTGTTCTTTATTTATTTAAACAACATGAACATGAAAACAAGGTATATAACCAAATTTGGGATCTAAATTTGATCTAATAGTGAGGGGAGGGTAGGAGTAGGTGTAGGATGGTAATGAGGGGTTTAGCTCCTCCATGAATAAGCATTTGTAATGTCTGCTGCTGCTGTTGTGAGATAATAAGTAATACCAGAAGCTACTATGACTTCATTCATTAGTTGCATTGAAATTGGGCATAGAAAATGTGCTTCGATTTCCATTTTCACCCATACCTAACTCATTTTGCAGGTTGTATAACCAAAATGTTTGGAAACATGGAAAGGGGTTCTACAAACCGGAACAGAAAGATGATACAAACTGCTGCTTGCAAACATTAGCCGCCAAATGGAGGCAAGTTCATGTTACCAAAGATGTGAGGATTTGGAATTGGGTGAAGTCAAATATCCCGAAGACGATATCCATTATAAGTACAAATCCTTTATTTGCCGGTATTGGTATTGGTTTATTGGTGGAATCCGTATGGAAGAAAATTTTCGGAGATCCTACTGTGATGAAACTTCAGGAGACAACCCAGACAGTTGTTGAAATGGCTGGGATTCAGATAAGGATGAAAGAAGAACAGAAAAGAGTTAACCTGAGACTGGAAAATTTGGAAAACAGTTCCAAACCAGCCCCAGCTCCCGCCCCACCTGCACCAGCCCCTGCCCCTGCCCCACCAGCCCCAGCCCCCGGCCCAGCCCGTGCCCCACCAGCCCCCGCCCCCGCCCCAGCTCCAGCTCCCGCACCAGCCCCACCTGCACCAGCCCCTGCCCCAGCCCCTGCCCCAGCCCCCAGCCCTGCTGCACCAGCCCCGGCCCAGCCCCACCTGCACCAGCCCCAGCCCCAGCCCCTGCCCTGCTGCACAAGCCCCCGGCCCAGCCCGTGCCCCACCAGCCCCCGAACCAGCCCCTGCCCCTGCCCCTGCCCCCGCACCAGCCCCTGCACCAGCCCCCTCCCCCGCCCCTGCAAAATAGCTATGATTGATATGTTTATGTTTCTTTCTAAGTAGATTTCTGTATGTGCTTGAGACAAGAACTTTTTTTTTAAACTTAGATGCAATGAATGTTAAAGTTGGTACTACTTTATTATTATTATTATTATTATATATATATTGTTGAATATTGTTATGCTTTAGACTTGCTAATTGTTATGCTTTAGACTTGTTTTATTAATTAGCACCTGTTTAAGTGCTAGTCCTGTGCCTTTTTTTTTTACCGTTTTTACCTTAGTTAAGGGCTTATTCTATCTTACAAACAGTAATCTGCTTTTACTGTTCCTCTAGCCGTTGGGTTGCTTTTCTAGCCGTTGGAGGCTCTTTCTATATATTGTAATCCTTTCTTATCTACCCGATAAGAGTCCTAAGCAATAATATAAGAGTTTCCTCCAATATTCTCCTTCTCTACTCTGATTTCTACATGGTATCAGAGCCTTAAGGTCTCAAAACTCTTATCTGTTTCTCTTCATCTTCTAAATGGCAACTAAGCAATCTTCAGAAGTTAATTCAAGGGAAGAAGCTATCTCTAATGCTGCCCCTTGGAACTCTGAACCCTCTTTAATGCCACTTTCCAGTCACAAACTAAATGGTGACAACTACCTCCGATGGTCCAGAACAGTAAGATTTTTTATTACTGGGAGAGGCAAGGAGGAGTATCTAACTGGAGAAAGCAAGGCTCCTGCAGCAGGGGATCCCTCTTGCAAGAAGTGGAGAGTGGAAAACAGCAATGTGGTATCAATTTTGCTGGGATCCATGACTCCTAACATTGCAGAAAACTTCCTTATGTTTGATACTGCTGAGGAGATCTGGAATGAAGCTGTTGATCTCTATTCAAAAAGAGATAACACTTCTGAACAATATGAGATAGAAGCAAAGTTGCAAGATATAAGACAGGGGGAGATGTCATTCACTGACTATTTTAACCTCCTGCCAAGATCTTGGCAGCAGCTTGATAACTTTGAAAATTTAACTTGGCACTCTGCTGAGGATGCCAAGATGTACAAGGCCCTAAAAGATCAAAAAAGGATCTTTAAATTCTTGATGGGGCTAAACTCTTCTCTTGATGATGCTAGAGGTAGAGTTCTGAGCTCTAAACCTCTTCCATCCATCAAAAGTGTGTTTGCTAACATAAAACATGAAGAAAGCGGACGTAAACTCATGTTAAATGGGGTGTCTAACCCTGGTTCATCTACAGAAACTAGTGCTTTGTTCACCAAAAGCACTACTGGTCTGAACTTGAAATCAAAAGGCAATAGACCAGTGTGTGATCATTGCAAGAAAACTGGTCACACCAAGGATACTTGCTGGAAGATCCATGGGAAACCAGCCAACTGGAAGCCTTCCAGGCCTAATCACACACCTGAAAGCTCTGGTAGACTAGCCACTGTTGAGGAACAAAAGTCTGATGGTGTGTTTAGCATGGAACTGATTGAAGCCCTTAAAAGGTTTCATGCGCTCAAAATGCAAAAAATACTGCATCGCCGCGCTCCTCAAGGCAATGTTTCCATAGCTAACACAGGTGTGTGCCTAAATGCTTATTATGGGAGTCAAATCCTTAAAAATATATGGATAGTTGACTCTGGTGCATCAAATCATATGACTGGGAATCCAGAATTATTTGTGAAACTCATGAAATGTACCCATCCTCACAATGTTAAAATTCTTTGATGGATCCATTTCTCGAGTTCGAGGCTGGAAACATCTTTTTAAGTGAGAAAATCACATTAAAAGATGTCCTTTATGTTCCTAACTTACAATGCAACTTATTGTCTGTTAGTAGATTCATAAATGACACAAACTGCTCTGTGATTTTTCATACTAATGGATGTAAGTTTCAGGATTTGAGTTCTATGGAGGAGATTGGCAGTGCTAATGTGAGATCTGGACTCTTCATTTTCAAGACATCCTACTCTGAGCTTGGTATTGATAACATCCCTAAGGGATTGTCTATTAGTTGTAGAAGTACCTCTGTTTACTCTGATGTTATGCTTCTGCACTATAGACTAGGTCATCCAAATTTCTTGTATTTGAAAAAATTGTATCCTAGTATGTTTAAAGAAATAAAAATTGATTCTCTTAAATGTGAAGTTTGTCAATTTTCTAAACATGCTAGATCTACATTCCTTGCAAATATATATGTTCCTTCTAGTCCCTTCTCATTGTTTCACAGTGACATATGGGGCCCCTCAAAACAAAGGACAACCACCGGAAAAAGGTGGTTTGTGAGCTTTATTGATGATCATAGTAGAGTAACCTGGCTTTTTCTGTTAAAAGAAAAATCAGAAGTGGGCTCTATCTTCAAAAACTTCTATACCATGATCAAATGTCAGTTTAATACTGAAATAAAGGTTCTCAAAACTGACAATGGGAAGGAATACTTTGAACAGAGTCTTGAATCCTTTTTCATTGAAAAAGGGATCATACATATTAGTACCTGTGTTGATACACCCCAACAAAATGGGGTGGCTGAAAGGAAAAATAGGCACCTACTGGAGGTGGCTAGGGGAATTATTTTCACTATGAAAGTTCCAAAATTCTTGTGGGGTGAGGCTGTGTTAACAGCCACATACCTCATCAACAGTAGGGCCGAGCAAAAAACCCAATAAACCCGAACCAACCCAAAACCCAAACCGAACCAACCTAAAATAACCCAACCCAGTTGAAACCAAAAATATTGGGTTGGTTTTTGACCCAACCCGAACGCTATTGGGTTGGTTTGGGGTTTTTATTTTTTTCTTCGGTTCGACTCAACCCAACCCGAAATACATTACAATAGATAATTCTAATGATAGCCAATGAAAAAGGTTATTGCTATTCATTTTCGATCAACATTTATTCTTGTGGTGTGATAATTGAAAAATGAAGAAACATCCGTAGGATTGCAGAATTAGACTAAAATGACTATTTGATGAATATAATATTTTTTCGAATGAATCATTGATCATTTCTTTAACTTTTAAATTTCCATGTATGATTTCCTTAATGCTTAAGTATTGTTCTTTGTTACTATCTCTATACGTTGTTGGTTGTGTCATAGATTATTGGATTCGTAATATGATGTCCATAAAACAAATTGTCTTTAGATATTGTTCTCTATGGACATGTGCTAAAAAATTTGAATTTCGATAGAATACATGTATGGATTTTATTACATCAAAGTTTGACTATGAATACATTGTTTATGGCTTAAAACCCGAACCCAACCCGACCCAACCCGAAACCAACCCGAACCAAACCATTGGGTTTTCTAATAATTTGGTTTGGTTTGGGTTAGTATTTTTTTAAACCAACCCGACTAGTACTATGAAAAACCCAACCCAAACGAACCCAACCCGACCCAAGCTCAGCCCTAATCAACAGGATGCCTTCAAGAATTCTGAAGTTCAAAACCCTTATTCAAGTGCTAAAAGAAGCACACCCTGACACTCACTTCATAAGTACCATAGACTTTAAAGTGTTTGGATGTGTATGTTTTGTACATATACATTCTCATAACAGGGAAAAACTTGATCCTAGGTCTATTAAATGTATCTTTGTTGGGTATTCATCCTCCCAACAAGGTTACAAGTGCTACTGTCCTAGTACTAGAAAGTACTATAACACCATGGATGTTACTTTTATGGAGGATCAACCCTTTTATAGCAATGAAAGTCAGGGGTTGAGGAATCTGTGAGTCCTAATACAGAGAATGCAAAGAAAAATCAGCCTGAACAAGAACAATCTAATTCTCCTTCTAAGGAGAAACAGCATGAGAATGAGCCTAATATTATTGTCTATACAAGAAAGAGAAAGGCTACATCTCAAAATCCTGATACTGAAGAGTTCACTCATGATGATGAGGAGGGATTTCAAGACTTGTCATCAGAGGATCAGAGTACTGATAATGCTGACTATCAGAACTCTGACACCTCCAGTGATAAGGAAAGTAATTCTCCTATTGAAGAACTACCTATAGCAAAAAGAAAAGGGACAAGGAGTTGTCTTTGCACATCCCCTGCATACAACTTTTCGTCTATGATCACTTAGCTCCTCAATTTCTGGCTTTTACAAGTAGTCTGGACACTATACAAATACCCAAAAGTGTCCATGATGCTTTGAAAAGTCCAGAATGGAAAGCTGTCCTAGAAGAGGAAATGAGTGCCCTTGTTAAAAATGAAACTTGGAACATCATCCCTCTTCCTAAAGGGAAACATCCTGTGGGATGTAAATGGATTTTCACACTTAAATATAATGCAGATGGGTCTCTTAACAGGTATAAAGCTAGACTTGTGGCAAGAGGTTACACTCAATCCTATGGGATTGATTATCATGAAACTTTTGCCCCTGTTGCAAAACTTAATACCATAAGAATCCTATTGAGTATTACTGTAAATCTGGACTGGTCTCTAACTCAACTTGACATAAAGAATGCCTTTCTCTATGGAGATTTGGATGAGGAAGTGTACATGCATCTCCCCCCTGGGTTTGAATCCCTAGGCAATAAGGGTGATGTATCCAAACTGAAAAAATCCTTATATGGCCTAAAGCAATCTCCTAGGGCTTGGTTTGGGAGATTCTCTGGGTTCATAAAGAGGCATGGGTTTCACCAATGCCACACTGATCATACCTTATTCATCAGGAAGGTTTCTGGAAAAGCTATTGTTCTTGTAGTTTATGTGGATGACATTATCCTCATAGGGGATGACATTGACGAGATTTGCAGATTTAAAGGGATTCTTGCCTCTGAATTTGAAATAAAGGATCTTGGGAGTCCTAAATACTTCCTTGGAATGGAGATTGCCAGAAATGCAACTGGTATCTCCATATCCCAAAGGAAGTACACCCTAGATCTTTTAAAGGAAACTGGAATGTTGGGTTGTAAACCAAACAAATACTCCATTGAACACAGGTTAAAGTTGGACAAAGGTGATGATAGTCCCTTGTTGACAAAGGAGATATCAAGAGACTTGTAGGAAACTTATATACCTCTCTCACACTAGACTCGACATATGCTTTCTTTGTAGGTTTGATCAGCCAGTTCATGCATCAACCCACAGAAAGACATATGCAAGTGGCAGAGAGGGTTCTGAGATATTTAAAGAAGGATCCAGGCCAAGGATTATTTTTTAAGAAAAATCAGTCTAGAGATATCCAAGTATACATTGATGCTGATTATGCAGGAGGAGTTCCAGATATGAGATCAACTTCTGGATACTGCACATATATCTGGGGAAATCTCACAACATGGAGAAGCAAGAAGCAACATGTTGTATCCAGGAGTAGTGCAGAATCTGAGCTTAGGGCTTTAGCTCTGGGGGTCTGTGAAGGTGTCTGGATCAAGAAGATGTTGGCAGAGTTAGGGCTTGATGTTATTAAACCTATCCAAGTCATGTGTGATAACACTTCAGCTCTTTGTATTGCTGAGAATCCTACTCATCATGATAAAACTAAACATGTAGAAGTGGACAGGCACTTCTTAAGAGAGAAAGTGGACAATGGTGATATCTCCTTGCTCCACATCAAGACTAAGGATCAAGTGGCTGATCTCCTAACAAAGGCTGTTTCAAATCAAGTCTTCCAACATCTACACTTCAAGCATCAACATATACAACCAAACTTGAGGGGGAGTGTTGAATATTGTTATGCTTTAGACTTGCTAATTGTTATGATTTAGACTTGTTTTATTAATTAGCACTTGTTTAAGTGCTAGTCCTGTGCCTTTTTTTTACCGTTTTTACCTTAGTTAAGGGCTTATTCTATCTTACAAACAATAATCTGCTTTTACTGTTCCTCTAGCTGTTGGGTTGCTTTTCTAGCCGTTAGAGGCTCTTTCTATATATTGTAATCCTTTCTTATCTACCCGATAAGAGTCCTAAGCAATAATATAAGAGTTTCCTACAATATTCTCCTTCTCTACTCTGATTTCTATATATATATATATATATATATATATATATATATATATATATATATCATAGCTTCATGCGTGTTTCAAAAGTTGCTTATCTCATCACCTCTTAACCTGATGAAGAGAAGGCAGAGTTGTAGTCATTGTGTGGCTGCGTAAAGGCAGGAAATACACACAAGCTGGATATAATTCAGCATCAAAAAGATGCTTGAAATCATGCTTACATCTTTTGCATAACCATCAATTATCATGTTAAATAATGTTATAATAAGATTTGTATTTAATAAGAGTATATATACTTTAGTCGCCACATGTTGAATTGGAATGAAACCGAACCTAGATTAAGGTGACTTGGTTTTGAACTTCCTCAGCTCTTGCAGATATCAAACCAATTCTTGAGCCTTATCATGTCAAATAACGTTATAATAAGATTTGTATTTAGTAAGAGTATATATACTTTAGTCGCCACATGTTGAATTGGAATGAAGCCGAACCTGGATTAAGGTGACTTGGTTTGAACTTCCTCGGCTCTTGCAGATATCAAACCAATCCTTGAGGCAAGACATCCAACATCCAGAAAATGAAATAAATCTATTGCGAGATGGTCTATTTCTTTTGAGAAATGTAGGCTCAAAAACTTTCGTTTGGAAACCCTCGTCCAACATTCAGTCAGCTTCTTCTAAGATAAATATCTCAAGAATTGCAAGGAGCATATCTTTTTTCATCGTCTGCGGACTTTTCCAACTCCCTTTTCTTCCCGTCTCAGTCATCTCATCTCTCTTACCTAAACATAGAACAGAGGTGAGCCCGAAAGCCTAAAGAACGAAAGCATGCTGAAAAGTAAACAAAAAACCATGAGAACAAATTCACCGGGCACTCCCCAAATCCCTGGACGTGGAGAAGACACTCTTTCTTTTGAGGCATACTACCATCTCCCCTTCTCTCCTTTCTGAGTGGAGTAGTTGAGCACCTTCGCGCCTCTAAAGAATAAATTGATCCGGCTGTAGCCATCTCATTATACTCCGGCCAACAGAACCAAGTACCTATGATCTTCACACACCACCATGGTGCACGAAAATTAGCCCATTTATCTGTGGAAGGTCTTTGGCTCGTTTCGTAGACTGCTTTAAAAAGAAACGGGGATTCATAAACTAAAGTTTCAGTTTCAATAGGCAAATAAAAATCCTACGTTTTGATATTAATCAAATTTCTTCCCAAATATTGTATCTAACGGCGTACTCCGTACTTGTTTTCGCATCTCGTGCTCCCTCCATATACAAAAGTTTGGTTCATAGAGGCAACAATGAGCAAAATGTCTGTCAATTTGACTTGTAAGTTCCCAAGGTTGTAGAAGAGCAAGAGCACAACTTTTTGTGTCACAATATACAGTTTTTGACTATCCACAGTCCACAGTTTTTAACTATGCACAGTCCACTATCCTGGGTAATGTCATTAGGCTACCCACATAGGTTAACTTGCCTAGGAGATTGATTTAGAAAATAATTGATACAGCACAATTTTTACACTAAGATTTTATAGAACTCAGAATTTTATACCCCTTATGTTTGAAAAAACAGGTGGTAATACGCACTTTCCATGCCCTCCTTACCGCACAAATCCCCTTCCTGACCATCCACACTCGCCCTCCCAACCACCAACTTTCATATATATATATATATATATATATATATATATATATATATATATATATATATATATATATATATATATATATATTGCCTATTTTCAAGTGCTTCTAGCTTTAGTTGAACGATTCTTAATAATATGGGGTGAAAGACTAAGGCTACTAATTCGTATGATATCAATTCTGTTAATCATGAATATGTAATCGTATCGTGCGTTGCATGTTCAGTGTATGATCATGTATTGTGAGTTATATGTAGTTTTATATTTATTTATTTATTTATTTATTTTTTGAAAAAGATCCCTTTATTGTCTTCAAACGGACAACAATCAATTCACAACTGCGTTTTGGACAAAATAAAATACTATTCTATACCTCAAGCAAGTTTAAGGCTCCTTGCTATCCCCACTAGACTAGAAACAAATGAGTACGCCGGGGTTCTTTCCCATCATAACCATGGCATAATCTATTCCGCCACATTCAGATCCCGTATAGAGCTTCTCTCCACGTGTAAGTCCACCTTTATGTCCCAAGAGTTCTCCCTCTGTTGGTAGTCACATTTAATCATATCCAATCCACCGCCGTATCAGCTCCGAAAATTCTCTCCTATGAGTGATTCCATACACACACACACACACACACACACACACACACACACATATATATATATATATATATATATATATATATATATATATATATATATATATCTTAAAAGATTAAGTTTTTTATATTAAGAGTGAGACAACAATTTTTTTTTTTAAAAATGAACATGTGTGATTAGAGTGTGGAAGGATTGCGATCCGTTTTGATTTTTTTTTTTTTTAAGGTCGGAACCAAATGGCGTCGTTTCGGGCTGAAGCGACGCCGTTTTGCGTCACAGCACGGGCTGCTGTGCAATTTGCACCGCAGGGGATCGGGGTCAGAGTGTGGGCGGTCAGGAGGGCGATACTAGGCAAAAGGACTTGGAAAACGTGAGTTACCATCAGTTTTTTTCAACATTAGGGTGTAATTTTTATTTTTTTTTTAATAAAGGGTGTAAAATTAAAGTTACATAAAACTCATGGGTACTGCTACTGTCAGAGCATATCTGGTCCGTGCAGAGCAATTGTCCCAAATTACCCCTATGTGGATGGACAGTTTTTTTGTACGGTTAACTTAATTACGGCTCTCTATTTTAGAAAATTCTTAGAGCAGCCCTAATAATGTCATTTTGGAGATATTCTATTTGTTTTTTGTCAGAGAAGAGATTATTTGCTCCTTCAAGTTGAAATAACGGAAATGAAATAGAGAGAAAATTTTGGAGATGGTCTCTTTCATTCTCTGCAGTAAGATACGCCATGAGACAATATTCTCTCAAAAAAAGGAATCCCACAAGGGCCACAACTGCAAAAATCCACAAAGCTACGGGAAAATATTGTTTATTATTTTTGTTTAGAATTTTATACTCAACACCATTACACCATCTTTTCACATTAACACTCTCAAAAAATTAATCTAAAATTTTTATCCACTATATGGTTGCCATGTGGCCTGACAAAGACATAGTAATCTCAAAATGTGGATAGCAACCATTACTGTTGCACTTAGGCGGGGACTCCCTACAGTGAGTACCCCGCTAGATGTGCGCCATGTGTGCGCTGTTTTGTCCTCTTGCACACATGACGAAAATCTAGCGGGGTACTCACCTTAAGGAGTCCCTGCGAAAGAATTTCCCCTTTATTTTCTAAGACCTTTTTTCTTCATTTAGTTTCTACCAATTTAGTAATGAAATGGACACCCCACTTCCAGCAAAAAATCAAGGCTGCGTGTGAGATATTATTTAATATAATTATAAGCTATTATGTTTAAGATAATACAATAAACATGAAAGGAATGATAATGGTATTTTTTTGGATGTCTTATAAAATATCAGAAAAATAATATAAAATCTTATAACAACTAATTATGACACATACCCTTAGATATTAAATTTATCTTGAATATTAATATATTTTAAGATACATTTTTTACAATAATGGTAGTATAAAGTAGATGATATGTAAATAGTGCAATTCTTTCCCACATGGTAATGATTTATATAGGCGGGATGGTTATCATTTTGGTCTTACACTTATACAACTAAATAGAACATGTATGACTTATAAAAAATAAGAAAAAATTACAACTTGTTAACATGAAACCTTTCATCAGTCTATTGTTAAGAGTCAATATGATAGAATTGAAATTAATAAGTTTTTTTCTCCCATTTATTGTGTATTTATCTTTTCTTTTTTTTGCACTCAGTGTATTTATCTTTTCATCTAATCAAACTAAAAATTATAAAAAGCAAAGATAAACAAACCACTTCTTTTTTTAGGGGAAAAGACAACAAATCACTTCTTAAGGATGCTTTTTAAAAATATTAAGATCGAACTGGCCAAAAATAAAATCAAAACTGATACGAATTTGTTTGGTTTTGTTTTAACAGGTACGAGTGAAACAAATAAAATAAACCAAATGATAACTAATATAACCAATGAAATTACATATGTCCTACATATATGTGTACATACATACGTGTGATAGTATGTTATTCTAGTTGATTAACGGGAGTGTCTGTAATGAAATAGTTCAGAAATAAAAAGATATATTGAAGACAATAAAATTGTTTTTTTTAAATCACACGCACACCCTTTTGTCCCCACTTGAAGCTGAAACCTACGGGTTATACACCTCATGTTTACTAATGGGCCAATGCATTGTTGGCTAGTTTTTTATCTTAGATAATTTTAAATATATTTTTATATATCAAAAAATAGGTAAATGTATTACTATTAATAATAACCATACTCTGTAGTTAATGTCAATTGAACTTGAACTTTTCATTCTCACAAAAAACAAAAAAAAAACAAAATTGGAACTTTTGAGAATTTTTGGATTTATTATTATTATTATTAGTTGATGTGTTGTTGCATTTTAGTTTAGCAAAATTAAATTTGACACATGCCAAATTCAGAAGACTAGTTAAATAAATGTAGTAGTAAATAATTTGACAGGCTTTCTATAAAAATAAAAAATAAAAAATTGACAGACGAGTGGGAGTACTTTGAATTGAATGGCGTCATACGGTATAAAAACTGTTCACACGCATAGGGGTATTTTTGGTTATTTGCTCTTGATGGAGCAGAATTCTGGCATTATTGCTACCCATAACTCATAGTCTAAAAATCGGATTTTCCCAAAAATAAAAATTTCAAGATTGGAAAGTTACCTTTGGTTTGGAGAGGAAACGAGATCCGGTGACATTAGACCACCGATTTGCGTTGCATTGCATTGCGTTGCGGTCCGGTGAAAACAAACCTAACCTCTTGTCGAATCAAAATTTTCCGAATTCTCCATCTCCGGAGAACATCCAAATTGACCCATCCTGTTCCGTGTATTCCCGTAGAAACAAATAGGCCCATCCCGTGTTACTAGACGTGGACATCCAAATTGACCCATCCCGTGAAGACAAGCCACATCTCCGGTGTTACGGTGTTAAAGATGTGGACATCCAAATCGACCCATCCCGTGAAAACAAACGACCCCATACCCTTGTGGTGAAAACGAAAACAGACCGCAACATCAACAGAAGGATCGAATCAAAATTCTCCAAAATCTCTACTAGATGTGGCCATCAAAACCGACCGACCCATCCTGTTCCGGTGCGAACTGGATCACCAGCTTTTGGATCCTTGCTCCCACCCTGTTTTTGTCGACGCGGCGTCATCGTGGCCACACAAAATTGTGTACTCTCTCTCCCCCAATTGGAACGGACGTCCCCAAAGCAGAGAGAAGCCGGGTCTCAAAGCCGAGGATCCAGATTCGTTCCGGTGGAAACAAACAGACCATCCCGTGAAAACAAGCCGCATCTCTGGTGTTACTAGATGTGGAGATCCAAATCGACCCATCCCGTGAAAACAAACGGACCCGATACCGTTGTGGTGAAAACAAAAGCAAGGATCGAATCAAAATTCTCCAAAATCTCCACACATCTTTACCAGATGTGGCCATCCAAACCGGCCCATCCTGTTCCGGTGGAAACAAACCGACCCTCAGCATCCAAGGATCGAATTGTTCAATGAGTTTCATCAAAATTCTCCAGATCTGCAAGTTTCATCATAGCTTTTATGAGCGGTGGACATCCAAATCCCATCCCTGCAGCATTAGTGTCAAAAATATGCGGATTATAAAAATAAAAAACAGACAGAATTGAATTCATCATAGAGGCATGATCTCTCCTATAATTCATAAAAAAAGCAAACAAAGAATTTATCATAGACACATGCCTCTCCCATATAATTTTCATAAGAAAACAAGAGATTGCAAGATTGAAAAACGCTTATTTTCTCTCATATAATTCATTAAAAAAAAAAAAAAAAAAAAAAAACAAGAATTGATCATAAACACATGCCTCTCTCATTTAATTCATAAAAAAACAAGAGATTACAAGATTGAAAAGCTTTTTTTTCATGGAGATCTGTATCCAATTGCCATAGACCATCCAAAGCAATCTGCCATGCGGTGAAGACATGCCTTTACACGTAAAAAAAATTTGGATCTGGTTCAAACAAAAATTCAATTTGCAGATAGAAAATTTAAGGTTCCCATCGCCTCTGGAAGAACAATGATAAAAAATAAAAAAAATAGTGATTGGAAAACGACCACATACATGCATCACGATGAGTTATAATAATAATACAATGGTCCACCATGCAATACTAAACTCCAACCTACTTTAATGCCAATTTTAAAATTAAAAAAACCTACTTTAATGCTAAAAGAAAAACGCCAACCTACTTTCATCAGATGATGCGTAAGCCCTACCGGCCATTTGTAGTAATTTAATAAGAGTATATCAGTTCTCAAAAAAATAAAATAAGATCGAGTATATCAACAAGAGACGTAACTTACCAAAATACAGTCACAATAAAAGAGGCGACAATATCGAAATACTCGTTTACATTATTTATGCCCACCGTTACAAAAGATAATTTCATTTTTTTTTTTTTCTCCTTCCTTTTGTCTTATAGTAATATTTATTTTTTCTTTTCAGAAACTAAATATACACGTGACACGTCCATGAATTTTATTTTCACCCAGACTCATCTGAATCACACTGACGGATCCAAAAAATATTATCACACTGGGGTTGTTGAAGTCAAAATCTATACTTTTATAGTGAAAATTTGTTCCATCAGGGTTATCGGAGTCTAAAATTGTATTTTTTAAGGACAAAACGACATGTTTAGCCATAAAACTAAATCATTTTAATATTAAAAAATATATTTCCGAATCTCTAAGGTCACGTAACCCAACCCCTATACACATAGCCCCGCCCCTGGGATCACAGGGTCACAGTAATTACCTCCGAATTTATCTCATAATATAAATTTATATAAAAAAAATGAATGAAACATTTATTAATATTTTTTCCTCCTAAACTCTCCCCTCTTACTATATATTCATCATGTTTTCACTACTATCCCGTTAATGGCAATCAATCTATTATATTTTCTCCTCTTACCCACATTTATTATATATCATTCATCAACTTCTCATTAGAAATTCTTAGGTAGAGATTCTCTATTATACAGATGTGCATCGTATGTATATAAAATAAAATTGTTTTGTTCTTTGTCTACGTGGTGCAAATTTAACGGTTGAGTATAATAAAAACTCCCTACGTCAGAATTACATTTTTTCACTACTATTGGATTAATTACGGTGAAAGATTATTTTATACTACTAGCTACCTATTTCCCAAAATATAAGTCTATTTAATTTTTTTGGTTTTGACCCATAATTTAAATCTATTAAGAAAACCGATAAAGTATTTTCTTTTATTTTTCCTTTTTATCTCTTATTTATTAAATACTCACATATTTTTTACTATTTTAATAATATTCAAAAGTCATTTTTGATATTTTTTATTAAAATAATGACACGTAACAAATTCAACGAATTTTTCTTAATTTATATGAAAAATGTTTATACGAATTTATATTTTATGACGAAGATAGTACTTTAATTACTTTTATCTTTGAAAAAGTACTTTAATTACTATAATTAATGTTACTTAACGAATTTATCTAATTTTCAGACGGGGATAGTAAAATTTAACTTATTTTATACGTAAATTTTAACTTATTTTATACGTAATTGTAAAATGTAAAAAATAAAACAAAAAAAAAATATATTAGTAGTACACTAAAAGAAAAAGAAGACGTGGTTTTCTGACAAATTTGAAGGAAGGGTCAAAAGTTGGGTGGGAAGGTGAAGGGGAGTTGTCCGACTTGGATTCTAAAGTCTAAACGCAATTACTTTTCTTTTTCGAGAAAAGCATTACTGTCTTCGAAAGAAAAAAAAACAAATTTGAGAGGACTCTTTAAAATTAGCCTTTCACTTAAAAAAAAAAATTTAAAAATTGATACAGTTTTCAAAATCATTTGTTATATTTAGGTATTATTATCAGTATCACGGTTTTACTGTCGACACCATATTTACTGTCGGCACTCTTTAAAATAACTCTCAACACCACAAGAAGATTTTCATTATTTTTTTAGGGTAAGTATTCAAAATGATACATATTAGACTTAAGTATGCAAACATGACACATTTAACTTTTAATTTGTTATAAGAACATAAAATTAGTACATGGACTAATCTACCCTCGATTAATAATAAATATAAAAAAAACAATGCCGCGCCGAAGGAAAGCGGGCGAAGTTGTTGTTTTGTTTTGTTTGGTTTTTTTTTTTTTTTTACTTTTTTTTTTTTCTGGATGCTAAACATATTTTTGTTTGTTTTTTTATTTATTTTTTCTGGATGCTACACAGGTTTTTTCTTTCTTTCTAAAAAGATTTTATTTTCGGTGACCACATCCGATATATTGACCACCCAATACATTGATCACCGTGATGCAGAAACACCGCGATAAAGTGATACCGTGATGTACTGACAACCGCGATTCAGTGACCACCGTGATGCATTGACCACCGCGATGAAGTGACCACCCCGATGCATTGACCACCCTTATGCATTGACCACCGCGATACAATGACCACCACGATTCAGAGACACCGCGATGCAGAGACATCGCGATGAAGTGACACCGTGATGTAGAGTCACCGCGATGAAGTGACACCGTGATGCAGAAACACCGCGGTGCATTGACAACCGTGATGCAGAGACACCGCGATAAAGTGACACCACGATGCAGTGACCACCGGGATGCAGTGACCACCGCGATGCAGAGACACCGCGATGCACTGACAACCGCGATGCAGAGACACCGCGATGCAATGACCACCGCGATGCATTGACCACACGATCTGCCATCCGACGCATCAGCGATCTGATGACCGTCGCGTTTTCATTACCAGCGCCGTGACGCGATGATGACGTATAAAAGATAAAGTGACATGTCGAGATGCAGTGACATGTGAAGACGCAATGACGATACAAATCATATTTTTCGTCCTCTTTATTTGATATTTTTCGAACTTAGTTTTTGAAAGTCGAATTATTTCTTCATAAAAATCGACTCGATCTATTGACACCCCGATGCAGTGACATGTGAAGATGCAGTGACATGTGAAGACGTAGTGACGATGCAATTCATATTTTTTTCGTCCTCTTTATTATGATATCTTATTTGATTTTTTTCGAAGTCGAGTCGAGTTACTCGAATAATTAACCGAGCTGATCTCGAGTTTTAAATAGGGGGAAGGGGCTACAAGGACAAAAAAAAAATCAAAAATGGGTCCAGAATGACGTTACTACATGTTTTGTGATTAGAAAGGACAAATTCATAATAAATGGACAAAAATACCCTTTTACACATTAAACACGTAGTAACACTAGATAAAATGCGAATAAACCACGAAAACAAATAAGAATGATTCAAAATATTGTAACATCCAATGAAAAAGTAATAATGACTTGAAAAAAGTAGTAATGTACTGTAAAATATAGTAGCGGCCAATAAACAAGTCGTAATAGTAAAGTAAAAAGTGTCGTAACATCGTAAAAACAAGTAATGTAGATTAAAAACAAATAGTAACAACCCCGTAAAATGTAGTAAAGGGCAATAAACAAGTAGTAACATCCCATAAAATATATAAAGTACATCAAAAAAATGTAGTAACGTTACAAAATTAATAGTAGCAACCCTAAACGCAAAAAATAAAATTAAAAAAAAAAAAAATAAAAAATAGCCTACCTTCTTGGCCGGAAATTGGACTTGGGCAGCGCTGTTGGCGGAGCAGTGGTTGCAGCCGAAAATCCCTTATGTTTCCATCCTCAATCAAATCCTTGTTTTGATTTTCATCTTCCTTGTTCAATCCTCAATCAAATTGGACTTGTTTTGATTTTCGTTTTCCTTGTTTTGATTTTCCATCCTCAATCAAATCTTCATTTCCATCCTCAATCAAATCCTTTTCGATTCTTTCCTAAATCGAATCCCCGTTTTATACTCGTGATTTGAAGAAGAAGAAGGAGTTTTGATGGGAGGATGCAAAATAACCGGGCCGAAAAACAAAATTGGTGAAAATAGAACGCTGGTAGAACGCTGGTGGTGGTGGCATCCGATGCCGAAATCGGAATAAAGAAACATGGCATCCATAGCTGCGAATCACAGCTTTGAAGACTTCAAGATAGCTGCGAATCCATAGCTGTTCAAAAAGAGAAATGGGAGAAAAGGGGGACAGTTGTTTGAGTGTTTTAAGGATAGAATTATTAGGTTAAGGGTGTTTTGAGAAATTTACACAGGTTTTGTTCTTTCTAATTATCAGTATACTTGGATCCTGTTTTATTTATTAATATGTCATTGATGACAAAAACCTATTTTAAATATAGTAATCGAATACCTCGCAAGTTAATAGGGCTTCATTAAATAAATATTTAAATAATTATATTTATTAAATTTATAATAATTTTTTTTATAATTCAAAAAGTATTATTCGGGTCGAGTAGTAAACGAGTCGAGCTGGATCTTGTTATATTTTATTAAAACATAAGTGAATTCTATTAAAATAATCGAACTACACAGTAAGTCGAGATATATAAATCTTAATGAGTCTAGAATAATCTTGCCTTTTATGGCTCGATCAAGCCCAAACTATTTTAGTGAAATTGATTTATAGGGAGTATCACTCGATTCAAATTCGATTACACTGGCATAATGTGAATGATACTACATTTATTTTACAAATTTACCAAATTTGTGTATCAAATTGTAAATGTAGTGACATCAATGTCACTGGATCAATTTTCTAATTGTGCTGCGACATCAATGTCGCTGCAAACCCACCATCAAATTAATGTCACTGCACCAATTTTCTTTCAAATCAAACTCAAATTTATTGAATTAGTGGTCCATGGATATAAAAGTGTTCAACCTCCAAACACCATTTACAGCACAAAAGAGATTTGAGACTCAAATGAGTAAATTTACAAGTAATTATTTGCTCAGACGCACAACCTCACATCCAAACAAACCAGGATTCCAAGCAAACCAAATGCGAGGCACAACACCAGCATTACATTTATGAACAAGATATCTACATTTCTCTGTTACTTTTGATATGTCTTGATCTCATATTAATCCCCAACAACTTCCTTACTTTTCCCTAGCATCCGAGGACTACCTTTATTAAGCCCACACTTACGAGCCGAGTGCTCAAAAATTTTACAGTGCGAACACATCTTTGCCAGTCACTCATACACCACCTCTTGGTTAGACACAAGCACAATATCATCTAGAATCTTGATAAATTCAAGCAGTTGCCCTGCAAACAAATCCATATAGGAACCAAATAAAAGTCGTCCATATGGAGACTTGAAAATATTTTGCTGCTTAGACTTCGGGGGCTCAGACTGACCGGACGCATCTTACGTCAACCGGAATCGGGCATAAAAAAGGTTTTTTTTTTTTTTTTTTTTTTGAAGCTTAAACCCAGCTAACAAGATGTAATTTTTTGAAATAACTCTTCAAAAATCCCTTACATTAATCATTAAACCAGTAAATCAAAAGAAGCAAAAATTCATGGAGCTCCATGAAGTAGCCCACGGTATCCCGGTCAAAGTGCCGAGGCTGAGTAATGCTCAATGACAACTACAACAACATGGATCAGAGTTCTCTTCTGCCTTTTCATTTGAAAGAATTAAATAAAGGAAAAGAGAGCAAGTCGAAGAAATTGTAAAATACTATTATTGCTGTGTATTTTTCTCATCATTTGCAAAGTAAGAGATTTCACACAGTATCTTCTTTGAGTCTCTCCTTTTAATTCACTTGAATTGTCTTTCCAAATTGCATCTGACTTATCCACATCATTTATCCTAACATTACTGAGATTTCTTCAGTATCAATTATCGAACCCCTGATGATTAGATCCAAAAAGCAAAAAATCAATCAGTATTAGATCGGAAAAGCAATA
This sequence comes from Gentiana macrophylla, assembly GCA_026214975.1. NCBI lineage: Eukaryota > Viridiplantae > Streptophyta > Magnoliopsida > Gentianales > Gentianaceae > Gentiana > Gentiana macrophylla. The sequence continues at coordinate 88,928,464 of CM047815.1, forward strand.
AATCAATTCGCTTCTTCACAGACTTCATCCATAGACTTCAATTTTGCTTTCGGATCATACCTGAACCGTTTAGCTTCAACAGGTTACAAATCCTCGTACTTCATCTTCTTCACAGCATCGATGGTGTAAATCTCTCATCCACCACCAGCAGCTGTTTGAGCACCGGAATTTGAAGGCGGTCGGAGGGAAATGCAAAAATTTCCTCGCCTTCGACTTCAGGTAAGATGGATTGATTGATGATGTTCTTCTTCTTTTTTTTGGATCCATTGCCACCGGTGCTCTAACGCCTTCAATCTTGTATTGAGCAACTGGAAATGGTTTTGATCCAAAGAGTATGTCACGGTGGGAGAAGGTGTAATTTAGGAAAACTTGGATAAAATATGTACTTATAATCAATTATTTTTTAAGTGTGTTTTAAGTGTCGAAACTAGTATTTCTAAGCGAATACCCATATTTTTTTGGAAGAAGGGTCCAGAAGGACAAGAAAGATAAAATAATAGGAGAAAATGATAAGTTGATTTTTTAAATGTTTAGAAGGACAAAATAGGCTGACCAAATTACCCTTTCATAACCTCCTTCCATGATTTATTTTTTTTTTCCAGAAACCACGACTTCAGGTCAGAAAAATCCAACCAACATCCTTCACGATTTTCTCATAATCACATATCCTAACTGCTTAATCGCACGAAATCAGTCGGATATTTATCAAGAAAAAAAACTGTTTTTCTTCCAATAATGTCGCTGTTGGAAGAGGAAAAAATCAGTCAGATTTTTCTGAAACTGAACAGCAAAAATTGCATCCAATCCACCTCCAATCGGTTGTCAGTAGCTACCGAAAATTCCTGTTGCGTAGACGGAGATGATCGAGCAGCAATATGGGAGCAGTGACACTGACTCGCACGATTCAGAGACGGAAACGGACGAAGAGACGAATGATAAAGGGTAAATCTTCGAATTTTATGCTCATAGTTATATGCCACTGTGAGTATGAATTTTTTTCCCTTCATTTTTCATGTGATGTCAGTAAATGTATCAAGCCCTGTTGCAGCAGCGAAATTTGTAGTGAAATTTGAAAGATTGAACTTCGAACAAAATCAACTTACACATTTCTTCTTGCCTTTGCAAGTTGCAGCAAAAAGGAACTTTCATGTCGGCTGATTGAAAGTTGCAACAAAAAGGAACGAAACATATCTGTCAAGAGTGAAATTTGAAAGATTGAGTAACCATCCACCTCCTAAGATCAAGGCACATCTTCTACACACGATTTTTTTTTATTTATTTATTAAGGAAATCACAAAAATACTAATTGGGGGTACTTTAGTCTATTAACAACTAATTAGTCCTTACTATCAATTAATTTGTTAGTCCGTCCTGATTGTCATATTAAGTTGATAATTGGTCATTCTCGACAAAAATCCCTATTTTTTACTCAAACGCCATCAATAAAAAAAAAGGGTAGTGGTATTACATGACAAAAGAATTGTAGAAAATGGCTAGCAAGACATGCGGGTTGAGAAAAGGTAGAAAAGGACAAAGTACACTTAAAAGACCAATTCCCCTTAATTTATAGTTTCTCATTCACCATTTCATCTGGAAAAATTCAGAAATTGGAAAATCAGGTTGTGTCAGACCTGACACTTATAAATCAGATTATGTCTTTTCTGACATGGAAAATCAGGTAAACGTAAAGATCCTTACGTTCAAACGTAAGGATCCTTACGTCCAAACGTAAGGAAATTCAAACCAAATCTCATACAAAATCACTCAACACAGGATCTTTACCCTTACGTTTAAACGTAGAGAATCCTTACGTTTAAACGTAGAGAATCCCTATGTTTAAACGTAGAGAAATTCTTGTCCATTCAATTTTTTTTTTATTTTTTTTTTATTTTATTGACATTCTTCTCCGACTGGAATATGTGGTTTTCATGCGCCGGTAATTTTTTCTCCGCCATTGATTCTTCAAGCTCAGCGGATCCTGAGAGTGTTATAATTAGAAACAGAGAAATTTACGTTAAATAGAATAAATTAAATAAATTTGAGAAACAGAGAAAGAAACACTTCACAGTAGAGAAAAAAACACTTCACAGATAAACACTTCACAGATCTTTTTTTCTTAAAAGGAATAATATTTAGAGAAGTGATGTAGGGATAAAATTAAATAATAATCATTATAATTTATTGAGTGTTCATAATTTTATTTTATTTTTTAAAATTACATGTTTTTTAATAGAAAAAAAAAATTTATCTTGCAAGATTTTGCTTACAAATGTTAAATAACAAAATGTCAATAAAATATAAAAAAAATAAATAATAATTTGAATGGACAAGAATTTCTCTACGTTTAAACGTAAGGAATCTGTGTTGAATGCTTTTTGTATGAGATTTGGTTTGAATTTCCTTACGTTTGGACGTAAGGATCCTTTACGTTTACCTGATTTTCCATGTCAGCAAAATGCATGACCTGATTTGTAAGTGTCAGGCCTGACACAACCTGATTTTCCAATTTCTGAGAAAAACTCGATCAGTTTCCTTTTTTTTTTTTTTTTTTTTTTTTTTAACAGTTTACTAAATTTTCAACCCATGATTTTGTTATCTTCAACACCAGAAAATTATGACAGCAAATCATGTGCCCCAACAGTAACTTCTCTCCTATGTCAAACAAATCTTTTTTCCCAGAAAAGAGATTGTGACTTCGAATCTAGAGTTCGGAGCAGTGGAAGACAGTCGGAAAAAAAGGACGCTCAAATCCACTAATTAGTGTGTCATTGTAATGCTAATTCCACTGTTTTATATATTGTGGTGTTTTAGTAGTAATCCTCTACACTAATCATGTATTGGGTATGCTTATTCTATCCACTGTTTCAATCTAATGGCTTAAAGTGACATGTTAAAAAAATCAAAGAACTTGAACAGAATAGTTCCCCTATTTGCAAAAGGAAGACGAAGATGAAATCCACCAAACGAAAAGATCACCTTCGAAAATGCAAAAGATATTGCAAAACAAAATTGAATACTGATTGGTTAATCTGAACTGAAATTGCAAGCCAACTCCCAAAAAATTAGATCATGTTAGTAAAAAAAAGAGTAATGATATAGGCACAACAGTCGTGCCACAATGAGTGACACACCGGTGATATGCACAATTGTTGATAATGATGTAAATCTAACATGATTAACGGTACAGATTATCGTTGTGTTATCCGTTGTGTCATAACCGTTGTCTCTATCATTACTCTAAAAAAAATGGAGATGTGGAATATGCATTAGCAGAGACATAACTCCCATGATTTACGCATTTGTTTGAATGGTGGTTACATTTGGGAGAAATTTGAAAATCAGGCCACTGTAACATCTGATATTTTTTAGTCAACGATTTTCGACATTTTTTAGGTTCCCCGTCCAATTTTGGACGATTTCGTCCAAATACAGTCAAAACCGTCCAAATTTGGATTTCTTTCCGTCTAAATCCATTAACTGACCAAAATGGACGGAATCCGTCCAAAATTCGGACGCAACGTCCGAATTGTGACGAATTCCGTCCAAATTTGGACGGTGTCGCCCAATTTGGACGTTTCTTCCAAATTTCGTCCAAATTGAGTTAACTTTTGGCAGGTAAGAAGTGACATGTGCAGTGGGAATGTGAGGCCTAGCATTGCCCATGAAGTTTGTACTAAATTTGTTCTGTTCCCTTCAAGAGGTGTGTATTTCTTTTGATATCCATTTTCAAGAACTTCAGATTCTCCCATACTCCTGTAGCCTTCATATTCAAACACTCAAAAGTCAACACTCAAGCTCAGTATTCTGATAAACATATACTAATTCTTGAATTGATTAGGGGAGCTAAAAAAAATGGGCTCTCTTCTGCAAATTTCTCTCTTAGACAAAAGACAGTAATTTTGGAAAGAAGAAAGAAGAAAGAAGAAGATTGAAGGCAGTGTAAGTAATATGAAACAAATTGGATTAAATATAGAAAAATAAAGCGTGTGGGTGTTTGCAAATAATTGGAGTAAAAGATGATGCAAACGATAAGATTGGATAATCAAATGTTACCTGCCAAAAGTTGACTCAATTTGGACGAAATTTGGAAGAAACGTCCAAATTGGGCGACACCGTCCAAATTTGGACGGAATTCGTCACAATTCGGACGTTGCGTCCGAATTTTGGACGGATTCCGTCCATTTTGGTCAGTTAATGGATTTGGACGGAAAAAAATCCAAATTTGGACGGTTTATTTGTATTTGGATTTTAACCTAAAAAAAATGTCGAAAGCTGTTTGGCGCGAAAAAAATGTCGGATATTACTGATGGCGCGATTTTCAAATTTCTCTACATTTGGCGCAAGTGGAAGAGGATAAAATGGTCTAGTGGAATATAGATTTGTCCTTATTGACATAAATATTATTCTACTGGACTAAATGTAAGTTAATGCTCTTATTTTGTCTTTTTTCACAATTTTCTATAGAAAAATGACAAGAATACTTCTTATACACCACAATTTTAAGAAAACACTATTAAGTCCGACACTTTATAAAACTAACAATAACCCCATTATCATTTTATCCTAACTCCTAAGAGCATCTCCAGTGGATGCGGATCTTTCCCCTACTCCCCCAATTTGGTGCAATATTGTTGCTTCAATAGTGCACCATACTTAACACCATTTTGGTGTAAAAACAACATCTCACCCCAAATTTGATGTTGGGTCGACCCGACATCAAATATCCATTTAACATCTTCTTCTTTTTTCCCTTCATTTTTACAAAACCAAATATCTTCATAGCACCATCTTTTGGTATAATTTTTTTTGAAAGCCATTGATATTTGATAGAAAAAAAAAAAAAAAAAAAAGGTCAGGAGGAGATGAGCGGAGGCGGTAGGGAATGGAGGGGGCAATGTTATGTTCCACTAATTAATATATCTGGCAGTAACTTTGAATTTTATATGTCATGACCACATATTTATGGGTCGTTGGACATGAATATTGATATGGAAATCATTGATGGATTTCAAAAATGAATTAATACGACAATCGCAACATGCATATGGTTAAGGTCGTTAGCATTCATGTTGAATGTAGTATGACCAGTTGATTAGATTCCTATTGAGAAAAGAATATATAAGTAATGCATGATTAATGTCATAAATTTTAAGGAATTACGATGCATGATAGTGGAAATATATGCATGCAAATTTCGATTATATTACTTCCCCCATTATTTAGCTGATTACAGTGTTGATTGTGTTGCATGTGTTGTACAAGTGAGTAGTGAGAATGACACTTAGTAGCCCTTACATTCGACTATCCAATAAACTCTAAAAGAGAGTGATTTGAAAAAGTACGCTCTAGTGACAATCAAATAGATTTGTTCACTAAGATTATTCCTACATCGGTTTGGATAATAAGTGTTTATACATTTGAAAGTTTGTTGTCATCAGGAAGAGCGACAACTTCAAAACTTTTGTGTGGATTTGGTCTTAAAACCAATGATTGTACTCTTTTTCCCTTTAACCAAGTTTTTCTCAAAGGGTTTTCTTAGTTAAAGGTTTTAATGAAGCGATCATTGCAACACATAAACGCATATGGCATGAACTATTTACCTTGTCAGTTTTTTTCCCCTTTGGGTTTTTCTAGCAAAGTTAATAGTACATGACATATACGTTATGCAACTACGATCGAGACAATCAATTCTACCATTTATTCATTGAGACATTGTCTAGATGAGAATGAAAATCATTTAACTGCACTATATGAAGACAATGCATCTTGCATACCTCAATTGAAGCGATGTTATATTAATGGGGATAGAACAAAACATATTTCACCCAAGTTCTTCTTAACTCATGATTTGCAAAAGAATGAGGAGATTGATGTGCAACAGATTCGGTTAACCGATAATTATTTATCAAGACATTGTCGACTGCAACATTTGAAAGACCAGTGAAGAGCATTGAGATGCAGCAATTGAAATATCTAAATTGACGCTTGGTTCAGGGGGAGTAAATCAAACAGATAAATATGTACTATTTTTCCTTAACTAAGATTTTTTTCGATTGGGTTTTCTCTTAGTAAGGTTTTAATGAAGCATATCATATCTGTTGTATGTTTAAATAATAGATATCCAAGGGGGAGTGTTATGAAATAATATCATTGATGGATTATCTATTATTCTGATTGATTTAAGTAGATTTGTGATTAATTCAGATTATTGTGTTCACATTGTAATCTCTACTATAAATACCCTCTTATATCATTGGAATAATACACAAGCAATTTTCTTTTCTTCTATACTTGTATTTCCTCTTGTTCTTCCTCCATTATCTTCTTAGTTTTATAACAATATATATAGGGGGAATGACATCTTTAAGCGTATCAACTTTTGGGTTTGCAGCAATAAGCTTTGACCTAAATAAGAAAATGAAAAAAGAGGAAAACCTTAAGAAACGTTGCTTTGACAGAAATACCCCTCATCTTATCCTTCATATTTTATCCCAAAATCCCTAAATTTGTTAACACAATTCCCCCAAAATTCTGGGCCCCTTGATTAACTATTAACTATTTGTGAGAGCTTCCCCAAATTCACCCTCCAATTCTTCCCAAAATCACCGCATCAACACAGGGTCGAACTTGTGATAAACAAATCTCTTCAACATTCTCTATACTCCAACCGGAAGCTGATCAACGAAGAACAGAAACTTGAAGGAGGCGACTGGAACATTCGAGCGAATCTCCAAAAGGTACGATTTTGTTGATGGGTTATAAATCATGCATATTGGTATGTGCATGTATGATTTTGGGATGCGATTAGTTAAATTTTGTGGTGTGCATGTATGATTTTGGGATGTGATTAGTTAAATTTTGTGGTGTCGAATCGTTTGTTAGCTCAAACAATGCCAGTGATGTGTTATTAGTTGTTGCCGTTGAATTGAAATTTCTTATTTGTTTCAACTGTGTATTCACATTCATTTGTTCTTTATTTCGATTGAATTGAAATTTCTTATTTTGTTGGTTATAGATAAGTTGAAAAAATGCCGTTGATTTATGCACTTAGCGAAGAAGAAAGGTCTGCAAATTGTGAAGTTGTTTCCCGATGTTCAATTGGTAAAACAATTGAAGTTTATGAAAAGCTTAATGACAAGCACAAAGAAATGTTGGAGCAGTCTTGTTTTGGACACTTAATCCATTTGAAGGATATGCAAGGCAACATGATAATACATCAGTTGTTAATGAGGTTGGCAAGTCCATGGAATGTAGATGCCAATGTTTTTTGGTTCAAAGTCGGAGCCAAAAAAATACAATTTAGTGTAGAAGAATTTACTTATTTGGTTAGTGGTCTTGGTTGGCGACGCGTAGTACTTTATCGATAAAGGGGGTAGGAAAAGAGTCTAGATTAGTTAATAAGTATTTTAAAACTTATCGAAAGTGTATAGGAAGGATGTCAGGCAAAGTTTAATCGCATTAAGGATGCTAATGACCGTTACAAACTTGGGTTGATCGTTATCTTGACGTCGTTGTGTGGGGATCGGAAGAGAGGCGACGCGGTGGGTTGGTGGATCTTTAAGTTGGTTGAGGATTTGGATGCTTTCAATAAGTATCCATGGGGAAACGCTTCTTATGAAGCCACTTTGTCTATGTTTGGAGGAGGGACATGAGGATTCTTTCAAAATCCCCGATCGGATATACTTTATATGGTTTTCCATGACGCTTTGAAGGTATGTATAAGCCAAATCCGGTGTTTTAATTCATAATATATATATATATATATATATATATATATATATATATATACATAACTTGTTAAAGTTTTTTGATTATGTTCGGTCCATCACTTGAATGTAAATGCATCGTAGGTTTGGGCACTTGAAGCTATTCCTTCTTTAAGGAAGTTTGCCGAGATTGTTGACGAAAATGCTTTCCCAAGGTTGATGAAGTGGGGAGCGGTAAAAAGGGTCAGCTCTTATGTAATTCAACTTCTTCTTCAATCGAGGGAGGTGGTGATGTTTAATTTGTATATTAAGTTTCGTATGTACATGCAGCCTCCACATTATTTAAGAGTAGTATATAATGCAGGTGGAGGCGGTTCGAAAGTTGGTTCCATCCGAAGCTGAAAAGGAAAAAGCTTATTTTTTTATGCCCCGGGAAGATGAAGTTGAAGATGATGAAACTGACAATGCACCTGAGCAATCAACAGGTAACGTTGATTATGAAAAGTTAAAAGAATTGGTAAAAATTGTTGTGAGTGAAGAGAACAAAAGAATGTGCGAAGAGTTGGTAAAAGTTGCTAAAGAGAACAAAAGAATGTGCGCTTTAGAGGATACGCTCCAGCGTAAAGTTAAATTGATGGAGGTTCGTCTTTGTTGTGCATGTGAAAAATGCAAAAATGATGCTATACATGCAAGTGAAATGGAAGGTAATGAAGAGTTGAATGAAGTGGAAGATGAAACTGTGGAGGCATCCCGAAACGGCAAAGGTATGAAGTTAAATTTGTCCTTTATGTTGTTTATAAAGGAGAGAACTAGTTTATAACATTTTATTTCTTGAAATTATGATTAGGAAATGCCGTAGTTGAAGAGAAGGAGGTAGGGGATGAACCTAATGCCCCGGTTGAGGAAACGGCCGTAGTTGAAGAGAAGGAGGTAGGGGATGAACCTAATGCCCCGGTTGAGGAAACGGTCGAGAAACCCAAACGGTGAAGGTATAATGTGAAACTTGTCCTTTTGATTTGTTCATTATGTATTTTGATGAGAGAATTAGTTCATAACATTTTATTTCTTGAAATTATGATGTAAATGGTGGCATAGAGGAGGAACAAGCTGATATAAGGGAGGAAGGTGAGGGAAACCCAAACGGAGAAGGTAATTAATCTGTCTTTTATGTGTTTTGGTGAGATTGGTGAGAGAATTAGTTTATAATGTTAAATTTGTCCTATATGTGTTTGTTTTGGTGAGAGAATTAATTAGTTCATAACATTTAGTTTCTTGAAATTATGATTAGGAAATTCCGTAGTTGAAGAGATGGAGGAGGAAGCTGATGAAATCGTAAACGAGGGTATGGAAGGTGGCATGGAGGAGGAGCAAGCTGAGATAAGAGAGGAAGAAGAACCAGCTATTATAAACGAGGGGGGAAAGGTGATGAAGATGTGAACGTCGTGGAGGAACCTGCTGCGAGTACTATAGGCCAGGGTGTCGAGGGAAACCCAAATGGTGAAGGTATAATGTTAAATTTGTCCTATATTTGTTTGTTTTGGTGATAGAATTAATTTATTCATAAAATTTTGTTTTTTGAAATTATGACTAGGTAATGCCTTAGGAGAAAAGAGAGGCGAGGTGAGTAAAAGGATGTTTTGGAAATCGAAGACGAAGACGATCGGGATGATTTGGAAGAAGAGGGCAGGAAAAAAGGTGTAAAAGGTAGTTTTACAAAAATAATTAATTTGAGTTTATGTCAGTAGGCATATATGTGTAATCCAAAGTAATTACGTCATTGAATGTTTTATGAAGTCGTACATTTCGATCTACCGCTGACGCCGAAGAAAAATAGAGCTTGTGACAGCCCTCCTATAAAACTAGCGAAAAAGAGGAAAGTTAAGAAGTTTGATGAGTATGATCCGTTCCGAAAAATGGATATTGTGCTGATGAAGCGTGTTGACAAGTTATGGCTTCATGTGAAGACAGGTATGAATGTCATACACTTAAAATAAGGGGCGTTTAAACCATAATTTGTAAACCCTATTTTGATGATTAATTTGATTTTTCTTCCTTTTGATTTACACAGTGAACGTGTGAAGTTGGTTGACGTTGATATCGAAGTAGGGATTTTGAAAGGAATTGCGAACCGCGGGCAGAGCTTGCCAAGCAACGTAAGTAGTATATGCTTTAGATTTTTCAAAAACACAGCAGTTTAGATTGAAATGTATGCTTTTGTTAAGTAGTATTATTTATATTCAGGTGTTGGATAGTTCATTGTGTGAAATACGCCGGCGATGCTTAAAGTACCTGAATATGTTTGACCAAGATGCCCGTGTCCTTGATACTCAATTTGCAAGATATGTCAAAAACTTCCACACACTAAACATGAAACGCTCAAGAGAATCAGAATTTAATTCAATATTTAGGCATATTGTGAACGGGACATCTCCGGAATGTAGCACACAATGGGAAGGTTGCAAGACATTGTATGTGCCGATGATAGAGAGTGATCATTGGTTTCTTTTGAAAATTGATCTGAGTGCTTGATAAGACTTTCCTAGGTGTCCAATCTAACCGGCAGTGTACCGGGTCAATTGTAGCCTAGTAAGGTGAGTGAAGGTTGTATCCACGAGGATTGTGAGGTTGAACACCGAAAAGCTATTATTATCTTGATCTAAGTCGCAATAATTCAAGAAGTTGAATGTATCTAAAAACTACTACTAAAAAGGGTGATAAAATATAAAAGACCTAGCCAAGATAATGCAATGATCAAGTATATCTCTACTAGTATCATGGGAATGAACTACCTGCCAACCTTCCATTAGTGTTCAAGTGTGTGTTACCAGTGACTCCTAAGATAGTAGTTTCCCCTCATACGAGTGAATGAAACTACTCTATGTCTCCTCCTTGGTCTAAGACCCCTAGACCTAATGATTCAACATGATTAAGATCTTGAATGCAATGACAATGTCAATACTCCCCGGATAATAAATTGAATGCCTCAAGAGGTCGATTTTACCTTCCGGTTTTCCTATCCCTTCTCCCACACCAAGCATCTCATTTCGGTCTCAACTAAGTGTGTGTGTGCTAGTGCTAGGTGATCAATCCAACACCAACAAGCAATTCAACAAAAATAGGAAAAGACAACAACAACACATGAAGCTATGAAATATATGAACTAACATTCCCACTCAACCAGTAGAGATTAATAACTATCACAAATACAATATCTTGGCTAGTTTAACCTAGCCACTCATGATTGAAAATACAAACTTGTCAATGTAAGCATTCAAAATCATAAGAACAATTAATTCAAAGTAAAGATTAAGAATTTACCCAACCAAAAGCTATTAACTTCAGGAAGAGAAACCTTCATTCAATTACAAGAAGCTTCAATGGAGTTATACACCAAAAAGATGACAACTTTCTTCCACCGAGATGATTCTAGGGATTAAACTAGGAATTCTTGATGTTTACAAGATGAATTAGATGCTAATCTATGGTGGGATTCGGCTAGAAGAGCCCCTTGGGGCGTGGGGTGCCTTCAAGGGAGAGGGGAAAATGGAGAAGATGAAGTTGGGGGTTGAATAATTGATAAATTCGATCCAAAATTAGGTTTATATACTGAATTTTGCTTTTCCTGATGCATTGGCGTGCGTCACAAAAGTTTGGCGTGCGTCACAAAAAAGCCTGAAACTCTCTGAACAGCTACAGTGACGTTTGGCACGCGCCACAATAAGTTGGCGTGCGCCAATTTCACAGTAGCTCAGCAAAATCGCCATAACTTGAGTTGTAGAGCTCCGATTGATGTGATTCAAAATGCGTTGGAAAGCTCATTTCTTTATATACAACTCTCATTCATAAGTTTTCTCCAGAAAATGCCTCTAAGATGGGTCAAATGTCCGTTGAATATAGACTACGGTAGAAACACTAAGGACAATCGATCCGTCTGAACTCGTAAGCTTCCGGCACACTCTCCTAGCCATCAAGAGACGTGTTTATGGTAAACAAGAGGCGTCCATCGGGGTCTTGGTCAACCTATAATCATGCAATACAATACAAAAATACTAAGCGTAAATCCGACACGACGCTCCGTTTACTATAACCGGTACAAAACTATCAAAACATGATATTTTATATAATAATTACTATCTACACATTTGGGTGAAACTAAGCAACTAATGACTCAAATTGATACAAGAACATCAATAAATGCATTATAAATGAGGATAAAACATCGTGAAATGCATCAACTAGTTGACTCACATCAGTGCTAGGATAATTTTCGTGTATGACAGCATTCCGGGGCATATCAGAAAAGTGATTCTTGCAAGGTGTGTCATGCCTATGCAAGTTGTCATACCGCTTTTAATGCAGAAGCTTGTAAAAGGCTATGAAAGTATTCGAGAAAAAGCTAAGCGGTGTTGAAGTATGAAGTGTCCCTCTCAAGAGAATGGGTATGTTTGATAATTTATATTTATGCAATATATATAGAGATTATTAAGGTTTTCGATTTTGTGAGTAAGTTATTATCTTGTAATTGTTGTAATTTGGTAGGAGTGATTGTGACATGTTCGTTCTTAAATACATGGAGTTCATGCTAGGAAGAGTGAATATATCATTGATTGGGAAGATGCATATTCCAGATTGGAGAAAGAAGTTGGTTGGGGAATTGCTTTCATGGAAATTTCAGCCATAGATGTTAACCGTCTATTATGAGAGTTTTGGTTATGAAAACCATAAACTAAGATGTCATTATAAACAATTTAACTCGTTTTTTTAAGAAGAACGGTTTGAAAGAGAAGTAAAATGTGTAATTGTTCTTTTGAATCAGGGTGTTTGAAAGGAGAACCATGGTGTTTGAAAAATGTGTAATTATTATTATGTATTGTAGTTGTAATTGTAATTCTCTCTTATGTTGTGAACTAGGGTTTGTATTGGTAATTGTTATTTTGAAGAAGAATCTTTTGGAGGAGAAATTTGGTTTCATTCTTATTATTATGTATATTGTATTTGTAATTGTTATTTTCTTCCATGTTTGAGAACTAGGGTTTGATTCATTAGTTGGTTAACATTATTTGTTAGAAAATTTGACCCATTGAAATGAATAAGTTAATTTATTGATTCTTAAAGAATTATACAAATCAACATAGTTAACGTTAATTGTAATTGTAATTGATTAACATTATACAATTCCATAATCCATGCTATGGTTTGATTCATTAAATTGCTTAACATTATAAATGATGATTTGTTATAATATTTGATGATTTGTCATTGACCCTTAACATAATGGATTCATTTCTTAATTTTAGCTTTACACGGTTTCAAGATTGTTTTGACACAAGTTTGATTTAACGTTACACAAGTTCAAGATTGTTTCGGTCAATGAGACATGTTTGAGATTGTTGCGGGTAAGAACTGAAATTAAACTATTAAAAAATGATAAAATGGACCTATAAATAGTAGTATATCGAAGATATACGAATGTGAAAAGGTCTCGTGGTAGTGTAAATCGAAGAGATCTGATTCACGAATGTGAAAGGTCTCGTGGTAGTGTAAATCGAAGAGATCTGAGATCTGAATCTGAAGGTCTCATGGTAGGTAAATCGAAGAAGCGCCACCGACTTTAAAAAAGATAAAATGGGCCTATAAATAGTAGTATAACCACATGTGTACAATTCATATTTATTACAAATAAAAACAGAAAAGCAGAAGAAGAAAATGGATAAGCATACTAAGGAGATCGCAGATTTAAGAAATCAGGTTGAAGAATTGGAAAGAAAATTGGACGCGCGAAGACATGAATGCCATTATGAAATTGATCAACTGAAAATATGGATGACATAGGAGTCGGATTCCATGTATATTGAAGTGGCGTATATCAATGACAACATCAAAAGCAAATCAAAAGAAAATCAACGATCCGATACGATCGTGCAATGATGCTTACAAAATTGCGGTCGCGATGTGCATCTGCGTTTCGCACTATCGCATGATGCCGTGGCGAGGAACAATAATGTTTCTTTGGCCCCAATTGGAGTTGAGGTTCGACCACAAACTCTCCCAATAAGAGAGCATGTTATAGAGTTCTCGGATCACAGCATGTGATCAAATCCCATCCCCATTTTATCTACATATTTGTATTTTCTTTAATAAGATTATGTTGTAAAAATTTTATGAACTTGAAATTATTTATAATATTATCAGTCTGTTTTGATATTATGTAATAACTTTTTCTTATGAAATCATTTATAATATTATCTTTTTAAGTGTTTTATTGTTTGTTTGAATGATATCATGGACGCAGTTTCTTTTGTTTTTTTGAAACGTATGGATGTAGTTTCTTATACATCAGTTGTTGCATGCATGCAAATAAATTAGGGTTTTAAGGTTTGCAATTAATAAAATAGTAGAATAAGAAAGGAGGGGATTTGGATGAATAAAGAAGAAGAACATTTATATATGTTTCTGCAATTAATAAAAAGTACAATAAAATAGGAGGTCTGCAAATGAAAAGTACAATTAATCTATATTAATATTTTAGAACAAATAACCGCCAATTGACCCGTTTCCCTCTAATTACCCGACCCAAACCCGCTTTCCTTAGAAAAAAAAACCAGAAACAAAAAATAGCGTGGCCCCTCTTCCAAACTGAACCTACCACGTTCTTTCCCACTATCACCACCCACCAAAAACTGCTTCCATCATTATAACACACAGTTTCTCACACTAATCCCTTACATTCCCAAAACCATACAAACCGGCCTCTTTCATCCTCATTTTGCTGTTTTTTTCTCAGAAACTTGAAACCCTAACAAATCTCCGTTCCCGTTTCGATTCGATCTTCCATTTTGCAGTAAAACGCGGCCTCCTCTCTTCGATTCTCAGTGATTTACGACAATTAGTCCCTTCATCTCTCCATTATCTGAGTCAAACCCACACGTTTTGATTAGAAACGGGAAGGCTTAATTTACAGGGCTGATTTGGTAAGGACGACAATATGCAGACTCTTGATAACCGTTCAGTATTCAAATCGGAATTTGGGATTGCTGACCTTAATTTTCGATTACCATTCACAGTTGAAAAGAGTAAAAAAAAAACAGAGTCTTGAACCTGAATCTCGGACTGAATCGACTCATTCCATTTTGGTGGAGCTCTGGTCGGTTTTTCTGCTTTGTTTTTGTGTAATCTTTCTATTAACGTCTCTATGAATTTGCAGACTCTTGATAAGGAAGAAACATATAAGTGTTGTTAGAAAAAGGGGGAAAAAGAGAGGACAAACTCCAGCCGGAAGGTTTGAAGCGGTTAATGCAATTCTATTCCTCTGCACAAATTCTATGTTCCTTTTCATTTCATTTGGTTATTGTTTGATTCCTGAATTGTTTTCTTCAGGAGAAAGCACCATATGTTGCTAAGGCAGAAAAGAGAAAATCCGAGTATGAGAAGAACATCCAGGCTTACAACAAGAAACAGGTACCTTTAATTCAATTATTCACACCGTTTTCTCTCCAATTTGCATTTTTTATGTATGAAAATTGAAAAAAAAAATGAGTTCATCTTCATATTTGGTGGTTGGAATGAATATGTCATTATGTATATTGTATATGATACAGGTACGGAGAGCAAATGCATTAACATTAAAACAAAAACAAAAAATCGTATGCCCGAGTAAATATGTTTCCATCTATGTTTTTTTGGATGTTTATTTTTTACTTTTTTCTGAATATGATTGCGTTCTGTTTGATTTTGCTGAAAATTTTCTTCTGTAGTGATACTATGATAGTGATTTTTTTTTTCTATTTTTTTTTTTGGGTACTAATGATTTTTGTTCCTTTACATGAACCTAAACATTCGTGTTTCTCAAATCATGCTCTCTGTTTGTATTCAACTTTTCCAGCCTCGATCATCAATTGAAAGAAATAAACCCACAAATTCATGTTCTCTGGCTTCGACATATACTATCCTTCCCATTTCAATCCAAGCATGCACAGCACGTCAATCCATCAGCCTACATGCTAAGGTATGTTTTCTGGTGCAATTTACTTTTTTTTTTGCTGATTGTTAATTTGTGCATTGCGGTTATGCTAAAGGAATACATCTCATCTCATCTGATGCTTTATTATGGACTCACATAGTGTTTATTATGGACTCACATAGTGTTTAGTGGTGTAAATGGCTAATATACTTTCTTTCTCAATTTTCTATCCATCCTCTGCAACCTACTCTGACTCGCCGAAAAAATGAAGAAGATGGATCTCATTCCGGTAAGCACGAGTAAAATTGGATCTCATTCCGGTAAGCGTATTCAGAAAATAAATTTTTTTCCTTGAGGTTTGAAAAGGGATTAGCTTTTTTAATTGAGAAAATAATTTTTTTTTAAAAAGCGTATTCACCTTTTAACTTCTCTTATCCTCAAACTAAACCCAAGATTTGAAAAGGGATTCTTAATGATTCAACCCAAGACGGTAGACAGAACCAATCAAGGCCTAAATTTTTTTTAGCTTTGTTTCAGTCCGCCGCTTTAATTTATCGACTGCCTCAAAATGCAGCTGATAATAGTCCCTTATAATCACGTTGAAGAGCTCTTATGGATAGCCTTTTTGATGCTGAAGACTTGGTGGTTGTCGAGTCCTAATTTTACCAATTCCTTTCCTTCCGGCCGTTGGTCGATCCTCCCTGCTACATTCCAAGGTATCTATTGCATAACCCCTAATTCCCTAATTGTTGAAATATCCCTTTCATTTACTTTTACTCATATGTGATATTATGCTTATTTTCAGGGATTGGAAGTTTCAATAGAGCCATTGCAATGGGATTTTGTAGAATTAGTGACAGAGTATTTAGATTAGGATTACGTCAACAATATGCGTTCAGTCCCATTGATACCTTCAGCGTATCTATTCACCATTTTTATGGAAGATTACAATGGTTTGTATTCTCTAATTTGGTTTTTGACTATTTTTGCCATGGATTATAGCTGTTGATTCGGTGTTTTCTTTTTTTTTTTTTGCCGTTGGATGAAGGCTACAAAGTAGGATTGCAAAAGTTGCACAACTGTATCTCTAAAGATGGTCTGATAAAGCCTTAACTGGCTGTCAAAGGTCAAGAATGGGGGAAAAGTTATTCTTTGCAGACTATCCATTGAATTTGAAGTACATAATTTGACATATCAAGGCACCATTCATGTTCATAACTTGGCACATCAAGGCAAAAGGTGTTGGTTTTTTGTTACATTGAGGTATACTTATGCTGACCATTTCTCTTTTTTTGTTGCTATTGATTTAATATCGCTGTATGTTTTGTTGTGTGTAATACCTCTGTTTTGATAACATTTAATTTGGCTGAAGCGTCTTTATAATTTGGGTTGGATTTGAATATTCCGGTATAATCTTATTTTGTTGTTAAAATACAAATCATCACTTTTAGCTTTGTTTTACTGTTAGGATGGATAAATTGTTTCCATTAACGGCGTTGCTCACTCAAACTTTGGCGATCTCTGGACGCAAGCTGTCTGCCAAGTGCACAGAGTTCCGTTATCTCTATTCAAATGATATCCTTTTTGTTAGTGTAGACATCCATGGGATGAAAGCTGATAAGGCATCTCTATAGTCATCAACATGTACGTTTGTTCTTCTTTCCATTTTCAAAAGTTTTTCCTTCTCTCCTTTCTCTTATGTCTTCTCATCTCCTTCACAAATACTTAATAGTTTGTTTTTTTTTTTGTGTTCTTTCTAATTCAATTATTCATCACCATTTTCTCTCCAATTTCCATTTTTGATGTATGAAAATTGAAAAAAAAAAACCTTTTGTTTTCATTTGCTAATTCGGTCTCTTGGAGGAGAAGATTGGAGCTGTTCCAACTTCCAAATGGTTTATTAACTGATTCTGATGTGGCGGGTGCATTGCACGGGATTTCCTACTAGAAGATTGGAGCGTTTGATAAAATGTCCGATCCGAAATCGGAACGAATAACCGGGTGGAAGAGATATGTATAACTATTCTGGTGACTTCTACTACCCCATGGAAAGCACTATAACAGAAGCAACTGAGAATCATTTGAAGAAAAATGAGAATGGAAAGTTTGTGAAGCAGAAGATGGCTGATAAATTTATGCACACCAAGTGTTCGACAGAATCCTGCTTT
Organism: Gentiana macrophylla; assembly: GCA_026214975.1. NCBI lineage: Eukaryota > Viridiplantae > Streptophyta > Magnoliopsida > Gentianales > Gentianaceae > Gentiana > Gentiana macrophylla. Next base: position 88,946,298 of record CM047815.1, read on the forward strand.
GGGTCATACAACAACAAAAATAAAGAGGTGAAGGATTCAAAGTCCCTTGGAGTATATGGGCTAATTTACGAAGACAACGGCATCGAAACTTCTAAGAAACCTACACCAGTTACTAGCCTAATGGAAGAATTTGAACATGAATATCCACTGTCAAGCAAGAAACACTGTGTCGAGGCTCTAACACTTACATGTCCAAATTCTGAGAGCAGTAAGGTTGAGGAGAAGTTGCAAATGAAGTCCATTGATGAGTTAAATGAAGCTAAACATGATGCGACAGTGACTATTAAGAATCCTACCGCTAAGCGAACCAATGACGATTCTGAAGAAGTGGATGAAACTGAGATTATGGCCCCTAAAGCTACCATGTTACCAGAAGCTTTGGCTACAACAAAAGAATATTTAAAGAAGACCGATGGACTGTCTATTGAAGGTTCAATGGACTATCTATTGTATTTGCCCAATTGGCATTTGCCATTATATTTTTTGTGGTATGCATATACTGTATTGCTACCTTAATGCATATCTAACATTTGAGTAATTCAAGATATATATAGGGGGATCAACTTTAAATATCAAGATATATATATAGGGGGATCAATCAGTAGATATTATTTTTCCATCGTGAAAACAGGGATTTTTCATGAAAACAAGGATTTCTTTACTTTTTAAATTTAACGCTCTCCGTGCATCGCATGGATTTCCTACTAGTAAAATAATATTGTTGTACCAATAATGGTACAATTTCACAGACATTGCTTAAAGTAACTCGTAAAATGACCCCATGAATCTTTTTGGATTTTCTAGGTCATTGATTTTCCAGTCATAGCTTAAATTCCTAAAATGACCATGTGCTACCAAGCCCTTTAAAAAATGCCTCTTAAAATAGCTAGTGTGAATCATTTTGAAAAAAAGACTCGTATATAACATTTTTCAATCTAAAGAGTGGAGACAAGTCACTTGTAAACCTTAAACAAAGCAACAATACCAAGCCTCTATTGAAGAGAATAGCGAGAATTTTATGGCACAGGACCAAACTAAACTCAAATATACATCTACTGGGGGAGGTGGAGTCTTGTGTGATGGTTGAATATGTGCACAGGGTGAAGGACTGCACAATAGCCATAGACTGAAAGGAGATGATTCAGATGTGGAATGTGAGTCTATCATCAGTAGGACCGAAGGATCCCAAGTTGGAATTCCTGGAAGCAATGATTCATAGTAATTTTTCTTCTTTTGAGAACATCCTCTCATCACACCTTGGTATCATTAAGATCCTCATTTGGAATTTGCAGAGGTTTGGCTCCAAAGAATTTAGGAGGCACATCAACGAGTTTCTTTTGAAGCAGAAAACTGATGTGGCGATCCTTCTTGAAACCGTCCAGCGAAAAAGCCTTTAAAGTCATTGCTAAGATTGGTTTTCTGTTGTTCCATCTGATATCCTCCTCCTATTGGAAGATCGGAGGTATTTGTATCATTTGGAATTGATTTGCTCGATATTAATCTGTATTGAAGCCCGCCCAAATAGAATTCATGTTGTCATCTCTCGAGAATAATCTTTGTAGGATTGATAACTTCAACTTCAATGTCAAGCAATTGTAATTTGATAGATTTGAGCTCTATGGACCGCTTTACTTGGAGCAACCATGCAACTACTGATGGAGACTCTTGTATCATCGGCGTGTGGGGCTCATCTCCTAAAGTCCATTCTTAGTATTAAAAAAATCCGACTTTAAATTTGATTTTAACACATGTATAATGTTGTTATGACTATTGGATGTTCTAATTAATGTATTCTTGTTGTGAAGGGCCTCGTTGGATTGCTTTGGAACCTCCTGTGAGAAGGGTGGATTAAGGTCAACACTTATGCCATTTGCATGGATATTGATAAGAATGGTAGAGGCATGGTGGCCATTGGTGGGGTCTTCATGTAGAGCGGTAATGGAAGATTGTATAGAGGTTTCGTGGGATTTATGGGAAGAAACTCCATCCTTCAAGGAATTCTTTGGCTATCAAAGAAGCTTTGTGGATTCTTAAGGACTATGGTGTCTCCAGGTTGTTGTGGAATCTGACTCTGTCTCTGCTGTAATGGCTATTAACGGTGGATCTAGGAATGATGACGGCAGACTGCTTGTTGATGATATCCTTGCCTTAAAGAATTCTGGCATAAATGCTAATGTGTGTTATTCAAATAAAAGGCAGGATGATGGAATAATAGCCAAAGGTTAGTATCATCAACATTTACATTTTTGGTTGTGCATGTAATTGTACTTCATTTCTTACTTAGGTTCATTTTGGAACTGATTATCAAGTTTAAACCCTATAATCAAGTTTTAAACAAAACCATATAACTGGACGCAAAGTTAAAGTTGGGTAGAAAATTTGATTTTGATAGATATATGAAGATAAATAAAGAATAATCACGATAGAATAAAATAAAACCATACTCCTTAATTAATATAGCTAGACACAAAGTTAAAGTTGGGTAGAAAATTTGATTTTTTGATAGATATATTAAGATAATTAAAGAATAATCACGATAGAATAAAATAAAACAATACTCCTTAATTAATATAGCTGGACACAAAGTTAAAGTTGGGTAGAAAATTTGATTTTTTGATAGATATATTAAGATAATTAAAGAATAATCACGATAGAATAAAATAAAACCATACTCCTTAATTAGTGCTAAGGTTTAACATTAAAATACCCACGATATAATAAGGTAGTTGATTGAGTACGTTGTGATATTATTGAATGATTAATTATTATAGGAAAGGTTCTCAAAATGAATTTGTTTTGTTTTTTTAAAATAAAAGGTGGAATTTGATTTAGAAAATGTGAATACAAGGCTTTGATTCGTTTCAACTACCAAAGTAATGAAGGTTTACGAAGCGTTGGAATTGTTTCAACTACAAAGTCAGTTTTTGAAAAGTGAAACGCCGCATCCATTTAATTGCTTGCAATGCTACAATTAACCTAGGGTTAAGCTAGGCTATATATATTCTGGGATGATGCTGAGATAAATACCGTATATCTCTAAATCAGGAAGCACATCAAAGAAAAAAAAAATGGCAATGGAAAGAAACGAATTCATGAAAATCTTTGGAGGAAGAAAGGCATGATTCGAATCATATTCAAGCAAGAACTGGAGGAAGAGATGAAGCGGTTAAGGAAGGAATTTATGCACCAACTGGAGGAGCAAAAGCAAGACATAATGGCATAGAGATGGGAACTTCTTCATGAAACCGAGAACATCAACTTGAAGGTGGTTGGGAGGTTGAATCAAGAGAGGCGTGAGGTGGCAAATCTGAAAGAGACGATCTGGACTACAAGAGGAAGATCAATCAAGTTGTCCAGGTTTGCAACGAGACGACGGGGAAAATGATTGCACATCTGCCACATTATCTGTGATTTCTGAAAAACTTTGTTGTTGTTATGTCTGTTTGTTTAATTTTAATTTTACTGTTTGTTTGCAGAAACTTTGGGTTTAATTTTAATTTTTTGTTTGTATAATTTATTTTCATGTCCTGAAACTAATGCTTTTATTTTTATGTTCATGTTTATTGTATAATATATTTATCTGAAATATTTCTGTTCTTTGGAAATTGCCATGAGTTTGCTTTTGGTTCTAATGTCCTCCTAGTCCAATTTGGTTTGTTATGCTTTTTCTTTGGGGTTGGTTCTGGTTTTGTATATGTTACACAAGTTAAAGTCTGTGTCAATTTGAATCGTATGTTGTTATTTTAACAAACTTGGAAATGAGCAGACTTGAATCATATGTAGTTTATAAGAAAATAAAATGATTTGTATTTCTTATGTGAGTTGAATGAAAAAATTAATTAGTGTCTGATATAAAAGAAAGAAAAGAGATTATATTAATTAACGGGGAGAATTAATGTAATTATAGGATTTTCATACTTTATAAATTATAATAATAAAGAACATAAGGAAGAAAAAAAACAACAAAAGAGGATTGCATGAAAAAAACTACTCTGCGTGATAAACAAGAAGGAAATAAAAGATAGAATATACCTTCTCATCGCATGCATAGAAGGCGTGAAAAAAAAATAGAAAGAGGACAAAACATGATAGAATCAGTGGCAGGGGCCATTGTTGACCGGGGACCGTCCATTCCCCCTTCATTTCCATTCATTTCATTTTGTTTTAAGCGAGTAGATAGTAGTACCGTTTTCTGAGACGAGTAATGATAGAGGGACAACCGATGTGTCACGACAAGTGACATAACGGTGATTTTCACTATTGATATTTGATTTTTTTAGATTCATGACATACAATAAGTCCGTTTAGGGTGTCTTACGTGAGTATGTCACTCAATAAGTCCGTTTAGGGTGTCTTATGTGAGTATGTCACTCAATAAGTCCGTTTAGGGTGTCTTACGTGAGTATGTCACACCATAAGTAGTCCTAATGGAATCAGAAGTCCGGTTATGGTGTCTTACGTGAGTATGTCACACAATAATTCCGTTTATGGTGTCTTACGTGTGTATGTCACTCAATAAGTCCGTTTAGGGTGTCTTACGTGAGTATGTCACACAATATGTCCGTTTACGGTGTCTTACGTGTGTATGTCACTCAATAAGTCCGTTTAGGGTGCCTTATGTGAGTATGTCACACAATCAGTCCGTTTAGGGTGTCTTACGTGAGTATGTCACACAATAAGTCCGTTTATGGTGTCATACGTGAGTATGTCACTCAATAAGTCCGTTTAGGTGTCTTATGTGAGTATGTCACTCAATTAGTCTGTTTATGGTGTCTTACGTGAGTATGTCACACCATAAGTAGTCCTAATTGAATCAGAAGTCCGGTTATGGTGTCTTACGTGAGTATGTCACACAATAATTCCGTTTATGGTGTCTTACGTGAGTATGTCACACAATAAGTCCGTGTATGGTGTCTTACGTGTGTATGTAACTCAATAAGTCCGTTTAGGGTGTCTTATGTGAGTATGTCACACAATAAGTCCGTTTATGGTGTCTTACATGAGTATGTCACACAATAAGTCTGTTTATGGTGTCATACGTGATTATGTCACTCAATAAGTCCGTTTATGGTGTCTTATGTGAGTATGTCACACAATAAGTCCGTTTATGGTGTCATACGTGAGTATGTCACTCAATAAGTCCGTTTAGGGTGTCTTATGTGAGTATGTCACTCAATCAGTCCGTTTAGGATGTCTTACGTGAGTATGTCACACAATAAGTCCGTTTATGGTGTCTTACGTGTGTATGTCACTCAATAAGTCCGTTTAGGGTGTCTTATGTGAGTATGTTGAAGGATGCAGGTTCTTAGATCTAACCGAGTTAGATCTATACGCAGCGGATGGATCACGATTTACATATTATAAAACATAATCAAAGGATTTAACAACTACAAGGGGGTTGAGATCATGTTACCAATATTAGGAAGAGAAGCCTTGATCTTCCGATGTGTTCTCCAAACGGCGGTTGGTGGACACCCTTCTTGATACACGAGCCTCCTTGATATGCAACCAGAAAAATCCCGAAGATTTTTCCAACTCGAACCCTAAGAATAGAGGCCGAAATTTTTCGGCCAATTTCTCTCGGTGAATAGTGACGTGAATAGTACCTTTTTCATTAGACTTGGGAGAACCCTCTTTATATAGGAGAGTAATCAATGTCCTCCAAGGATTAAATAATTAAGTGATAATTATCACATTAATCCTTTTCCAAATAAAAGATAAATAAAATGATTATCCCAAACAAATTAAGATAAATCATATTATTATCTATTATTCCATGAATTATCATTTAACAAATAAAAGATAAATCACATGTTAAATAATTATCCAAGAAAACTAATTTCTCTCTAATTATTAGGACATTAATGGCGCCACATATTGGGTCAAAAAAGCCCACATAAAATGTCTTTTATGTGTATTATATTATTTAGCCCAACTAAATAATATCCATGCATATCAATTAATTAGCCCAAACCAATTAATTATCACTTTGAGGCCCAAATAACAAGATATTAGTCCGAATTACGAAGCCACACTGAATTTACCATGGACCTATAACCGATAAAGCTCCAATAATCAATTATTCATCGAGCAGAATAAGTACATTAATTATTAATTCCGGGATTACGCCACCATAAACCCGAAACTGAACTCTACCGATTATAGATGTATACTTATACTCAACCCATAGAGTGAATAAGCGTCCATTGATATAATCACTACATACAGATTAACCCTCCATAGACTGTCCATTCTGAGAGGGAAGTCTCCGTGAACCCGACTCGAATATCTTATCCTTATTTACCATTAACCCTCGATGATCAATTAGTTCACATATCCGACTAGTAGCTAATTAGTCTAAATATGAACTCGGCCGATCGATCACTTTCTTAGGGCTAACAAATAAGGGATTTGTCTCTACTTCCAGCGAGGAAGGAATGGATTCCATGTCTGTGAAAATCAGAACTACTCACTCATCCGGAGATAGTGCCAATGAGAAGTGGCTTGGAACACATTATTTAAGTGAACCGTAACTAACACATCAAACACTACCCGGGACAAGCAAAGACTGCGTGATCACCTCGGGATTAAGGTTGATCCATATATGATCATCTAATGATTTAATAAGATTCCTCGATTACGGAATTATATCGAGGAATTGGATTAAATCGGTCGATCTATATGAATGCCATCATATATAAATGCCCCACGTAGTAGTACCCCTCACCGACAGTCCGGATAAGACTATCACACCCTAAGGTGTTCGGGCGCATTATTGGTGTTTTAATCAAGAGACCCTAAACTCGATTAAGTTCACCACGGACTAACAGATTTAAGTATATCACCACTAACTCAATCCTCACGTGCAATCCATACACCGAAAGTTAAGTGGTTACATACTGAGATATACTTAGGGTTTGCAAAGAATGTATTACTTTACAAGCACAAAGCAAGTAATAAGGTGAGATAAATTTCATCATTTATTATTAAAAACAATTACACAAATTGTCTTTCGGCACTACACCTAACAATCTCCCACTTGCACGAAATGACAAGCAACGATTGTTTTAGAGCACACCCTTTCTCATCTTATTCACAACACTCTCCCACTTGCTCTAAAAGGATGAGACATATCCATTAATGCCGCACCCTCCAAGCACTCGACTTGGTACATCGATTAGTTAGGTTGTCGACTCGAGACGATCTTTAGGATTGAAACGTAGTCGGTCCTTCCAATCAAAGCGGTACTCTCTCTCAATATGCTTTTGACTTCTTTGTAATCGAGAAGATCCTTCTAAGCTATCTCTTCCTTTGTTTTCACAATGAAGTGATATCGGCTTATCGGACTGGAATTACTCCGAGAACAAATAGGAAATTCTAAGCACTAAACACCGAGCCCGAGATCGACTTAATGATCATCCTCAACTGACTACAAGTCGAATCGTAGTAGTCAACCATATTCAAGTTTGCACCGAATATACAAGCACATTATTCCTCGTTCTTCAAAATACTTGAGGATGTACTAAAACGCTATTCAATGCTCGAATCCGAGATTCGATTACTATTGACTTGTGATAACCTCGACTTGCCATTATCCAAGAGAGACTCTATCCCATTTTCTCTTTATCCGAAGATTTAGAGAATCATTCCCGAGAGTTAGGGTAGGACTACTCTCGTTGAATGTTGCATACGTATATGCATGATCATCTTACCCAATAAGACGGATGGGATAGCCAATGACTCATTCTTATGAATTTGACTTAATCAAATTCTTAGAATATAGTCCAATTCTCTCATCCAGAGAATCTTGGCGTGTCAGTTTCCGACTTCAGATAGCACACACATGTTGTTTCCAACCGTTTTAGTGTTATCATTTATGAACACTAATACTACTACTACATTACCAATATTGATATCCAAATCTACTAAAAACTTATCAATATTTTGGTCAAGTCCACATATTTTAAAACATGTGACTTTTAAATGACCGAGAGGTTCTCTTAAATCCACAAAGGATATAAGCCATGGCAGCCTCCTACCGAAAGGTTCTTTCGAATGAATTAAGATATCGTTAGTCTCGCAAAAAAGGTCTTTAGGAATCACCCTATCTTACGCTTTGTAACGAATCCGTTATTCATTCTTAGCTAAAACCTTACATTCGAATGAATTTGATTCCGTTGTTCGGCAAGAAAGTCTCGTGGAATCACCCATGTTTTTCGCTTTTAACGAAATCTAGCAAGACCGAGTGGTGAGAGAGTTCAAGGTCCAGTTAACTCTCTACTTGTCGTGGAATCACCCCTATACCACTCAACTTTACGTTGAAAGTTTAAACTTTCCTATTCATTCGACTCTTTTCCGTGTAGATCCAATTGCTCCCATCGGGGCTGAGACACTCAGGTGGTTCTACAAGAGGTCGAACAACCTGAGTACCAAAACTCCATTCACAGTGGTTAAGGTTTTCAAACCAACCTCTATAATCGTAATCCTATCTGACCCCACCAAGAGCCATAGGTTATCAATCACCCCAAACAGATTATAAAGTCCACAAAATCACAATGGGTCAACGGTTAAACCATACTCCCACCGTGTCTTGGGTGGATTGACATTCGATCTAGTAGTATTTATCAAAGTGTAATCACCAACAACTAATGTTGGACGTGGTCCGATTAAATCGAGATAGTAACTACCTTTGGGTAACCGTACTCTAAGGTTTAAGGTCATTTCTTATAGATTCTATCGTAAGGCTTGTGACAGATTCAACCGTCACTTTTCGATCTCAAGAATCTTATAATCAACCTTCACTCGCCTCATTAAGATATTTCACTTAACAATACAATCGAACGTATGCATAAAATCCCCACCCTACCTTCAAGCATTAAATGCTAAATGCCTACATTTACGGATGTGGTGTGAACCGAATTCATTCCTTATCCATAAACTCACTAGCATCTTCTAGTAGACTTCTCGGTTTACATAATAATGTTAACCGTTATTTTGCAACTAATTATCTTAATCGAGTTTAGCAGTTGTATCAGAGCATATCAATAACTATATAGGCAAGTCTATGGTTTCTTCCTCAAAGTGAGAAATATTCCACTCAGGAGGCGTGCCGAGCATCACCCCAAGACTATGCGATAGCCTATTTTCGAGCATGGAATACTCTATTCTCTCGCTAAAATCAGAGACACCTCCTCGTATTCTTTCGATAAACCAAACAAGTTGTTTTGAGTAGTTATCAGACGTAATGTCACCACTCAAAATCTCCCACTAGCTTGTATCTCACTAGACCCGAAGGTCATGGTGAACAAGCTATGTTACCCCTTCAAAACTATTACCCTTTCCCGATTGAAAAGGAAACTTAGTCATTGTTCCTTTGAGATAGTGTTCCAAGACTGGGAGATAGGAATCACCCTTAGCCAGTCGTTAGGTCTTATCTCTAGGATATATGCACTAATTAATAGATTTTGAAGAGTCGTTTATCTTAATACGGAAACCTTTTACCTTTAATAGTTTTAGATGTGTTACACATACTTATTCAGCTGTTCTAAGTGGTTCTGACTTTATCAAACAAAAGTCCGAGTCTCGGATTCGTACTACAAATGTCATATTCACTTTCTATGAGGCAACAATATATCGAGTTGAAAGTGAATCCAATTGTTTCAACGACCAGTAAATGTAAAAATAAATTTTTCTGTGATATTCAAAGGATAGAATCCAAATTCATTTCCTTATATCACTCCCACTATTCTAGCTGAAATTACTGCCCGTTGTTACTCTATTAATCGTTAATGCACAACTTCCTTGTTCTTCCAAAGAACTAAGCTATCGAGTCAAGTTACTCGGTTATGAAAGTCGCTAAGGATTCATTGGTTAGTGATCCGAAATCACTTTCCTTATCCTATACTTTCTTTAATTAATATTTCGGTTTAGCCTTAAAACTTTAGTTAAGATGATTAACACTTATAGACATTCTTTCCCATTCTTAACTTTCCTTAAAAGGAAACAGTCTTGAACTAGCAGTTCTTTAGAGTAGACACTACTCGTGAACTGTGGGATGTCTAATGAAAGTGTTACCCAGTGGGACTGATTTTCTAATAAATTAGAAAAACATAATATAAAAGCTCCCACTAGTTTATCGGTTCCAAATACCGTCTAACTAGCGACACTTTAATTTATGATTCTCCAATTTTTCTATCATAAAATTTCTCGTGTAGACACTACACAATTCACTAGAAGAATTTTATCGTCCCAATCACCTTTCAAACTAACTACGGTTGTCTCTCGCTCAAGACGATTGACAAGTAGATGACATACTTATTTACGCCACTTAAGTTTTGAAGGCTCAAGAGAAATATCTCTTCCGAAAAATTAATCGCATGTGAGATTAATAAATACAACGCTCTAGTTACTTACCACTTTTAACGAAACGTGTTCACATTAGTCAATTTTACATACACTAGCAGCCTAGTACTCTAGAGAGATATATAAAACAGTTGTAAATAAAATTGATGTAAAATAAATCCAAATCATACACTACTAAAATTTTAGGAACATAAACTAAGTACTTATAGTCTATCCTACTGCTCCAAGGATTTAATCTAATGCCTCGATTGCCGCCTTAGGGTAGGTCAAAGAGGTTTCGATTAATATTGAAGATCGATTGAGAATCGAACATCTCATTTGTGATCGTCAATCACCTTTCCTTTTTCAGCCAAGGTACTACCAAAAATACCCTTTATGAGTGTGACCATCTGTCTCGCATTTTTAGGTAGACCCCGAGTGTGCCGCCTTAGTGGTCGGTCGCTGACCCGACGAGTACCCAAAATCCTATCCTTTCGAGACCAAGCCTTTAATTTTGATAGCGGTGAAGGCCTTCTTCCAGGAAGCCGGTCCAGCCGCGGCACGAGGCGTCACCATTCTCTCTCACGTTGCTTGTGTCAACAATAGAGGCCGTGGGGTCGGCCGTCGCCTCCCGCTCCCACTCAATATTTTGAAAAAGTTGTGGGTTTATCGATCACGCGTTTTTGGACTTGATGTTACATTAAGGAACAATAAATCATAGGCCCGAATGTTGTCGGTTATGTGGGCTAGCCCACCCGACCTATTCGTTAGAACATATGTGGCCGCCGGACGGGTCAAGGCTAGAGAGCTCCGCTGAGCCGTAGTGGCTCTTCGGATGGCTCTGAATTGCTGCACTTCGTGCAAACGCCACACGTGGAGGGTGAAGTCGATTGAGCCATAGCTACCGTTGACCACCCAACCGTGGTTAAACCACTTTCGAACCTGTTTGCCCGTGATTATCTAATCCTTAAACATCAAACTTTCACGTAGACACTACGGAACAAAAACGTAATCTCGCCTTGTAATGTGAAATTCACCAAGAATCCAACACCTTAACCACGAGGTTTCGGGATTTTACTCCTTATGCTTTCGCAGAGTGGGATTCACCGAGAATCCATCACCCAACCTCGACGATTGAAAAAACCCGTGTTCCTCGGTTTTTACCCTAATTAGTTTCTAATTAATATCAAACAATTAATTAAAACTAATCGTGTGTTTTATACATGCCTAACTAATTCCTCGAATTAATTTCTACATGTATGCATATGGAGTGGAATTCATGATATGATGCATGTCATGGCAATTTTCCGGTTCTACTCATACAATCTACACATGTATACTAATGCGAAAATAAACACTTGAGATGGACCGTTGGCACCCCGTAGAATTAATCTATTCAAAATAAATTAAAACCCTAATCTGCAGCTGTTAGGAATCTTCGACGATCGGCATATCAAACGAACTTGGATCGGGATGAAAATTTCCAGATCCGATCTTCATTCTTCGGACTTCAAGATGGACGGTCGGATCGGAGCTTTGACTTGTCAATCTTCCTCAGTGAGCCGCCCAACTTGCTGCTGAAACAGACTCTCACAGCAGCGCATCATATACTTACCGAGATCGATCGGGGATTTAGATGAATCCCGATCGTCCTGAAAATTTTATCTCACGTCCCAAACTCCATGATTATCGATCTGACCGGTCGGATTTTAATTTGAACGGTCCAATTGTTCCCAGAAAATCGAAGAAGTCACAGTTAGGGTTTCTGTGAATCCTGCGTTTTTCTGTTACAGCAGCCACTTCGCAGCAACGAACGGAAACCCAAACGGACTCTGATCGACACCAAAATTTGTGGGATTGTTCATCCACTTCCAATCTTGATTCTGACCGGAGAGATCTTCGTTTTAACGGCTCAAACAACGGAAAAAACGAAAAGACTAAACAGATAATGTACAGATCTATTTTCTGGAAATTAAAATTGCAATAATACATAAATTACATATTTCTATATACTCATATGAACGAATTTTCATCGCTTATATGAGTTTACAATAGATCTAACGGGAAAACGGTGCCAACCCCAATCCATCTCTTCAACCATAGCAATTTAAAAATTATTAATGCATAATAATAAGTAAAATATCACCTACATGCAATTCCACTCCTTTAAATCGCTTAATTATGATTATGACTATATAAATCGTGGAACCCGCTCTCTCGATACCACACGAAGGATGCAGTTCTTAGATCTAACCGAGTTAGATCTATACGCAAATGGATGGATCACGATTTACATATTATAAAACATAATCAAAGGATTTAACAACCACAAGGGGTTGAGATCATGTTACCAATATTAGGAAGAGAAGCCTTGATCTTCCGATGTGTTCTCCAAACGGCGGTTGGTGGACACCCTTCTTGATACACGAGCCTCCTTGATATGCAAACCTAAAAATCCAAGATTTTTCCAACTCGAACCCTAAGAATAGAGGCCAAATTTTTCGCCAATTTCTCTCGGTGAATAGTGACGTGAATAGTACCTTTTTCATTAGACTTGAGAGAACCTCTTTATATATAGAGAGTAATCAATGTCCTCCAAGGATTAAATAATTAAGTGATAATTATCACATTAATCCTTTTCCAAATAAAAGATAAATAAAATGATTATCCCAAACAAATTAAGATAAATCATATTATTATCTATTATTCCATGAATTATCATTTAACAAATAAAAGATAAATCACATGTTAAATAATTATCCAAGAAAACTAATTTCTCTCTAATTATTAGGACATTAATGGCGCCACATATTGGGTCAAAAAAAGCCCACATAAAATGTCTTTTATGTGTATTATATTATTTAGCCCAACTAAATAATATCCATGCATATCAATTAATTAGCCCAAACCAATTAATTATCAATGAGGCCCAAATAACAAGATATTAGTCCGAATTACGTGTATTACACACCGGGGACCATGACCTATAACCAGAAAGCTCAATAATCAATTATTCATCGAATGTAATAAGTACATTAATTATTAATTCCGGGATTACGCCACCATAAACCCAAATCGAACTCTACCGATTATAGATGTATACTTATACTCAACCCATAGAGTGAATAAGCGTCCATTGATATAATCACTACATACTGATTAACCCTCCATAGATTGTCCATTCTCGAGAGGAAGTCTCCGTGAACCCGACTTCAGAATATCTTATCCTTATTTACCATTAACCCCTCGATGATCAATTAGTTCACATATCGACTAGTAGCTAATTAGTCTAAATATGAACTCGGCCGATCGATCACTTTCTTAGGGCTAACAAATAAGGGATTGCTCTTCTACTACTTCCCTTGAGGAAGGAATGGATTCCATGTCCGTGAAAATCGTAACTACTCACTCATCCGGAGATAGTGCCAATGAGAAGTGGCTTGGAACACATTATTTAAGTGAACCGTAACTAACACATCAAACACTACCCCGGGACAAGCAAAGACTCGTGATCACCTCGGGATTAAGGTTGATCCATATATGATCATCTAATGATTTAATAAGATTCCTCGATTACGGAATTATATCGAGAATTCAGATTAAATCGGTCGATCCTATATGAATGCCATCATATATAAATGCCCCGCGTAGTAGTACCTCTACCGACAGTCCGGATAAGACTATCACACCCTAAGGTGTTCTGGGCGCATTATTGGTGTTTTAATCAAGAGACCCTAAACTCTGATTAAGTTCACCACGGACTAACAGTTTAAGTATATCACCACTAACTCAATCCTCACGTGCAATCCATACACTGAGTTAAGTGGTTACATACAGATATACTTAGGGTTTGCAGCAGTGTATTACTTTACAAGCACAAAGCAAGTAATAAGGTGAGATAAATTCTGTCATTTATTATTAAAAACAATTACACAAATTGTCTTTCGGGCACTACACCTAACATATGTCACACAATAAGTCCGTTTAGGGTGTCTTACTTGAGTATGTCACACCATAAGTAGTCCTAATTGAATCAGAAGTCCGGTTATGGTGTCTTACGTGAGTATGTCACACAATAAGTCCGTTTATGGTTTTGCTAAGGTTTCGAGTTTTTCCAACGGTTAACAGAGCTAAGGTTAGAAAGTAGATTTTGCTAAGGTTTCGAGTTTTTACTTGATCGACCGGACCTAGAAAATCCGCTTATCAAGTTGGCGCCATTGCCGGACACAACACCTTGTCCGTCCGGACAGCCATTTTGCAGCCCAAATCTTCATTTTTTTTCACCTCCAACCTCCGTGTTTCGCCTCGGGCACGTCTAAACTCATACTTCTCGCCTTTCGGGCTCTCGAGACACACTAGTCCTGCATCCATATGAAAACAACAAACAAACGCATAACCCCGCAAACTACGGGTGCTCGGGAAAAAACGAGTATAAAATGCTAAAATAAGGTCGAGTTTACGGAAAACCGACAGTCACTCGCCGTACAATAAAACCTCATTTAATACTCAAAATAGGGTCTAAACTCACCCAAAACATGCCAGAAATGTGATAATCGTGTGCTAAACTGTACAGAAATGTACTGTAAAGTTGGTTCCTATCAGTCGCCCTTAAGCTGCTCCCCTCTCAATTGTTGCAACCAAAATTTTTGCTTTCCCGCTAAGAATCGCCCAAAATTTTGAAATTTTCAAATTCCCCTATTTGATTTGATTCGAATTCTTCACCCACAACTAACCCCTCTGACCAACCCAAGTACACCCCGCCCCTTTCATTGATGTGTTTCCCTCTTTTGATCTTCCCACCATTCAACCTTCAAAATCTCCATTAAAGAAACCAACTAGAGCTAATTTTGGTGAGTTACTCTGCTCTTTTGTTTTAGCTTTTCTTCTAGGGGCTTTCCGATGTACCTCTTTTGTTTTTCCAGAATGTTGTTACATTTTTTTTGAATTTGAGCTAATTTCTAACATATTTGTGTGAATTAACAGAGCATCAATGCCTTAACAGAGCTAATTTTGGTGAGTTACTCTGTTCTTTTGTTTTAGCTTTTCTTTTAGGGGCTTTCCGATGTACCTCTTTTGATTTTCCAGAATGTTGTTACATTTTTTTCAATTTGAATTTGTGTGAATTAACAGAGCATCAATGCCTTAACAGAGCTAATTTTGGTGAGTTACTCTGCTCTTTTGTTTTAGCTTTTCTTCCAGGGGCTTTCCGAGACAACTCTTTTGTTTTTCCAGAATGTTGTTACATTTTTTTCAATTTGAATTTGTGTGAATTAACAGAGCATCAATGCCTTAACAGAGCTGATTTTGGTGAGTTACTCTGCTCTTTTGTTTTAGCTTTTCTTCCAGGGGCTTTCCGAGACAACTCTTTTGTTTTTCCAGAATTTTGTTACATTTTTGTGAATTTGAGCTAATTTCTAACATATTGAGGTGAATTTACCTAGACATCAATTACTTAACAGAGCTAATTTTGGTGAGTTACTATGCTCTTATGAATTATGTTTTTTTTGAAACGAAGAAGCAGTCAAATTCACTCATAGAGAAAGGATTGCTCGCCTGGAGACACTACTTGAGAAGACCAGGCTAGGGAACAATTCATCTCAAAAGAAACTTGTATTATTGACTATTATTTGTCTAACCTTTTATTTCGTATTTCATCTTACGAAATAAAAACTCAAGTTCTTGGTATTCTGTATTTCTCTGTATATTTCTGTACATTTTATTTGGTTTTCTTATCAAATAGTATTTGAAGGATTTGAATGGTAATCACATTAAACAAAAAGGAGAACAACCAACACATCAATGTTTTACAAGCTTAAACCCGTTTCCTGGGGCTACACAAGCTTGAACTTGTTTCAGTGTCGATACAAGTTTAAACTGCTTTTAGAGTGAATGTTTTACAACACCCTTAATGGACGCAAAACACCACATTCGTGACACTCGAACAACTTCCCTTCACATTAAACAAATGAGAACAACCAACACATCAATTTGCCATCATTCAAAATTCAACATCATCTACATCTTCCAGATTTAAACATCAACCAATCAACCAAAGAAGAACAACCAACACATAGAATTTGCCGTTATTCAAAATACAATAACAAACAAACACATCAACACATCACTTTCCATCATTCAAAATACAACATAAGTTACGTCTTTGAATCTTACACATCAACCAATCATCCTCAATGTTTAAACAACCACAATATGTAAACATCTCATCCTCTTCATCAACATTAACACTTAAACAGCCACAATATGTATCCCAACGCCTTCCTGTAACATTGTCAAAGAAAAAAGGTAACAAGCTTAATGCAATGTAACATGATTGAATAAAAAGAACTCTAAATATTAATACATACAATACCTTATCATGGCAAAGTAGAGTGTCATTTGGTGAGCATTTCTCCACCAATCAAACTCTTACAAGTAAGCGTAATGACCATTGACACCGCATTTTCCACGAACATACTTCGTCTTTCTCGTCCCGGTGATTTGGCGTTTCCTCTTTTTGATGGCCGTCCACTTTGTCTCTTTGGCACATTCGGTGGCAAAACCACATCGTTAAGCACATCATCGGGATACACACATTCATCTTCATTTTGAAGTGGATACACACATTTGGAATAACCTAGCCTCCAACAATTGACGCTATAATACTAAGTGCAATACTTGGAGGCTTGCTTCCTCAGATACTTCAACACAAAGAAATGTGATGCTCGCATGGATACATATCCATCTGGAATTTTTACATGTACACGTCTTCAAATCCAACTTAACGATGTAAGAAATAACAACATCCTTGTCACGAACATCATACTTATCTGAGGAAAGTGTATTAACTGAAAATCGTTTGGCTGACTTGAAGCTTTTGTTCACTTCGATTTCAATTTTGGGATAAGAGCATCTTGGCAATTTGTAGATGATTCATTTCTTTTAGCATACCAATCCTGTAACATCTCTCGGATATGTTCAATCAACCCAACAATTGAATATTCTCGTGCACGCTTTAGCCTAGCATTCACAAACTCGGCATGGTTTGTGGTCATTATGTTGTAACGAAATCCCTCAAATTTAGCTCTAGCCCACATAGGGAATTCTACTTCTTTAAAATATTCATCAGCTTTCGGACATTTACTACATAAAGTTTCGAAATGCAACTTGAAATCTACTTCTGTATAGGCCTCTGCAGCTTTCTGAAAGAGCTTTCCCACACCACGTCTGGGATATTTCATCCTCAAATTCTTTTTCATGTGATACATGCAATGACCATGGTGCACATTCTTAAACACCGCTGATAACGTCGAAATTATCCCAGGTTGTCCATGGTAGCGTTATGGTGGATATCTGGCTGTTATAGAGGTGTAAAATGGGGGAACTGTATTTTCCGGTGGTGTATCGTGTGGAACAAGATAAAGAGTGGGAGAATCTGGCTTTGCCTTATCTTTTATATCTCCAAAAAATCTCTCCCCAAAGGGGGTTACAAGGCGCCCTATTTATAGGGAAATCATTGTACAGTGTCAAATAATTACGATAAAAGACATCGTTGATGCGGATGCGGGGCGCATACCCTATCCGCTGGCGAAATGGGACGGCTCCGAACTTGGGCTGAATGCCACATGTTGGCGGATTATCCCAAAGATGGCCGGTCCCCTCTACTGCGGTGGGCGAGCTACCGGTCTGACGCGTATTCAGCTGGCTCACGATGATCGGAGCGACAGTTCAGAGCTATGATTGGGAAAATCCCTATCAATGGCCCCCTACTCCGCACCCTTGGCATTTCGCGATACCGGGTGGGGAGTACTTTCTTTGAAGGTCGCCGCCTACTGGATGGTTCCGCTTTCATTCGATCCGGTACCTCGAGCCATTAACTTAGTCTGGCCAAGCTGTAGTTGGGCGGATAGCCTTAACTTCATTGGATTCGGCATCTTGGGCTTTTAGCCTAGCCTGTGGCGAAGCCGTAATTGGGCGGATAGCCTAAGCTTCATTGGATTCGGCATCTTGGGCTTTTAGCCTAGCCTGTGGCGAAGCCGTAATTGGGCGGATAGCCTAAGCTTCTGTGGATTCGGCATCTTGGGCTTTTAGCCTAGCCTGTGGCGAAGCTGTAATTGGGCGGATAGCCTAAGCTTCATTGGATTCGGCATCTTGGGCTTTTAGCCTAGCCTGTGGCGAGTTCTCGTTATGTCGGCCCCTTGGCAAGCGTATTCCTTATGGCTCTGCTCTACCCGATTCCCACTTGCCTTAGTCTTGGTGAAAAGACTGACATGACCCGCCGCGAACTTTGATTGGTTGTGACCTTTCGGATATTTGCGCCTAATGATGGCAATCCCAAATTTCGAAATTTGAAAGTCCCGCCCGTAATCTTGTCCATTGGATCTTTAGGCGATTGGCCGTTGGATCTACTTTTCTCTTCTTATATAAAGGGAGAGTTGTACAACCCCAAATACTTTTCGACTTCTCCTTTTAGCAATTTCATTGGCTGATCCTGAGTGGAAGTTCTCCGACGAGGCGATTTCCGGTAGGGTTTCGAAGATTTACTCTTGCTTCCTGCTTCCTGCTAAACATCAAGTAAGCTTATTTTTCTTCTCGATTTCAGCGTTCCTTATAGTCCTGGCTTTGTTTTCATTTGCGTTGGTGTAAAAGAATTTAAATTCGTTGTTTCCACTTCCCCGTTGGATAATCCTCTGGTTAGTCTGGGGAAAAACGATTGTCGCCATACTGGGTTTTCATTTAGGGTTGCTCCCTTTGGTTGGTGGGGCTTATTGTGAGATGAAAAGACGGGGTGTCGAGACGAACTGGTTCAGATGGTCTCGGCCCGGCTATCGCTATCTTGGGTGATGACTTATCCACCTCGTTCTTTTCTTTTGTAGGATGTCTGATAGCGACAGATCAGAAGATAGCGATGATGACGGTGTTCATGGCTATGCCTCTGAAGATGCCGATGAGGTGAGTACTAGCTCCAGTGAGGGTGACGAAGGCGAGAGTACGGAGGATGATTTGGTGTTAGCCCATGTAGCTCCCCTGCAACCGGGTTGTTTAAGGTCTGCACTCGTAAACCACCGAAAAGAAAGCTCGTCTCTTCGGTTGTGGCCCCCAGGGAATTAAAGAAGTTTGGGAAAAAAACCCGCTAGGGCCGCAGGTTCCTCCTCTGGTGTGGTTATGTCTGAGAAACCCCGGAGGAATCAGGGAGACAGTGACACTGTGGAGGAACCCAAGGAAAGCAGCAAGACTCCTAGACCTCGCAATGTCGAGGCCCTGAAGGAGGATAATGAAATCGACGCCCTTGACAAACAGGTCGAAGCGGATTGGGCGGCTGTTTGTTCCCGGCTTAGGGCCCCCCAGTTCCTCTCTGAATTTCATATATCCTCTGATTTCCGTTTTAGTGGCTTTGAGACGTCCGAGAACCGAGCCGGCTTGAGGTTGAAGAAAGATGGCTTGGTTTTGTTTTTTGATCACTTTATGGCTGGTCTCAGGCCGCCATTTGACCCTTTCTTTGTTGAGGTCATGTGGAGCTTGGCGGCCCTTCCCTGTGATTTTACCCCCGGCGCCGTCAGGGTGGTTATGGCCTTCGTCGTTCTCTGCCGTATTTTGGGCTACGATCCCTCGCTGAAGGTATTCCTGAAGTTTTACACCTTCAGTAAGGCGGCCACGAATAAGGCCGATTCAAGCAATATCCTGGCGACCAGAGCAAAGAAGTGTCGCCTGTTTTATTGGACTTCGAATAAGGTCCGAGGCTGGAACACGAGGGCCATGCTGGTCGAGTCGAAGTCTGGGTGGCCCTTTCCTAAGTTCGATGTTCGCCCCAAAAAGAGGCAGAACAGTGTTGTCGTGTCCAAGACTCTCGATCATGCTGAGCAGGAACTTCTTGAGAAGCTTTATGCATCTCTCGGCTGGGACGAGGAGAGTGAGACTCAGAAAATGACTTTCAGCTGGAGAAGCTTGATCGATATGAGGGCCCCCTTCTGCAGTGTGGCCGGTATTCCTGGACCGATCAACGCCCAGCCTGTGGTGAAGGCATCCAACCTGGGTGTTTACGAGGATTGGTATGCCGAGTTCCATCATGGGTGGTGTTTCCCCACCCAGTGTCAGATCTGTACTGGGATTTAGGAGCTGCGGCCCGCTAGTAATTGTCCCCCCTTACTTTCGTTCTTTTTATCTAAGTCTTTTTTATAGCTCTATTCATTTCTTTTGAGATTTTGACTATTTTTCCTTTATGCTTTGCAGGTGCCATGGTGATCGCCAACACGAACAGAAATGCTATAATGACCCGTCTTAGGGATGAGAGAAAAGCTCGACAGGCCTTGATGGGTGCCAGTCAGCCCATGAATCCTCCCCCCGCCGTGAGTATGGAGGACATTCTTGTTGCTGAGGGTACCTCCGCTATGGGGCCGCATGAAGTTGTGCCCGCAGGCGGCGGTGCCGTCGCTGCCAAATCGACCAGATCTACCGCGGTCTCAGAGGTGAAGAAGACCACTGTTGTTAACAAGTCTAAGAGAAAAAGACCAGCGGGGCGGAAGGATTCTGTCCTGGTAGATGAGGAAGAGCCCTCGACTGATGTTTCTGTCGACCCACTGTTCAAGAAGTCTGGGGTCGAAGGTGGCCGGGGTTCCAGTGAGGTAACGGCCACTGAAGGTTTGACCGAGAGATCTACGAAAAGGGCTGCCGTTGACACTGAGCCTGCCACTACTGGATCGGTGCAGGAGGACTCGAATAAGACGAAGGTCCCTATGGGATTTAAGGGGAGGCCGGCCCTGTGGTTGGACCATGAATTCCTTAAACAGCCTCTTTCTTCCAAGGCGGCTAGGGAGCTATCTGCCTCTATTTCTGACGTGATTCCCCTGCGAAATTTGAAATTAAAACTGCCCGATGCCCCTCAACTGATGGTCGGTCATGGCCTTGTCAACCGGATTGCCCAAGCCGACGTGGTGGCGTCGACAGCCTCTCTGGGGCCTTCATCCAGTCGACAGCTTTTGTTCGAAACACTTGGTCTTTATGGGACCACGGCTAGTGCGGTAAAGTTTCTGCTCTTTTTGAGTTTTCTTTTGCTGAGTTTTCTGGCTCTAAGCCTTTTTTCTCTTCAAGTTGCCACCAAGCTTAAGCAGATCGAGTGGACTTGTGATGAAGAGGCGAGGCAAATGGCGGATCAAATGGCTGAGATGAAAACGAAGATGATTGCTGAGGCAGATCGGGCAAACGCGGCGGAGCAGAGAGAGAGAAAGCTTGTGGCCGAAGTTCAGACTTTATCCCGGAAAGCTCAAACTGCGGCCGATCTCCAAAAGTCTGCTGAATCGGAGAGGGAGAAGGCTCTTGTCAAGGTGACAGAGGCCCATGAGCTTGTCGACCGGCTGAAGAGCGAGGTGACAGAGGCCCATGAGGTCATCGACCGGCTGAAAAGCGAGTTGAATGAGTCTGGAGCCGCTGCTGCTGACACTGCCCGCAAAGTTAGCGATGCCTTGTTAGATTGATTTGATCAGGGTTTCTATCATGCTTCGAGGTGTCTTAAGACGTTTTGTGAAGGTGCCCCGAGCCTCGAAACCTTGCAAGATTGGCTACTTATGGATCAGGATGACCCTGAGCTGAGGGTGTTCCACCCCGACCTTCCTTACACCGCCGTTCAGATTGAGGATTTCCGGATCGAAAATCTGAAGCGCAGTAAGCCGCTTTGGGATCCCCCTGCAGTCAATGAGAGAAATCTCCGTGTCATGATGTTGGAGATGGAGAAAGAAGCCCTCGAGCTTGCTGCGAAGGATGTAGGGGCCGCTGTCATTGGTGCTGGCGAAGATAAGAGTCCCGAGGAGGACTGCGACAAGTTTTTGGATTTGACTGGGCCTCATGTTGAAATTCCTCCTTCGGACAAACAATCTTGATTTGACTGATTTTGGATTTTGTTGTATTTATAAGTCCGACTGCTGTCTTTCGGCTTCGGCCCTCTGCCTGTACCTTTTTATGATGACTTTGTATTTTTGAACGGTGCTTGATTTTTGCTTGTCATTTCTGCTTGTCTTGCGTTCTTTCAAGCTCGTTTGCTTTCTTAATGTACTATGTGTATGCGGGCCCCTCGTGTCGGTGAGGTCGGTAGCTTTCGTATCCGGAATCGCCGAGACGAAAAGTTTTCCTGCTCTTTGTAGCTTTGCAGTGTTAAATTGCGGCTCTCTGGTTTTGATAAGGTCGAGTTTGACGTTGAGCTTGCGAAAACAATCGAAACACCCTTCGTTCATACACTTTGTTGAAGCAAAGGGCGGATTGTAATTAACTCGTCGCAAGTTTGAAAATTTTCATCATGTTCCCCTTTGTTTGGAACAAGGTTGGGGACGAACTTGGTCAAAACAAGTTTTCAGTCATCCTTCTCTCACTCTTTTGGCTCTGGCGGTTTGATGCGGTTTCTTTGTTTCGAGTGGGATCGCAGGCTCTATGCCTGGATCCGGCTTTAAACGATGTCCTCTTTCTGATTTGATGGTTCGACTTCCCTTGTCACGTCTCGTCATAAAGCTGCGACGTTTGGCCAGCTGTCTTTATTTTCCTGTTGCTGACGCTTGGGAAACCGTGAGCACGCCACCGCTCGGAGATAATCGTTCTCGCGTTAATGAGATTTCGATTTTGAAATCTGAACAGGCGTCTCGCCCTTGCCGTTGGATCAAAAGCTTTTTCCTCCGTTGGATCATTTATTTTTTACTATAAATGGAGGGCTTTCCTTCACAACTCTATTCCATTTTTCGATTATTCCGCCTATCATGGGTGATTTGATGAATTGATTTTCTTTCGAGATGACCTCCTCTTGCAATTTCCAAATTTCTATCTGTTTTCTGTGATCTTCCTTTCCTGCCTGAAAGGGGTTTGAATCGTCGGAAGATTTTCTATGCTCAACACCAGCGTACCGTTCGGATGGGATGGTCTGACTTCCTGGGGGCCCCTAGGGGGGTGTACAACGCCACCATTGTGCGGGAATTCTATTCCGCATTATCGGTGGTGGTGCTGCCCAACGCCTCCTCAACTGTTGTCCCCCTTCGGGGTGTTCATGTTGTTCTCTCCCCTGAGATCATTAATGGTGTCTTCCATTTACCTTCCCCTCCGGCTTATGCACATTATGAGACGGCTTGTTGCCTCGGCGAAGAGGTGAGAAGGCGTGTTTACGGGGCCGCTGCACTTAGGCGGTTGATTCCTGGTGATTGGAATCCATTGCCCGAGGGCTATGCTTCGGAGATGTCCCAGGCATGTCGGGAGTGGAAGAGGTTTTATTAATTCCAGGGTTTTTCCCTCTTTCGACGCTGAAGAGATTTCCGAGGCCGAATCGCATCTTCTTTATATGATTCTAGAGGGAGGCGAGGAAGTGCGCATCGACTGGGGGCGGCTAATCTACCGCTCCATACTTACATTTGCTGCTCAGACAGACCTCCATGGGCCTATCCCCTTCCCGAGGCTGATCTCGCACTTGTGCGTTGGTTCCCCTGGCACGCCTGCGTCTAGCGATGATGTTCTTGTGCCGCCCCGTGCTAATGTCGAGTTTGCCCGTATTGATTCGGACACGTCGACGGATTCCGAAGCTAATTGAGTTTAGATCCCCCCTTTTTTTTGTTGTTGTAAATAATCGGCCTTGTGGGTCTTTGTTTAAATAAAGAAATTTCTTTCTGTATCGTTTTTGTTTTGCTTAGTTGGCTTCTTATTCTTTGCCGAAGTCGAAGTCGTTTGGAGTCTTGTGACCTTTGATCTGATCTTTTGTGATTATGACCCGCTGCGACCTTTGGCCCAATCGGCGCATTAATGACAGTTGCTTTTTTCGAAACGTCGGCCCCATTAATGTTGGTAATGGGGTCTGAATTCAAACGTTCGCGACCCCTTGTCTTCCCGCCTTTTTGGTTTCTCAACCTATAAAAGGAGGGCCTTCTCCACATTCTTTCTTTACTAATTTTCTGCAACCTTTTCTTTATTTTGAAAACATATCTTCGAACTCTGTGCGTTTCTATTATTTCACTATGTCTTCTTCATCTGAGAGTTCTGTTCCAGAGTCTGTTGTCTCTAACCCTGCTATAGATGAGGGTCTTTCGGTATGCTTCCGTCTGACTGCCTCTCCCATGGCTAAACGTTATTTCCACAGTTATTTCAGCAATTGCCCTCTTATGCATGAGAGGGGACTGGATCAAGATCGTATTGGTCCAGACCACCGGGCTAGAATTCTCGTCAATGGTTGGGAGAGATTCGTGGCCCCTCCAGTTGGGGAGTATAACCTGACATTGGTTCGTGAATTCTATTCCGCCTTGGCAGCGGATAATGATGCTGAGGGTACCACCACCGTTGCTGTTCGTGGAGTGACGGTGAACTTTACTCCGGCCGTCATTAATGAGTTTTACGGCCTCCCTAATCCTGCTGAGGATTATGACGTCCTCTGGGACCTTGAAGATCCGATCAACTATTTTGGCACTCTTGCCGAGGCATTTGAGTCTCTGCTGCGGCACGATTGGGTGAATGATATGGAGGTCAGAATCCATATGCTCGGTCGGCCGGAGAGGGAATGGAAACGCTTCTTAAATACTCGGGTTTTTTGCATGCCCGATTACAAGGTGGTCACTGAAGATGAGGCGTTCGTTCTTCACGCCCTTTCACTGCCGGACGTGCCAATTAATTGGGGTCGTTTGATCCACCAAGAAGCGATCAAATTCGCCCGATTGATGGATGCCGGTCTGGTAATGCCATTTTCTTGGATGATCTCCAATATGTGCATCCGAAGCCATGGCATGCCTGTATGTCCGACCACTGATGTGTATATAGCGGCCCCAGCTCCCGAGGCATAGCAATTATAGTAGTAATAATCCTCTTTTTTTTTTTTTTGTGGGATATTTCCCTCATTGTACAAAAATTTTTCCTTGTTGAATTTTGAATTTTGAAATTTTTGACCGCGTTGTTCACCCCGTCCCCATTCTGTGCCGGACGGGTTTCGCTTGTTTGAGACAAAATTCATTCATAATAATCAAGATAAAAGAGGCTTGACGCCTTTATTTTAATCATTGCTTCATTACGGAAAATGAAAATAAGAAAGCTGAGGCCGCTGGTCTTACATGTAGTATTTCTTTAAGTTGTCGCGTGCAGGCCTATTGAATTCGTTGCCCTCCTTGTCCGAGAGAATGTAAGTTCCTTTTGACAATCTTTGACACTCGCCAAGGGCCTTCCCGCCCACCAACTTTTCTTTGTCTGTTTTTTGGCCTGTGGCTTGTCGCTTTCTGAGAACGAAATCCCCCACTGCAAGCGAGTGATCTCGGATATGCTGGTCATGGTATCTCTTGGCGGCTTGTTTGTAATTGACCAGTTGTGCCCGGGCTTTCAAACGTTTTTCCTCTGCTAAATCCAATTTTAATCTGTCGATTGATCACGTTGCTGGGTTCGTCAAAATGAGAGACCCTGATGTTTGGGAGTGCCATCTCTACCGGTGCCATTGCCTCGGAACCGTATGTTAGCGAGAACGGGGTTTCCCCTGTTGTTGCTTTCCGAGTTGTTCGCAGAGCCCAGAGGGCTTCTGGCAGGTAATCCACCCATTTGCCTACTTTATCATCTAGGCTCTTTTTCAGTACTTTCAGTACTTGTTTGTTGGCATTCTCCGCCTGTCCGTTTCCTTGGGGGTAGCACACCGAGGACTGCCAATGCTTGACGTTGTGCTCCTTGCAGAAGTTGTCGAACTCGTCTCTGAACTGTGGACCATGATCGGACACGATAGCTCGTGGGACTCCGAATCTTGTCCAGATTTGGTCCAATAAGAAATATATGATGTCGCTGGAGCATATCTTCACGAGCGCTTTCGCTTCGATCCATTTTGTGAAGTAGTCCACATCGATGACCACATATTCGCATATTGATCTCCCCTTTTTGAGTGGGCCGATGAGGTCGATGACCCACATGTCGAAAGGCCAGGCCGCGGTGACTATGCTCTGTTCCACCGAAGATAGTCGGGGAATGTCGGGGAATATCGGCGAAGCGTTGGCACTTATCGCAACCCTTTGCATACCTTTCAGCGTCTTCCGCAAGTTTCGGCCAGTAGTATCCTGCCAACAACACCTTCTGTGCGAGGGTGCGGCTGGAGGGGTGGCCGCCGCATACTCCTTGATGTAACTCAGTGAGGATTCCCTGTACCTCTCCTGGCCGCACACATCGTTGTAACGGTTTTGAGAATGGTCGCCGGTATAAAATTCCATTTAGTATGGTGTACCGTGCGGCCCTTTTCCTCAAGGCTTGAGCCTCCTTGGCGTCCTCTGGTGATATCCCGTTTTCTATATACGCCTTTATTTCATCTATCCAAGATGGTGTTGATGGTTGGATGTCCATGATTTCGGCCCGGCTGACGGCGGGTTCCTCTAGATATTCGAACATGATTGCGGGGTTGCTGAACTCGTCTTTAGATATGAGTTTGGACAGGTAGTCCGCCCGCTCATTTTGCTCTCGCGGTATGCCTTTGAATTCGCAATATTTGAAACCGCTTCTGAGCTTTTTGACGAGGTTGAGGTACTTCTTGAGTATCTCGTCCCTTGCTTCAAACCTGCCATTTATTTGGCACACTATCACTTGTGAGTCACAAAATACCTCTAAGCTTTCAACGCTCATAGATCTTGCCGCCTCCAGGCCGGCGATGACCGCTTCGATTCGCCCGATTGTTGGATGCGGTGAAATTGAACCGTAAGGTTTTTTCAATCTCTTCGGATGAGTCCGGTTCGAAGTATTATCCCAAAGCGCCACAACCGCTTTCGCTCGCCGCCCCGCCGACGATACATCCGCCAACAGAGGATCGGTCTATTCGCTCGACCTCCGTTGGGGTGTTTGACTTGTCAACGCGTTCGCGAACTAGATTGTCCGTGGATCCTTCCTCTGTGAAGCTCGTTTCAACAATAAAGTCCGCTAAGGCTTGGGCCTTTATAGCCTTTACGGGCTCATACCGAACGCCGAATTCGGTCACTCATGGCCCACCTCAGATTCGCCCGAGAGGTCCGGCTTGTGTAAGAATCGCCGCAAAGGATCGCTTTGTTAGGACCACGATTGAGTGTGAAGAAAAATAGGCCCTGAAGTTTCCGGCGGCGACAACAAGCGAGTAGGCTAACTTTTCTCAGATTAAGATAGCGGCTCTCAACGGGACCGAGGGCCTTCGATACATAATAAACGGGCTTTTGGAGGGTCCCATCCTCCTTGACAAGAACAAACAGAACGGCCCGGTCCAAGCGCCAAATACAAAAAAGTTCATCCCTAATGCCGGGCCGACTAGCGGCGGAGGCTTTGCAGATATTCTTTGACGGCTTTGAAGGCCTGGGAGCATTCTTCATCCATTCAAAGGTCTTGTTCCCCTTGAGAACTTTAAAGAAAGGAAGGCATTTGTCGGCGGATCTGGAGACGAATCTTCCCAATGCGATGATTCTGCCGTTTAACCTTTGAACCTCTTTCACACATCTCGGCTCTTCCATGTTAGCCAACGCCTGAATCTTCTCAGGATTTGCCTCGATCCCCCTCTGAGTTACCATGAAACCTAGGAACTTTCCGGCTTGGACTCCGAAGGTGCACTTCGCGGGGTTGAGCTTCATAGAATGTGCCCTGACGTTGTCGAAAGTTTCTTGAAGGTCGGCCAGATGGCCGGCGGTGGAGGACTTGACTACCATGTCGTCGATGTAAGCTTCCATATTCTTGCCGATTTGGGAGCTGAACACTCTGTTGACCATCCTTTGGTATGTGGATCCGGCATTCTTCAAACCAAACGGCATCATTTCATAATAGTACATTCCGCCCGCGGCTCGGAAAGCTGTCAATTCTTTTTCCCTGTTGGACATCATTACTTGGTGATAGCCTGAGTACACTGCGCCCAAGAAACTTAACATTTCGAATCCGCTATTCGGTCGACCATTCGTCGATTTCGGGGCAGCTCATAAGGATCCTTAGGACAAGCCTTGTTCAGTCAAGAAAGTCGACGCACATACGCGCCATTTTCCATTATGCTTTTTAACCATGACTACATTGGCCAGCCAGGTTGGGTACTGAAGCTCCCGGATAATTCCCGCTTCAATTAGCTTATTCACCTCTGCCCTAATGGCGTCTTCCTTTTCTTTGGAGAATTGTCGAGCCTTTTGTTGGATGGGTTTGAAGGCTGGACTCACGTTTAGTTGGTGCATCGCTATTTCGGGTTCCACGCCTCTCATATCTGTAACTACCCAAGCGAACGCATCCAAGTTCTCTTTTAACATCAGGACCAACTTTTCTCTTTCCTCTTCATTCATCTGGGCGCCCACCTTTATCTTCTGGTCGGGGTATTTTTCATTAACGATTACTTCCACCAACTCGTCCTCGGCGGTGAAGTCTGACTCGTCTCTGACTTGAAGGGTGTCGCAGATGACCGTCTTGGGTTCGATTGAGGCGTCTTCACTACCAAGGCGCGGCTCGCTTCGAGCTTTCGTCGCTTCGATAGTGTCGATGCGGATCCTTCTTGATGCTGGCTCAGACGCCTCCCCCTGGGGCCTTTTGCCCATGCTCCTGGCAGGGTAGTCGCTTCGATTTGTGGTCACATGATTTAGTAGAGTTTGTGGCTTGCTGACGGCCAGCCCGATCCCTTCGTCGGTGTAGAATTTCATCCTTTGATGAGGGATCGAAACAATTATTTGAAATTTTCTCTGAGAGGGGACTCCGAGGATCGCAGTATAGTGGGAATGCAGATCGACCACTAGGAAGTTTATTTTTTCTTTGCGGTATGGTGGGTGGTCGCCGATCTCCACTTCCAAGTCGATGACGCCTAGGACGGATACTTTATCATTGGAGAATCCCTCCAGCATTCCCAAATAAGGCTTTAATTTGGACATACCGATCTTGAAATGTTTCAATGTTTCCAATAGATGATGTCGTCACGCGCCCTCAGATTCAAGAGTACCCGATTGACTCAAATCGTTGATCCCGACTGTATCACAATCGGCAGCTCCATTGCCCTGGTGGGCCCGCTTAGCTCACCTGGTGAACATTATTGCTCGCTCGCCGGGAGCCAGGATGATTGGTTTCTCCCCGCCTCGACGTTGATCGCGTTAATCGACTCTTGATGAGATGGTGGTTGCCGGGAATTCCTCTGTGATTACCTTAATCATTTTCGTATCTCCGAGGCCCCTATCATCCTTGCTTCCACCACTATTTTTCTTGTATTTGTCTAACTCCCGCTCTTATCATTTTGTCGATGATCCTTCTCAGTGTGAAACACTCGTCGGTGAGGTGTCCGTGATCCTCATGGAAGTCACAGTACCTGGTATCGTCTCTCGAACTCGGATCGGACCTTATAGGTCTTGGCCGCTCTACCCTGTCCTTGATCTCAAACAGTATTTCCGATAGACTTGCGTTGATGGGGACAAAATCGGACTCGTCAAACTTCAACGGTTTTCTGACTTCCTTATCTCGATTTTCCCCTCTCTTCCGGTCATCCTTTCAGTCCTTCTTGGACTCATCCCTATTTTCCTCACCAGAGTGCCTGGACTCATTCCGATTTTTTCCTTTTCCGGATGACGGGGGAGCCGCCTCCGTTAGCCCAAAGATGCGGGCTTGGTTGAGGGATCGCGTAGATTTGAAGGGGGACTCATGGCGAAGTGTGTTTTCATAGGGCCCTTAGCGATACCGCTCGTAAATCCCCTCCGACTTCGTTCTCAGGCGGTGTTTTTCGTTTGTTCATACACTCGACGAATCGATCGTGGTAGCTCTTACAGGATTCTCCATCTCCCTGTCGTATTTCGTAAAGATCCTCAATGGTTTTCCTAGGCCGTTCCGCCGTTTCAAATTCTTTTAGGAACTTCGCCTTAGCTCCTCCCAACTTTTAATAGAGTGCGCAAGGGCAAAGCTTCGAGCCAGCGGCGGCTCGATCTCGCATGCTTCCTACTTAACGCTACACACCATGCCGATTTGTTTGATGTGGCCAAGAGTGTTCGACTCTGGAAGGCGGCTATCCATTCCAACGGGCACGTAGTTCCCTTGTAATAGACGTACTGTGAATATTGCACGCCCTTGGAGGGTAACGATTCCAGTATTTTGCTTGAGAGAATGTCGATTCCTTGGGTTGGCTCGGGTTTTCCTCAAGCCTAGATTTCTTTAACTCGAAATTTCCTCTCCATCCTCTCCATTCGGTCGTCTCTACCGGGCGTGGCTTTCGGGCGGTACCATTTTTCTTTGATGATATCATCCGAGTCCGCGTAATATGCCGACTCCACGTCTTGCTCTGCTCTCTTCTTGTCTATGATGAGCCTCGCATCGTGGGGATCCCTGCCCTCATGAGTCGATGCGGTGTTTTTCTCGGGGGCGGGGGGACCTAGACGTTGATGCACAGCTTTTTTCTCGAAGCGCCCTAATCGTTCCAGGACTGATGCTCTCTCGCCGCTTTTTTCAGGCATAAGCTTTCTCTTTTGCCCTGCTGACAAATGTACGCTTCCTCCCGGTTCTTCCCTCATTATCCCGGGTGCTCGGACTGGTAGCACTCTTATGGGGGCCGTTTCTCTATGCTCGGGGAGAATAGGGATCTGTTCCTCGATAGCGATGAGGGTAAGTTCTGAGCACCAGACGTAGGTTAGCCGTGATACATTTGTTTCATGTATTCCGCGTATGCTATAGCTGCATTTTCCTGTGGTGATTCCGCCCCTGGGGTCTCCTCTGCCCTCTGGGTTTTTTCGACGAGCTGCTCTTTGCCCTCGCGTTGTTTTGAGGTTCCTGCCCTGTTTTTCTCACATGCGGGCTCAGAATGAACCGACGTCGAATTTCCCGTGTCACTCCCAGAATTAGACCTTCTTCGGTTTATTATATTTATGACGTCCGTCTCTTTCTGCGCTTTACCCAATTCTGCGGTGGGGTTTCTTAGAGAGGGATCCGCGCCACTATGTTGATGAGGATCCCTTGCGGATCCCTTTCCTGGGGTAGGTGGGACGTGGACTTTTTCTTTGGTCCCGCTCATCCACAAACTCGATCGGGTAGTTGTAACGAGTGATCAAATAGTATTCGACTAAACGCTGCTCGACACTCACCAACTCAGATCGCTTGATGATTACTGGGGTGGCGTGTCGGGGGTATTTTCTGATGGCGAAATATCCACTGGATTTAATGCCGGAGCCGGTGTACGGAAGTTGGAATTCGGGAGACAACTGTGATTTCTCAAGCGTGAAGTCCCTAGATTCCCAATATCCTACAATGCAGCTTACCGATCCTTATTCCGACTAACTGCGTGAGGACTCAAGAGAACATGCAATGACCTCTGAAACTATGTTTTACTATCGGTCTAAGCAACGGGCGTGATTCTTGCCATTCCCCTTAATGCATAAAATCTGAATGCCTTGCTTTCTTAGGAGCATAATCGACAGTTTCACGCGTGTTTAATTTTATCCGTGACTGAGCAACTATCAAGGGCGTAAAAGAAAGTTCTGAAACGCAGTTTCCGGCAAGGAAACTTACGATGCCCACTCCGACGAATTTCTCTATACAAGCATTTCTCCACCAATCAAACTCTTACAAGTGGAAGCGTAATGACCATTGACACCGCATTTTCCACTTAACATACTTCGCCTCTTTCGCCCCCGGCCGAGCGTTTCCTCTTTTTGATCGCCGCCCACTTTGTCTCTTTGGCACCTTCGTGGCAAAACCACATCGTTAAGCACATCATCGGGATACACACATTCATCTTCATTTTGAAGTGGATACACACATTTGGAATAACCTAGCCTCCAACAATTGACGCTATAATACTAAGTGCAATACTTGGAGGCTTGCTTCCTCAGATACTTCAACACAAGAAATGTGATGCTCGCATGGATACATATCCATCTGGAATTTTTTACATGTACACGTCTTCAAATCCAACTTAACGATGTAAGAAATAACAACATCCTTGTCACGAACATCATACTTATCTGAGGAAAGTGTATTAACTGAAAATCGTTTGGCTGACTTGAAGCTTTTGTTCACTTCGATTTCAATTTTGGGAGTAAGAGCATCTTGGCAATTTGTAGATGATTCATTTCTTTTAGCATACCAATCCTGTAACATCTCCCGGATATGTTCAATCAACCCAACAATTGAATATTCTCGTGCACGCTTTAGCCTAGCATTCACAAACTCGGCATGGTTTGTGGTCATTATGTTGTAACGAAATCCCTCAAATTTAGCTCTAGCCCACATAGGGAATTCTACTTCTTTAAAATATTCATCAGCTTTCGGACATTTACTACATAAAGTTTCGAAATGCAACTTGAAATCTACTTCTGTATAGGCCTCTGCAGCTTTCTGAAAGAGCTTTCCCACACCACGTCTGGGATATTTCATCCTCAAATTCTTTTTCATGTGATACATGCAATGACCATGGTGCACATTCTTAAACACCGCTGATAACGTCGAAATTATCCCAGGTTGTCCATGGTAGCGTTATGGTGGATATCTGGCTGTTATAGAGGTGTAAAATGGGGGAACTGTATTTTCCGGTGGTGTATCGTGTGGAACAAGATAAAGAGTGCGAGAATCTGGCTTTGCCTTATCTTTTATATCTCCAAAAAATCTCTCCCCAAAGGGGGTTACAAGGCGCCCTATTATAGGGAAATCATTGTACAGTGTCAAATAATTACGATAAAAGACATCGTTGATGCGGATGCGGGGCGCATACCTTATCCGCTGGCGAAATGGGACGGCTCCGAACTTGGGCTGAATGCCACATGTTGGCGGATTATCCCAAAGATGGCCGGTCCCCTCTACTGCGGTGGGCGAGCTACCGGTCTGACGCGTATTCAGCTGGCTCACGATGATCGGAGCGACAGTTCAGAGCT
The DNA here is from genome assembly GCA_026214975.1 of Gentiana macrophylla. NCBI lineage: Eukaryota > Viridiplantae > Streptophyta > Magnoliopsida > Gentianales > Gentianaceae > Gentiana > Gentiana macrophylla. The sequence continues at coordinate 88,979,423 of CM047815.1, forward strand.
ATGATTGGGAAAATCCCTATCAACCGCCTTGAAAGATGTTTTAATACTATCGGCACAATCAGAAAGTATCGCAAGATCATTCGTGTCCCCAATGATGGGTTTTAGCTTATCAAAAAACCATGTCCAAGACTTTATACTTTCAGAAGCAACAACACCCCAAGCAAGTGGAAATATTTGATGATTTGCATCTTGACATGTTGCCACAAGTAAGGTCCCTTTATAACGCGTTTTTAAATGCGTGCCGTCCACAATGACTTTCTGCATCGCCAAATGAAATCCCTCAATACTTTGACCAAGTGCCATGAAAAAGTATTTAAAAACATTCTCATCACTTTTTTCAATATGATATACATTGTCCGGTTTCTAGCCTTCAAATTTATAACAATATTTGGGTAATTCTCCCAACTTTTGTTTGGATTACCCTTATCAATCTTCCGCATAACCCTTAGCCCTCAGACGCCTTGCAATAAGTTACATCATATCCAAATTCTTGCCGGAAATCATGCATCAAGTCCTTTGGTGCGTTAATACGATTGGCATCTTTAAACCTTCCGGCAAAGTATGTGCCAATTAGCTTGTGCGTAGCATGTCTATGGTCTTTTCGAGGAGCAATAGTGGGCGGCTATGCTTATTTGCATACGTTACCACTACAAATCGCTCGAAGGTGCTTGAAGTTTGGTGGCTCGCATAACGTCATTTGCATCCGCGGCTTCACATAAAATCGAATAAACGCTTTTGTTGGAAGTTTGCGCTTTGAATTCAAACTTGTACTTGTGAGCCAACTTCGCAAGTTTGAATACCAAAAACTTTTGCATTTAAACGGATCATTCACACAAAAGTCTTCATGTTCGGGAATGCACACTAAAGTATCACCTACAGTACGGCTACAACGAAAGTCTTCATGTTCAATTCTTTGCACGTTAACCATAGTTGGGGGTGCATTCAAGGGATCAACAATCTCATTTCTCACAACAAAGCCATCAAGATTCTCATTTGACAATTCATCAGCCCCGCTCATGCTAATTCTCTGATATGATTCTTCTAAATAAACATCTTCACCCAAATTCACCAATAAGGAGTCTTCAAGTTGCTCATTAAAGTCCATGTTGTCACCCCCCGTGTTCAAATGAGAATCTTCGACACATGTCTCTATGCTTTCTATTCTTACATCCAACATCTCTTCCATGGCATTCCCAACAACATCCACATCTATCTCTTCATTAACAGTCTTTTCAACACATATCTCTATGCTTTCTTCTTACATCCAACATCTCTTGAATGGTATTCCTAACAACATCCACATCTATCTCTTCATTAACATTCTTTTCAACACATGTCTCCATGCTTTCTCTTCTTACATCCAACATCTCTTTCATCCCATTTGCCAAAACATCAACATCTGTCTCTTCATCTCTTTCAACACATGTTTCTTGACTTTCCGACACATTTACTACTTCACATGTTTCTTGACTTTCATAAACCTCGGTACACTTTTCCTTTTCCTTCAAACATATTAATAAAGCATCTTGTTTTAAATTACAAACATATAAAAACCGATTCACAAGCTTATCGCAATCAAGCACCATCGGTCTAGCTTTACTAATGGGGACCATATATTTCATCTCAAACTCATAGTTAGTTGTATCGATTTCCAACTCATTTTTCACCATGTCATACAATTCTTCAAATGTAATGTTCTTTTTGACACTCAAAATCGTCGAAACTTCTTCAGATTCACACCTTACATACTTTCAAGACCATAGACCATTGACGTCTTTTTCAATCTCCACAGGGTAAAATATAAAAATACAAACTTTATCTTCCATCACGCTTCACCGAGATCCTGTTTTTATTCAATACAATAATTACAAACCAATATACACATAGACAAAATCCATAACTCTTGAATGTAGCATTGCATTTAATTTATTTTAAATCACAAATCAATTTCAATTCCGTTCAAATAGCCATTAACAAGTTCAAACTTGTGTCAAAAAAATCAATCCACCTTGAAATGCAGATAGAAGTTCACATAGCCATTAATAAGTTTAAACTTGTGTCACAATATAATCAATATTTTAAGATTAATACGATTACCATTCACCTGGAAATGCAGCTAGATATAACCATATATATATATATATATATATATATATATATATATATATATATATATATATATATGTAGTCATACCGGGTAATAACTGCACAAATCACCAATTCAACATTTAACCATTTCAATTCAAATCAAATATCCATTTTCAATCAGGGTCGCCCCCATTTTCAATTCAATTCAGAGTTAAACACATGGTTTAAGCTAATCCCGCAATGTAAGTAAACTAACAAAGTCAATTTCCCTAAATCATTCAACACCACATACACACATTCCTAATCTCCAAAATCATATACACCACAAACTCAATCATTTACATGCAATTCAATGGTATTAGCTTCATTTACATTCACATACCGATATGGAAAGCCAAGAAACCCTTTCGATTACCACCCAGCTCGGCTCGGACAATGATTGACGGAGAAGAAGAAAAGAGAGGGCTATTCCGGCGAGGACAATGACTGGACACCGAGGGAGAGACACAGCAGAGTTATTGGCTTTGCGAAGAGAGGGGCGAAAGCAGAGTAATTGGCTTCTGATATGATTTTTGCGCGTAAATTAGGGTTGGTTAATTTACCCGCCCTAATTTAGGGGGTCGGATTAAGCAAAGTTTAATCAGACTTTTAATTAAGGGTTAATTACATTTTTAGTGTTAAGTAAATCACCCCAAATCAAGAAGGGAGGAGGGCATTAATGGCTTTTCACCCAACTTGGAGAGTCCAAACTTGTTCATGGCATAATTTATGTCATAAGCTTATTGTTGCAACAATTTCTTTTAACAAGCTTAAATAACTAAAGACCCCAATCTATCTATATATCTATATATATTTGGGAGAGGAAATAAAATCAATTTGACCCATACCCGGAAAATAACCCACTCCACCCGCTCCAAACCCGCCCAAGAAAAACACGTGCACAACATATTATAAATATCATTCAATCATCTAAACTTTTGTTTTGTAAAAACACTCTCCATGTTTTATTTCTCCTCCACCTTCTAAACCCACCCACTGTAGAAAATTGAAGCTTGGAAGGAAAAACCTGAAGAAAAAAAATAAGAAGATTCACACATCAAACCTATTTTGAAAGGTTTTCTTTATTACTATTTTTATTGTTTATTTATTATTTTTTATTGTGAGTCACGTCATTCTTTTTGGATGTATGTAGTAATCCTACCTTATCGGGTTTTCTTTTAGATGAGTTGTTTGTTTTTCTATGTTTTTTTTCTACTATTCTTGCATCTGCTAATTTATTTCTCAAATTACTGAATGTGTTTTGTTTGATTTTATTAATCTTGATGATTAACCGACTTTTTTGTGTTTTGCAGGCTAATTTACGGATAAGAATCCATTGCAACAGGTGCTTTCGGAAAAAAAAAGATTCACACATCAAACCTATTTTGAAAGGTTTTTTTATTACTATTTCTATTGTTTATTTACTATTTTTTTATTGCGAGTCATGTCATTCTTTTTGGCTGTATGTAGTAATCATGCATTATCGGATTTCTTTTAGGTGAGTTGTTTGTTTTTCTATGTTTTTTTTGGTACTATTCTTGCATCTGCTAATTTATTATTTCTCTAATTATTGAATGTGTTTTGTTTGATTTTCTTAATCTTGATGATTAACCGAGTTTTTTTGTGTTTTGCAGGCTAATTTACAGATAAGAATCCATTGCAACAGGTGCTTTCGGATTCCAACATAATCACGTATGCTTTTCGTGAACGAAAAATAACCTCATCTTTTTTACCGAGTTGTACACTTAATTTCTCATGTATGCGGTAATCATCATTTATCATATCCATAAGAAATGAAAAATATCATAGGATATATTGTTTTCCCGATAGCACCTTCTTCTTGGATTATTTCATGATTGCACAAACATAGCATGCATTTTCTACTATTGAAGGTGCCGGTCTAGCCATAGCAGTACAGTTTATGGCTACATTTGTTTATTGTCTCATCTCTGTCCGGATTCAAATTAGTAGCCGGTGTCCATCACAGATATTTTCTGAATTTGACTACGTTTTCATATTCAATTTTTATAATTTTTACTAACAAAGATTTTATTAACTAAAAAATATACGTAGATTTTATTCATTAAATAGAATGATACGCGTGATATTCTCAGGCAACTACAAAACCGGGACTTTCTATAAATAACTAAATTGATACACGTAATATTCTTAAACAACCAAAAAAACAAAAGTATCTATAATTTACACCAGACAAAAAATAAAATAAAAACGTATATTTAATTAATTATAAAACGTAGCTTTTATTAATTAAATGGAATGATACGCGTGATATTCTTAGACAACCAGAAAATGAAAATTTCTATAATTAACTCTTGAAAAAATATTAAACAATACGAATCAATAAAAACCGAATGATTTATTAGATTAATAATATTATACACGTGATATTCTTAAACAACCACAAAAATGAAAGTTTCTATAATTAGCTCCTGAGAACGAAAAAAAAAACCCGTATATCCTATTGATTAAAAAGCGCATCTTTTATTAATTAAATAAGTTGATGCACGTGATATTCTCAGACAACCTCATAAACGGAAATTTCTATAATTAACACCATACAATAAATAAAAATAAAACGTATCTTTTAATAATAAAACACATTACTACAAAATCAAAAATTTCTATAAATAACTCCTGAAAAAATATTAAACAAAAAATATAGATTTAATTAATTAATAAAAACGAATGATTTATTAATTTACTAATATGATACACGTGATATTTTTAAAAACAAAAAAACTGAAGTTTCGATAATTAACTCCCAAGAACGAAAAAAAGACCGTATCATCTACTGATAAAAAAACGCAGCTTTTATTAATTAAATAAAATAATGCGCATAATATTCTTAAACAACTACATAAACGGAAGTTTCTATAATTAACAACATACAAAATATAAAAAATAAATCGTATCTTTTACTAATAAAACACATGCTTTTATTAATTACATAAAATGATATGCGTGATATTCGTACACTACTACAAAATTAGAAATTTCTATAATTAACTCCTGACAAAATATTAAACAAAAATGTAGTTTTAATTAATAGGGAAACTCAAAAAATACCATATTCGCATAAAACATTTTTTCCTCAGATATCCCTTTTTCAAAACTTTTTTCATACCCATCGCCTCTAGAATTCGACTGGCATCATTCTATCCGCCTTCCTTATCATTGAAATCATCGATTGCATCATTTAATTTTCGATTGCATCGCTTTCCTTACCACTGATCAATGGAAGATTCCGCCAACCTTTTAAAAAAAGAAGTGTGTCATGCTTATTATTTTATAATTAAAAATAGACTTTTCCCTCAATTTCTCTTATTATTATTATCATCGATCCTTAACCTACTTAATTATATCTTGCGTTCTGTCGGAATTGGTAAGGTTGACGACTTCGATTCCAGAAAAAAGCCCTTGTTGTAGCGGGAGAGCCAAGCGATCCAGTAATCAGAATGCAGAATGTTTGGTAGGTCTATATCTACGTTCTTAACGAAATTTGACATCGATTTTGTATATCAGCAAAACTTGGTTTAAATGATTTCGTTTTTTGCGAATCGTTTTTGGTTAAAATTGAATTTTTTGGCCTTGTCGATCGTAGGCGCAACATCGCTGGAAGGAGGCTAGGTGCTAGGTCATATAGCAGGTATTATTTATTTTCGTTTCAGTACGCCGTGGTTCTTTTTACGTGTTAGTGCTAACGTGTTGAGCATATACATGTACAGTGTGCCCCGGGTTCCAGATCAGGTTCCAACTCCGGAACTGGATAGGATGTCTCTTTTCGTTAATGGTTCACCACCATTCCCAGCTGTTTATTTGGATCCTTTTTATACCTTTTTTTTCCGCCTAAAAAGCAATTTCCAATTCTGTTGATATGCAGGATCAATTCTTGTAGTGCTCCTAGGTTCTGCGGGTTTTTACCTGACTGATGCAATTTTGTATGGGTAGGCCTTATTGTTGGTTTGAACTTTTCTCTTTATGGTGATTTGTGTATTGTAACCCAATTTTAATCTCAATGTATTTGCAGGATTAATTATAATGGGATCAGGTATGTTACTGCCCCTGAATTTAAGATACGATACTTATTCGTTGACTCCAATATCATTGATGAAACAAAAAAAAACCTTCTAGAGATTATGCTCACAGCTATTTAGCATGGTTCCTGGATTCCTGCTTATGATTTTCCTGTTTTAGTGACTAAACTAAGAACTAGAGCATGTGAATTTGTACTTGACATTGTGTGTGTGCTGTTTGCTTTGTCTTCCCCATCTCGAGAATCCGCAGATTTGTTGCTAATATATTAGTGATAATTTTTCGGTAGAATGTATGCTTTCGAAAGTGTTTTAAAACAACCATGGAGACACCAAGGTACTTGGAGTGGAGATGTACATAAATATATTATTTTCAGACGTTCTCTCTTAAATTGTATAGTAGGTCGTTGGGTTTTGTGTGAATTTTATGACAATGCTAGTAGCTTGTTTCGACAAAACCAACCAACACATTCGAGTGGGGATGACCATTGCGGGTTATGCGTGGGTTTCATACAACCTCTACTTGAATCTCCCCTAGCACTCCCTATCTGCCTTTACCTGCCTGGGTTTGATGCTTTTTAATTGGCAACCCCCATACCGGTTATTTGCTATTCTCACATAAAATATCTAGATCGGTATACACAACATGACTAATACAAAGTGCTGACAGAAAAACCAGTCAGACATTTGACTTAGATATATCGCTGTATTGTTTAAATAAAGTTCAATGTATGTTTTGCTCAAGAGCTTTATGTTTTTAATTTATTCATGTTAAAATTCAATGATATGGCGGGATGGGTAGGGTATGTAGCAGCACATTCCCCTCAAGCTTCATTCAAAACTTCCGTTTTTTTACTTTGGGCTGTTTAGATTGGGTGTTCACCAATTTTGGTGGGAGTTGCCATCCCTTACTTTGAGAAGTTACATTAAGCCATTTCCACTCCATTTATGGAGTTTATTGAATATCAAGGTACATATGTGTTCATACGAGCAGTATGTTTGAAGTATTCCTTGATTAAATTTGAAATTGATGTAATATGGTGTTATCATGGTAATTTTGATACAAGCATGTGTGAATCTCCTAGTGGTTAATAGCTAGATTGCAGATGCCCTTGAGTTGCTTTTGTTCTGTTTATGTGCAACTCACAGTATGAGGCAGTTTCTAGGTAGTTTGGATATGAAATCGACGCATATGCTATGAAATTATTGTTCAAATTAATGATCGTTTTTCAGAATGTGAGTTGGTTTATGTTAAGAGATTATCCTGCATTTATTTCCCTGATTTTTTATTATTATCGTCATTCATTGTAGCCGGAATATAAGGCTTTTATTTTTCTGTTTTGATTCTGTTTGGATTTACACGCTGTTGACCAGCTAGCATGATTAGAGTCCTAAATGGACAAATCTCCTAAGTTTGGTAGCATAAATACTCTCTCTCTCTCTCTGATGAATAAAATTATCACAGCCCAAGTTAAAAGACTTCTCTTTTAACATGGTATCAAAGCCTTTCTACAAAAATTCTAGCCACAAAAAATTAATCCGATGAATTACCAAGCAGCATTCACCAGAGAAAGGACCTACACCTTTGTAGGGGTTAACTCCGGCAGCTTAACACCAGGGACAGAGTCCCAGATCACAAATCTTCTACCTGAAGATGATAATTCCAAATCAAATTCCACCTCTATTCTACTTCCAGCCAGGAAATTAGACGGTAAGAACTGCTTGGAGTGGGCACAAACCATTAAACTGGCAATCGATGGCAAGGGAAAGCTGGGGTTTTTTACAGGAGATGAAGCTGCCCCGCCTAAAGGGATCCAAAACGCAAGAACCGGAAGTCTGAGAACTCTATGGTGATGGCATGGCTCATAAACTCTATGGAGCCTTCCATTGCCAGGCCCTATATGTTCTTATCCTCAGCCAAGGACATCTGGCAAGCTGTACAAGAGATGTATTCTGATCTGGAGAATTCATCTCAAATCTATGTGATCAAAACCAAACTGTGGAGCCTGAGACAAAGAGACATAAATGTCATCTCCTATTACAATGACAGTCTCCTTGTGGCAGGAATTGGATCTTTGTCATGAAGACAAATGGGAACGCACAGCAGATAGTGTGAAGTTCCACAAGAGGGAGGAGAATGAGAGGGTACACTCATTCTTGGTAGGACTGAACCCAGACCTAGATGAGGTCAGGGGGAGAATTCTAGGAAGGAATCCTCTACCATCACTTAGAGAAGCTCTGAAATTAGGAGGGAAGAATCAAGGAGGAAAGTGATGCACAGATCAGGATAGACAGAGGTGGAAGGATCTGCAATGGTGGCTAGCAGATCATAATCAACAAAGCGGGCAGACAAGCAGAAGCTCAATTGTGAACATTGCAAGAAAACTGGAAACATGTTGGGGTATACATGGAAAGCCATCTTGGAGAAACAAAGGTGCCAACTCCGAGTAAGGGAAGGCTAACCAAGTATCATCTGATTCTGGGCCACAATCTGCAACAGGGACCCGTCCATTCACTCAGGACCGACTAGAGCAATTGAGTAAGCTTCTAAATTCCCAGCTCTCCATGAAAGCTAAGCCAAATTGCTCTCTTCCTGAGTCAGGTAACCATTTCTCTTTATCTTTGCTAGGAGTCAGTCATAAAACTGAGTGGATAATTGACTCTGAGCAGCCCGACCACATATTTGGATCCTCCGAACTATTCTTAAACTTTGAGATTAGGACATCCTAGTTTTCCTTACATGAAAAAATTGTTTCCTGAACTTTTTATTGATAATAAAGATGTGATTTGTCATTGGAATTCTGTATTCTTGCAAAACAGACCAGACAACCATATCCTGCTCAACCCTATGTTTCCTCCAAACCATTCACTATGATTCATAGTGATGTGTGGGGTCACTCTAGGGTGAGCACCTTTAATGGCAAAAGATGGTTTATTATTATTATAGACGACCACACACGCATAACTTGGGTTTACTTAAAGAAAGAAAAGTCAGAAGTAAAAGTGGTTTTTCAAACAATTTCATGAAATGTGAAAGACTCCCTTCCACACACAAATCTAAATCTTGAGGAGGGATAATGGAACATAGTATTTTAATCAGTTTGAAAAAGGCATAATCCACCAAAGCTCTTGCGTAAAGACTCCACTTTGCAGAAAGAAAGTACATACACTTGTTGGTGGTGGCTAGAACACCCTTATTTACCTCAAAATGTCCAAAAACATTCTGGGGAGAAAAGTGTCATAACTGCCACATACCTTATAAACATACTTCCATCTAGAGTATTGGGATTTCAAACACCTATAAGCCGTGCTTTTCCAGTAAATAAACTGGTAGGTAAACTGCCTTTGAAATTTTTTGGGTGCACAACATATGTATACACTTATAACCAAGGGAAATTAGAACCTAGGTAAAAAAAAGTGCTGTTTTTTGGGAGTTTCTCCCACAAAAAAGGGTTACAGATGTTTTGATATCAATAATGGAAAATTCGTAGTCACCATGGATGTCATTTTTGTTAAAGAACACATGCTTTTTGACAAAGTTCAATTTCAGGGGGAGTCTAGGGTTACAAGTGTGTGTGATAATATCTTTGAAGAGTCCTATGATTTTCTAGAACTTAGGGATAGAAGGCAAGAATATACACTTGTTGGTGGTGGCTAGAACACTCGTATTTACCTCAAAATGTCCAAAAACATTCTGGGGAGAAAGTGTCATAACTGCCACATACCTTATAAACATACTTCCATCTAGAGTATTGGGATTTCAAACACACTATAAGCTTGTTTCAAAGTGTTTTTCAGAAAATAAAGCTGGTAGTAAAGCGCCTTTGAAATTTTTGGGTGCACAACATATGTATACACTTATAACCAAGGAAACTATAACCTAGGTGAAAAAGTGTTGTTTTTGGGAGTTTCTCCCACAAAAAAGGTTACAAATGTTTTGATATCAATAATGGAAAATTTGTAGTCACCATGGATGTCACTTTTGTTAAAGAACACATGCTTTTTGACAAAGTTCAATTTCAGGGGGAGTCTAGGGTTACAAGTGTGTGTGATAATATCTTTGAAGAGTCTTATGATTTTCTAGAACTTAGGGATGAAGGCAATTCTAGTCAACAAATGGGCGGTTGTGGGGATACATGCCAACAAAAGAGATCGAAGCGGATCGAGAAACACGATCCTCCGAGAATCTCTCAAGGAAAGAGCTCTTCCAAGGTAAAATTTATGTGAGAGAGTATCTAGAAGGTAGATGAGTCTCAAAATGAGTCTACACAACAATCACTCCTTGAACACATCCAGCGTCTGAGATGACCAATTTGAAGAATTAGAACACACAAGCATTGCATCAGAGAGTGACACAGAGCCAACCTCGAACCCCCTCAAACAAAACATGACTCTCAGAATAGAAGCATAAAAACTTCTCTAGATGTCCCTATAGCCATTAGAAAACAACACGGAAGCCATACACAACGGCGCCTATACCCAAATACTTGTCCTATGCCAGTCTGTCACCATCTTTCAAAGCCTTCACTACCAGCCTGTCATCCACTACCATACCTAAAGATGTCCATGAAGCTGTTATGGTACCTGAGTGGAGGGAAGCAGTTGTATCCTTGAAGAGATGAGGGAAATGAAAAAGAATGGGACCCGGGAAGTTGTATCCTTGCCAGAAGGAAAGAAGACAGTGGGGTGTAAGTGGGTATTTGTGGTAAAGTACAACACTGATGGCAGCATTGAAAGGCATAAGGCTAGGTTGGTGGCCAAGGGCTATTCCCAAACTTATGGGATTGACTACTCGGAGACTTTTTCACCTGTGTCTAAGCTCAACACAATCAGAATCTTACTATCTGTGGCGGTAAACTTAGATTGGCCTCTCATGCAATTGGATGTGAAGAATGCATTTCTCCACGAGGAACTAAAGGAGGAGGTGTATATGGATCCTCCCCAAGGTTTTAGTGAACAGTTTGGTAGCTAAGTATGCAAGCTAACCAAGTCCTTATATGGACTCAAACAAAGTCCAAGAGCCTGGTTTGACAGATTTAAAAGCTCATGAAGAGGATAGGTTTTGTACAAGGGAGATCAGACCATACTCTGTTCATAAAAAGATATGGGAAAGGCAGGTTGATTGCTCTGATTGTATGTGGATGATATCATCCTAACTGGAAATTATGAGGAGGAGATAACAGTGGTCAAGAAGCAACTTACATCAGAATTTGAGATCAAGGATGCGGGACCCTCGAGACATTTCACGGGAATGGAGGTAGCTAGATTTGCTAAGGGCTTAGTCTTAACTCGGAGGATCTATACCCTAGATTTACTCAAGGAAACTAGGATTGGAAGGTGCTAGGCCAGCAAGCACACCTATGGAGTGTAATCTTAAGTTGTGAAGTGCCAAAGGTGATCCATTTGATATGGGGAGCTATCAAAGGCTGATTGGCAAACTCATATACCTAGCACATATAAGACCGTATGTGTCTTATGCAGTGAGAACTTTAAGTCAGTTCATGCACTCACCAAATGAGGCTCACATGGAGGCAGCTAGGAGACTGTTAAGGTACTTAAATACTACATCAGGAAAGGGTAAATGTGGATGACAAAAATGTTTCGTAGTATACACCGATGCAGGTGGGAACTTGTACCAAGGAAAGGATATTTATGATGAGTCACTGTACACATGTGTGGGGAACTTAGTCACTTGGAGAAGCAAAAAGCAATTTGTTGTAGCTAGAGTCTTCTTTGAAGCGAGTTCAGGGCCATGGCATGAGGGATTTGTGAAGGCCTGTGGATCAAACAGGTAATGGAGTATATTGGGGCAGAAATATCTAGACCTATGAGATAATATTTATATTGTGACAACAAGGCAGCAATTGACATTGCCAATGACCCTATGCAACATGATAGGACTAAAAGCATGTGGAGATAGATAGGCACTTCATTAAGGAGAAACTGGAGAATGGGTTGTTCTACGTGCCTTTACGCCTTCTACATGCCAGATTGCGGATGGTCGACTAAAGCTTTGGGAAAGGGACAGTTTGATTATTTTGTGAACAAGTTGGGCCTGATAGATATCTTTTCCCCAACTTGAGGGGGAGTGTTGAGAGATTATTCATGCATTTATTTCCCTTAAATTATTATTATTCATTTATTGTAGCCGGAATATAATGCTTTTATTTTTATGTTTTGATTTTGTTAGGATTTATAGGCTGTTGACTAGCTAGCGTGATTAGAGTCCCAAATGGAAAAATCTCCTAAGTTTGGTTGTATAAATATTCTCTCCCTCTGATGAATAAAATTATCACAGCCCAAGTTAAAAGGCTTCTCTTTTAACAGTTTATTTTCTACTCTATTCTGTTTCATTTGTTAAATTCTACGGAATTGTTGGTTGTGAGCTATTAATTTCTCTTCAGCTTTCTGGATTTAGGGGCGAAAAGAAGGATATAAATACTCATATTAAAATTCAATGCACAATCTGATCAACATTTCTTTTCAAATGCAGAACTAGGCGTAAAGCTGCGGCAGCTGAAGACGAGGAGACTAACAGGTTCTTTTGTTCCCATGATCTTGAAATTAAATGTTCTGTTATTCCTATGATGTCTTTTGAGGGTTACGTTTGTTTTTATGGTTGTGCCTGGGCATGAGGGAATGCGTGGATTTCAGCATCATTTGTGAAATCGGTCAGCATTTTGTGTGGCTTCTTCTCCTCCACGGCTCCACCCCTCCCTCTGAAATTTATCTTTTCAGTGCTTGATATTAGGTTTCTTTTTTGGTTGTGCCGATGAGATGAATTTATACAATTCAAGATTGGACTATCCCTAGACATGCCCTCTATCCCAAAATATCATGTTTGATATGACAATACACCACTACCAGCCGAACTAATTTTAAAAGTTGTGTTTATTAACTGCAACTGGTCACATTACAACTGTGTTGGCTTGTTTTGTGGTGTGTCCTGTTCAAACACCCATTTCAACCATCATAAATTAAAATTTAAAAAGACAGAATATAGCCGCTATAAATATATATTATTAATTTTTGCGATTTTTATTGTTCAGCACCTTCCATGTCCATCTTTGTAATAACTTAGAAAAAAAATAGAAAGAACTACTGAATTTTATTGGGCTGCCGTGAGAAACATCTAGATCAAGCTAGATGCTTAGTCCGTGAAAAATCTAGATCAAGCTAGATACTAAGCATGACTTCTCAAAGTAGAAAAAGTAAGGCTAGCTTCTGCTCCAAGACATACATGCCTCTAACACTTCTAGTTCTGCCAACCATCCTCTTGAATTTGTCTTGAAAAATCGTTCATCCTTAGAAAAAGAGCAATGCAGTTTCTATCCATGGTGAGTTTTTTTAACGGACAAAAGATTACAAGCAAGATGTGGAACATTAAGCACATTTTTAAGGGTTATATTTGAGTTAATGTGGATGGATCCGTTTCCAGCAATGGGTGTAAGAGATCCATCAACAAGTCTTATTTTTTTGATTTCCAGATAATTGTAAGTAGGAAGAGAACTGTTTTGAGATACTGGTCAAATGATCAGTGGCACCTGAGACTACAATGCAGGATGTCACTTGGTCTATGCTCAGTAGGGCAGAATGGAAGGTGTGACCTAAGACTACAAAGGAGCATTTTGGGGTAGGAATAAGCAATTTGCTCAAGTGTTCCAATTGTTCCTGAGTGGAAGGAGCTGAACCAGCTTCTGATGAGGCTTGATTTGCTCTTCCAGCATCTGTCTTGGGGCCTCCAGAACCCTTGGTCTTTCAGGCAGGCTTTCCCGGCCATGAATTTCCCAATGTTTCTCCTTTGTGTAGCCTAATATTTTGCATTGCATTGCTCTCCATCAGCAACTTCATCTTTTCCCATTACCTTCGTTCTGGATTCATCTCTTTTAACTTCAGAGAATACCTCCCCTAGTGATGGCAGAGGCTTCCTCCCAAGAATCCACCCTTTTACCTCGATCAGATCCTAGTCCAGCCATGAAAGAGCACACCCTTTCATTTTCCTCTCTTCTTGAATTTTGTGCTATCAGCTGGACGCTCCCACGTTTTCTCGTAACATAGGTCCAATTCTTGCCAAAGAGACACCACTTCATTGTAGAAGTCAGTGACTGTTGTAAAAAGGTTAACACAGAAAACTGTGATTCTTATTATTAATCAACGTAGCAGTCACACATTTATACAAATTTAGGAAACCCTAATCACAGAAAACTGTGATTCTTATTATTAATCAACGTAGCAGTCACACATTTATACAAATTTAGGAAACCCTAATCACCCTAAAAAACAGGAAACTTGCCCACTATGTAAATTAGGCGGCAGCCTTTATTCTTCCTACTAAACCCTAACTTACCATAGATAAAAAAAGGCCTTATAAGTCGGCTCACGTTAATAAATTAAAGAAATAATAACAATACGCAGAAGGCCCAAAATAACCCCAACTTCCAACAGTGACATCTCTTGAATCTTGTTTGATCTAACATAGTCTTGTGCGAGATTTTTATGGTGCAGCGGTTGTAGAAGGTTGTACCAAGTGACGTACATTAGAGCCTTTCACTTTTACTCTCTTTGACATAATGCACTTTTATCATGTGTGAGAGGTTAGAAAATAATGGTTGTAATGTATGTCACTTGATACAACCTTCATACAACGGTTGTATTATAAAAAATTCCCCTATTTAAATAGCCGAGTTTGCCCTTTCCATTGACAACTAGCTTAATTGGCTGGGACCATTTCAGGTAATTTTTCCCGTGAGTTTTCGTGATGTGAGAAGGAGAGACGTTGAATTAGGGTTAGGGTTTTCCGCACTGGTTCCAGATATATCTGTCCGTGATCCGAGACTTCCACCTATCTGTGAACCAGAGGATGCAGGAGATCGTTCTCCTGTCATGGCAGCTTTATAATTCATTTATGGATCGGAAATTGCATGGCTGTGATACCATGTAAACAATTTTGGAAGGGAATAATTGAGGCTTAGGAATACGCTGAAGCCTCTTAAATACAGAGATGGGGAAATTCAAACCGAGTAGGATAAGAACAACTTTATCTCTTATCTCTAACTCAAACGCAGACAACCTATTTTGACGGATCTAACTGGCAGACCCTTTATATCACAGAATTGCAGTCTGGAAATAAAGATAACATGGGAATAAATAGAGTAGGAATAACCTAAACAGGACAGGACTTAATAGTGAGCATATTCCAACACATTCTTTACGTATCGAATTCAGTTATTCAACTACTTGTGTTTTTCTTTTGTTATATATGTTGAACTGTTTTATAATTCTTGTGCAGGAAACTGCAATGCATACTAGCAGAATACCGTTCAAGGTTTGTTTCAACTTTTCAGATTTTGTTTTTTCTTTGGTTTTACATTTTTATTGGTCTTTTTTTTTTGGGGGTGGGTGGGTGGGGTTGCGGGGAATCCCATCAATTGATGTCACATTGTGATTACGTTACCTCGTGCAGGAAAACTAAGATGAATGATGAACAGCTCGAAAGGTTTGTACTTAAGTTAATTTAGAATACGAACATATATGTCGATAATGTATTGCTTTCTTCCTTTCTTCCTTTCTTCTATTAGTTTCCTGTATGAATATATATAGAGAAAGAGGAGGGGGGGGGGGGGGGGTGGGGGGTGGTTTCAAGGGTGACTTCAATTTTCTCTGTCATGCTAATTTCTTGTAGCAGCATCTCTCTCAGACCTCATTTTGTTTGAGATGCTGCTAATTGTTTGGGCAACTGCTGCTGGCTGCTTTTTAGTTATAATAATAATAATTTATGTTTGCATAATATGATGTTTGGGAATTTATTGGATCAATTGATGGATATGTCTAGTTTTCTATGCAGGGCGAGCGGTTGATTAAATCATTGATGGATATGTCTGCCGCCGCCGCCGCCGCCTTAATAATATGATGAAATATCTACTAGTCTAGATTAGGCTAAGCTTATTTGGTATTGTAATGAGGAAGCAGTAAACCAGCTGGAATTTGGTGTATATACCACCAACTGTTGCTGCTCTTTGAAGTAAAGCCTTCTGATGTTATAAAATGTGTGACTAATTTGGGAGATCGATCCACTGAACTATTTACTATGCTGCCTTGTAATTGCTATGGTTTAAACTAAGGCTGTGGTGGTTAATGTTATTTTATTTTTTTAATTTTCTTTTATATTTTATTTTATTTTCTTTTCTTTTATATTTCTATCCTCAATAGTGTCAAATCCATCTTTGAAGTATTTAGCTGCAAAACAGATATGTTTCCATATGGTGGAGTCAGTTGGTTTAGTTGCCGCGAAGGGACTGCCGTATCTCATGATTAGTACCTTTATTCACAGGGACTGGTCATCCATAAGGGCTTGCCACACCAGTTTCCCCAATAGTGCCAGGTTCATATAGTGGAGCTATTTAAACCCCATTCCTCCATTATCTTTAAGTTGGCAAAGAGTGTTCCATGCCAGATAATGCATCTTATGAGTACCCTCTTCTTCGCCCCAAAAGTGTTGCCTACAAATTCTCTCCATGATTTGTCGAGTACTAGTATGTATCCTCATGGTTTGCATGGTATAATAAGCTTGTGTTGCAACGGAACTGTTGATTAGAATCATCCTGCCCGCTCTGGAAAAGGACTTTATTTTCCAGCTAGAGATTTTCTTTCTCATCTTATCAAGCAAAGGGGTAAAATCATTCTTAGTCAATCTGGAATGAACAAGGGGGACTCCAAGATATTTAACCAGGTTCTCAGTGTGCTGCATCTCTAGTTTAAGGCTAATGGCTGCTTTCACTTCTCTACCAACGTGTTTGGATGTATGAAATTTGGATTTCTGCATGCTAATTCTCTGCCCAGACATCTTGTAGAACTTACCTAATACTGTTTCTCAGTGGCTCCCCCCACCCCCCTCCCCAACAAAATAGGGTCATCTGCAAAAGAGGTAGGATAAGGGAGGGCCCTACCTTCCAAGTTTCAAAAGGTTTCTGATGTGATTCCTGTTGAGATCAGAAACTTAGTAAATTATTTGGAGACTTTAATTTAGGGGGGTTTTATCGACACACCCCTATTTACTTTTTCGGCACTTATTCTTGTAGCAGCACAAAAAATTACTTGGCACCGGTGATTTTTTATAAAGGAACGTCGAGTGCCCATGCGAGTTTTGATTTAGATCTATACCTTATTATTACCCGATTGAGAAGCTCCCCGACCTGGATTAACCTACTTTCCCCTTATCTGTCCGTATCCATTTCTTTCCGTTCAACAATTCACATCTGAATAAATTATCTGAATAATTTCTCTCCAAATCTCAACTACTTGGAATCTCAACAAATTTCTTCATAATCTCAACTTATGAAATCCCAACTTCTCAAAATTCAGAATCACAGTTTAACCTTATCATATTATTATCGATCCACGCATTGATGCATTTCGGCACAAATAATAATCGAGAGCATGCATTTTATGATAGACTGATCTCATCGTTCCGCGCAGTTTTCAGGTTTTGAATCTTGGCTTTTTGTTTCTTTTAGTTTAAATACCGTTGATATTTCTTATGGTTCCTTAGCCTGTATATTGAACCAATAATGTATTACTTTATTCCAAGTTCGAACACAATCGGCATCGTGTTCAATGACAAACGAATCAAAACCCAAAAGGCCAAGAATATATAATTATTAAAAAGAATTATTTGGAATTACTAAAATATGAGTCTTCTTACTAACCATAAGTATATAATCGTTGTTATTATTAATTACGTGTCAAAAAACACACTTGATAAAATGGCTAATAGGCTAGCCGATGATTTTCACATCTTGTTACATGGATATAAGGCTGAAAAAAATGAAGAAAAAAAACCTCGCAATTTCATAATCGAACAGGCAAAACACTAATTAAAAATTAAGAAAATAAAGTTCAACAAAATTACAGTAGTTCTGCATAAAAACAACGGTATATAGTAACATATAATTAGAAAAGAACATGCAAAAGGAAAAAACAAAAAGAAAGTAGAAAAGTATATAAAAAAACAATAAAAAAACAACAACAACCTACAAAGTGTTATTTACTTTCAGAAATAAATTTATGCTATTTCAAAAACAAAAAATAAAATTAAATTAACGATGATATTGTTGTTATGATTGCATTACATTCATTAAACAAAGGTAAGCGCTCAATTTTGCTTGTTATCATCTTCAGATAATTCATTATTTACTTAATAATTAAATAAAACAATTGTACCAAACTTTCTAGCAAATATTGATACTAATTTAATGAGAAAATTTAGGATAATTGAAGGGTTGAAGAACGTTAGCTGTATCCTACATTTCCTTTTGCAAAGATAACACCCATGTCTAAGAATTTGTAAAAGTCCATCAAGAACAATGATTAATACAACAATTAATAACAACAATTAATAACCTACCCTTGATATGAAAAACTACTCCTATGCTACCCTTATATCAAACAACAATTAATACTTACCTAGTTTCAAATACCTGTTGCAATGGAGGCGGCATGATGATTTGTGAAAAACTATTTTCTCTCGGTTTCATGCGGTGACCTACCCTTTGTATCATCAAACAACAATTAATCAAAACACAAAAATGTCAAACAACAATAATCAGAAAAGAAAAAAAAATGACCGTCAACAAAAGAAAAAAAACACAGTTCAGAATTCTGCAAATGAAACAAAGTCTGTTAACATCATGTGAATATACGGTGATATAAGGATATGGATTCAGTAGTTTCAACTGTTTTGAAAAAACGATAATATCCGAACTGAAAGATTTTAACAGAAATTTAAACCATGAAGTTTTATGCTGATTTATTGCATTAGTTATCATTTTTTTTTCATGCACTTCATCCTGTCATTTCTATTTTAAAATAAATAATTCTTATCCCATCTAACAACGTGAATAAAATTGGGTGTTTTTGTTGGAGCTGTTTGGGAGAAGGTTAGTGTTAGATAAGGTCAGCGTATTTTGTTTAGGAGTGTATTTAAAAAACGGGTATGTATTGGGTTATTAGCGGGTTTGGACGTTAAACTACGGGTAAATGGGTTAAATTGTGCTTTCAAAATATATATAGATATAGATATAGATATAGATTTTGATATTGCATGTACCTGAAATCTTATATATTGGGTTTTAATCTAAATGGTCCACCCAATTAAAATTTTTAGCTTTCTCTGATTATGGTGATATCGAATTTTGTAAATCTTAAATGTTTCTATGTTGCCCTAAGAAAAGGCGTCTGCTGGCTCAGGCGACTTCTGGCTGAGGCGACAGGGTCTTTGGGCGATTTTAGGCGCCACTGGGCGCAGGCGCTCTAGGCCCATACAGTGAAGCTTAAGCTGCTAATTAATTATTTGTTAGCGAGAGCCTCCGAGGGACTGAGCTTTATTTCTAAGTTTTAAGTGGATAGAGGCATAAAACCACAAGTTATAAGGTAAATCGTTAGTAAAAATTAATGATCAAAACCTAAAAACCCCAAAAACCCTAAAAGCGCTTATTTAGATTTTAGAAGGAAATATTTGCTAATTAATTATTTTTAGCGAGAAGAGATTCGTTTATTTCTTTTAAGTGGATATTAGTTATAAGGTCATCGTTAGAGAATTAATGATCATTTAGGACACTCCGAAATCTTATTTAGTTATAAGGACATTCTAATTTTAAGAAGGAAACTTATTTAGTTATAAGGACATTCTAAAGTGGAAGAAGAAGAAGAAGGAAAAAAAAGGAAGGAAGAAAAAGGCTGCTTATTTGGATGGAGGAAAAAAAAAAACACACGGAAATCTTCAACTTTCTAAAGTACAATGATGAAAGCTTCCGAGTAACTTGAAGAGCCGATCAAATGCTTCTCATGGAGGAGGATGGCGTCGTAGTTGTGAACAATTGAAGACTAGATTTTGCAACGAGAAGAAAGATCGAATGATAACAATGGCATCTTCTTGATGGAGAAGAAAGGCGGATCTTTCTCTTTGAATCGGAGAAGAAATCGATGATTTGAGCAAGTGTTTGGAGATAATTGATTTGGATGATCGAGCAATGTAGAAGGCAATGGTGAGAGCAAAACAACTCCTATGACTACTCTCCAAAGGCTAGTAGTCATGCCCACAAGGTTCTTGATAGTTTGCACTGAATCAAGAACTCCACTTGTTGATAAAAGTTCAATCTGCAATCGAGTTAAATCGCTTCAATTTTTAGGAAATCGCTAAGATCAAAGGTGAATCTAATGCATCAACAAATTTATTAATGTTCGCCGTTTGAGTCATTCTTAAAGAAACGGCTGACCCGGATTTTGATCTTGAACCAACTATTTGGCGACACCAGGCGTCGATATGCCCATTCCGGTTAGTAACGATATTTTGCTACCATCTTCAATTCTGCATTGTTACGGTACCTCGATCCTTTGCTACCTTTGGGGTGAAACAATGTTTTGCTACCATCGAGACCTTTTACATTACCATTTGGGATGTTTTGGTTTTGCTACCATCGAGACTTTTTGTTATCATTTTGGGATGTTTGTTACCATCCTTGATGTTCTGCTTGATGACATTGATGTCGATCACGAGGATTGATGACTTATGCGAGGGACATTGATGACTTATGCGGTGACATTGATCTACGATACAAGGACATTGATGACTTATGCGGTGACATTGATGTTTGATCAGGGACATTGATGTCGTGCGGGGACATTGATAGTGATGTAGGGACATTGATGTACGATCACGGTGACATTGATGAATGATGCGAGGACATTAAGCTAAACAAGACCGTCAAATGATTCAAGATCGTGTTAAAGAATTGAAGGATTCCACAATGAATCCAATTATCGAGGATGGCACAAACAACGTGTAAGCCATTACTGAAGTCATAGTGAAAAGTCTTTGTAGTTTCACCAAACTTGTACTTATCCATATTAAAAGCTCAACATTTGGAGAAATGCAAATCAAAGTAGAAGGTGGTGATGCGGTTGTTAGGTTTTATGCGGTGACATTGATGTCGATCTGGGGACATTGCGACTATATCGCGGTGACATTGACAACTTATGCGGTGACATTGATCGATCGGGGACATTGATGACTTATGCGGTGACATTGATGACATTGATGTATTTACAATTAGATAAGCGATGCAATGATATTGATGTCACCGCATTTACAACTTGATACACACATTTGATAACTTTGTAAAGTAACTTTATTTCTTTGCTATCTTTAAATATTTGATTGATGTTGGTTTATTTGAATTAGTGTTGGTTTAAATTTTCGATAACTTTGTAAAATAAGCTGTATTTCTTTTGTTTTTTTTGGTTTAAATGCATATTTTACAACCAAAGGTATGCATAAATTGTTACAATAACGCGTCCTTTGCATAAATCGTTACAATAACACGTCGGTGCATAATTCGATACAATAAGACATCTTTGCATAGATCGCTACAATAAGAAGTCAACTGCATAAATCGCTACTGATGAGGCGTCATTGCATAAATCGCTACAATAAGATGTCGCGATCAAGGTTGTCAATGGATCGCGGCGGTCAATACATCATGGTAGCCAATGAATCGCGGCGGTCAATGCATCGGGGTGGTTAATGGATCGGTGGCCAATGCATCCGGTAGGTGGTCAATGCATAGCGGTGATCAATACGTCGCGTCGATTTTTATAAAAAAATAATTGATTTTATGAAATTTATTGGAAAAATATCAAATTTGATTTTAGAATAAAGAAGCGAAAAAATATGAATTTTAGTGAAAAAATTATGATGATCCGAGTTTTAGATCAAAATATATGGCCTTTAGAAATATGGTGAATTAAAAAAAAAAAAAAAAAAAAAAAAAAACCCACACACACGTTCAGTAAGTTTTTTTTTTTTTTAATTACTTTAACGCAGCTTCTTTTTTTTTTCTTCCTCATCTTTATCAGCAGAAATTATAATGTCTTATAACTAAATAAATTTCATTGCCTTAAAATTAGAATGTCTTATATTAAATAAGATTTGGAGTGTCATATTACATAATAAGTTGAAAATCAGTCCTTTTAAATAATTGGCCCTTGTTTTAATAATTAATGATTTGTAAGGTCTCCTCAAAAATAAAAAAGAATTTGTAAGGTTTTTTTAGCAGTGTTATTTTGCAAGTTAATTAAGAACTTAAAAGGAATTATATGTTTGCATAAAACTTTTATATATAAGATGTAATAAAACCTAAAAAAGAGTACTAAACCATTTATTTTCATGATTAATTAGTAGAGTTTTTTTTTTTTATTTTTTTTATTTTATTTTTAGCAAGATTGAATGATGAGATGAGAAGGTTAGATCAGATTCATACGAATAATATATATGAGGGAATTGAAAATATATACCTTTGCGTAAAAATAGTTTTTTTATATCACACTATTTTTATTCTTACTAGTGTAACCGTCAAAATCTACACGCGTCAGGAGCGAATTTTACCATGCGGTCGAAATTAAAAATTCTCGTCCTGCATATTTTATTATTTATTATTATTATTATTATTATTATTATTATTATTATTTGCAATTGCCCGAAGATAATCTGATTTCCAAAACAGTCATCAGAAATATGAGTTACTGTATTGAAACGCTGTATTCTTGCCAGAAACTTTTTCCATTGGCTAAA
Organism: Gentiana macrophylla; assembly: GCA_026214975.1. Classification (NCBI taxonomy): domain Eukaryota; kingdom Viridiplantae; phylum Streptophyta; class Magnoliopsida; order Gentianales; family Gentianaceae; genus Gentiana; species Gentiana macrophylla. The sequence goes on from CM047815.1 coordinate 89,002,229, forward strand.
AATCTAGGAATCGTTGAAGGATGCATCGACGCCGTTGTGTCAAGCTTCTTCTACAGATCCATCGCTCTTCGGATGGGCTGTCAACGATGGAAGACTTATAGAAAAAACCACTGCTCGCCGGAGTCCGGACACCAACTGTTGCTCCCGGCGGCGGACAGAATTTGTGGTTTGAGGATTTGGTGATTTTGAATTTGCATTTCTTCAAGCGTTTTGGAAATGGAGTGACAAGACCTGAGTCACGGCAAAATTAGGATTTTAGTCCACTAGCTTGCTTTTATTTTGGATTTTAGTCATGCTCCTGCTTTCCGGTGAGAAAAATGGTCATACAAGTTGGTTTTGGATTTTAGTCTTATCGCGGAAATAGTGATTGGGGCGGAATTTTTAAAAATAGTCCTCTAACTAGGCTGCCGCGTAAGCGTTTTTAAAGATTAGGTCTTGATCAGTATTTCGGCGGATAGGACTAAAATCAAAAAAAACAACTTAGAGGACCATTTTTCTATTGAGGGAGGAAGCAGAGACTAAAATCAAAATAATGAGTTATAGAATTAAATCTATTTTACCACAATCACAAAATCATCGAAAACTATTTGATTTCTTATGGTATGAAGCACATTCACTGGAGTTTCCGTGCAAATGGCAAGGCATCGTCTTCTTCTGCCGTCCTCCATTTTTTGAAAGCGAGCAAAAAGGCTTTTAGAAACTATAATCGGCAATTTCCCAAAGGAAAAAAATCTCTAACTCCTCTCTCTGCAACTAGATTTGTTCGGATTATTGAGAATGGCGAACATACTCAACTCGTCGGAAGGTTGCCAAGCTATCTTTGGGGAAGAAGCAGTTCGCAATTAGAAGCGAGCAACAATAGGCGATCTCCTTATTCCAAGCCATTCGTATTTAAGCGAGACATTATATGATTATCAAATTCGTCGAAGGAGAAAGGGTTTTGCAGATGATGGTTTTTCAAATATAATTCAGCCCCGAATTAAAAAAGCGTCGGACGATTGCAAATATATATATATGCATGACGAGTATTTTTAGCCCGGCCAAGTGAGAAAATTTGCTCAGGACGTGTTATTTTAGTCCGGCCTCAAGACAATATACCCCGTCCTGAATGCCAAATTGCTCACAAATTTTATGTTGGGCTGCAGGTGTAATCACTAGTTGGTGCACCAAAGCAAATAGAATTCAACTTCCACTAATGGGCCTCACATGTAAAAGCTTTTACATGATATATCGGCTTTGAAAGTCTTGACTTGGTGGTCAAAAACTCTTGCTGGACCATCCTAAAATTAGTGCAAATTGTTCGTCTAGTGAGTATTTTGTGGGCGGGTTATCTTGTAAAAATTAAAAATAGGGTATCTAAAAGCTATTTTTATCTAGAGGTATATATTTTGAATTTTCGTCTAATATATATGTCTCACTGAAATTTATTTTGACCATATTCTGTAGTACCGAAAATTTAGAAGACTGGCCTGTATCCTAAGAAGATGTCTACAACATTCGATATCGGACAAGAACGTCAATGGAATCGAAACAATATTAATATTGGAAACTTTGTCAACAATCCCACATGTAGACAATGTCTTGGATTTTATCTTTGCGTTCTGATTATCATCGGCGCCTTGATTGTGTTTTGGCTCGTTGTCTGCGGTAATTTGGATGACAACGGTAATTGCATTAGTCACGTACCTAAACAGATCCAGATCGAATCCGCCTTGGTTTCTCCTATGATCAATTTATCCGCCCCGAATAGTACTACTCTCGGTTGTATGGATACGGATACGGGAATACGGATATACGGATATGCGGACATGGGACAGCGGATCTGGAATTTTCAAAAAATACAAGATCTGGATCTGGTCAAAATGTAAATATTAAAAATATAAAGACCAAAATGTAAATATTAAAAATATAAGGACTAATAATGTAAATATTAAAATATAAGGACTAACAATATACATAACAAACTATAAGCACAAAGAAAATACCTTATGCATAATAATATTATTTCTTTTGTTCACTACAAGTCAGCAAACAAAACAAAAATAAAATAAAATAAAATGACTTAATTACGAATTGAACAGCAGAAGAGATGCGGCTGCTGAGGAGAATGGGAGGAAAACACAGGGTTTTGGTTTTGAGGCAATGATTATTCTGCTTGATTTATTAAAAAAAAATCCTTTAATCAATTTTTGAAAAAATACATATCCAGCGAAAGCGAATCGTATCGCGGCGTATCGGCCGTGTCAACTTTTGAAATTCGATTCGGCTATGATCGATATCACGGAGCCGTATCCGGCGTATCGGTGGCGTATCCGTATCCTCTGCGTGTCGGACACGGATCTGACCCCAAAATTAGCGTATCGGTGCATCATAGAGTACTACTACTCAATCCTTGTTGTGGGCGATTGGATTTTCCTTCATTAATACTAAAAGGTTACAACATTTTACGCGATATTGGGGTACAATGTAGAAATAAATCAATTAATTGCCAGAACAGTGTAATGAAGAAGCAATGAAAAGCTTGATATGAAATAAATGGAAATGCGTGTGGTTTATTTTTCTTTAATTGTATTTTGATCAGCTGTGACCTCTTTTTATAGACCAAAGAGGCACATTATTTGTAAACTACTTAAGTGATAAGATAATATCCTAGCGATGATTTATTCTAAATGACAATTTGAAGTTTAAACAAAAAAACTGAATAATCAACATATTCGAAAATAAGGTAACTAAGGAAGCCCCTTGTCACAAAACATGTCGGATGCACCACTCGCGTAACTCATAATGTTCTCCTTATTTCTCACTGCGAGATGAGTTGAATTGGCGTTGACTTGATGTGAGGTGTGATGATTATCGTTAATATCCTCCCGCCAAACTAAGCCGAGGTAGGAGGCAAAGTTTGGGTTGAAAATAACGAAGAGATGCCTTTGTTGGGGTTTGGTCAAAACATACGCAATTTGGTGCGGCTTGAACATGTTTAGTAATTGAGTGACCACGAGCAACCACTTTCTCGAACATAATGATAGTCAAGTTCGATGTGTTTACTTCGAGCATGAAAAGCGGGGTTAATAGTCAAATGTGAAACCAACGACATTATCTCCCGAATAGAGTGTCGGCGGGGCGAGGTAATTTGATCTTCAATTCGGCAAGTAAATAGGATAACCAGGTGAGTTCGGTGCGGTGTGAGCTAGGGCACGATACTCGACCTCGGGCTAGGCGAGAAGCAGTGTTGTTTCTTGGCACACCAGAAATGATGTTGGGGCCAAGAAAAGTACAATATCCGGTGGTGGGGCGGCGAGTAAGGCGGCAACCGGCCCGTCGGCATCGGAGGCGGCGAGATTCTTTGTGGTGTGGTCAGCGTGAGGGCGAGATCTAAGGAGCCTTTGACAAAGCGAAGCAAGCGGCGAACTAATTGGAGATGTTGAGCCAGGCGGTTGATGGAGGAGGCGAAGCAAAATTGCGGCAAAAGCGAGGTCGGGTCGGGTGAAGGTCAGTCTTTTGCGAGCACCGACCAAGCCCATATTCTTTGGCATCTTGCGGCGAGGAGAGTTGGGTAAGTGCTTAAACTTTGACTCCATTGGTGTAAGCGGGCTTGCGATCTGTCATTTACGCGCCACTTGATAGTATCGTGCGAGCATAGTGGGATTGAGATAGGATGAATGAGGCTTTGGTTCTGCGAATTTCAACACCCAGGAAGTGGTGAATAGGTCCTAGGTCTTTCATGGCAAATTCTTTGCTTAGGGTGAAATGAAAGATGTAATCGAGTGTTATGCGAACTGTCAATAGCATGTCATCGACATAAAAAGTAATATCATAGTAGATTGGTTAGTTGACAAAACAAGCGAGGAGGGTCACTTATTGCATAAAAAACCATGAGAAGTGAGAAATGGTGAAGCGATCAAACCAGGCCCTAGGGGCTGTTTGAAACCATATAGGGCCTTGTTCGGTTCTGAGACATGATGGGGAAGGTGGGGATCGAGTGACTGGTGGTTGTTCCATGAAAATGGTTTCATTTAAGTAGCCATTTAAAAGGCATTTTGACATCAAGTTGGGTAACCCAATTGAAGTGTAAGGCTAATGTGAGAATAACCACAATGGTGCTAGGTTTAACCACGGGAGAGTAGGTCTCATAGTAATCTAGGCCATCAATTTGATGAAACCCTTGGCAACAAGCCTACACTTGAGCTGTCAAGGGTACCATTAGGTTTGAGTTTAGCTTTAAAAACCCATTTGCAACCAATGATATGCATGGATGGATGCTGGGACAAGGGTCAAGTGTTATTATAATGCGGGGCTTGCAATTCTTCATTCATGGCGAAAGCCAACCGAGGATGTTGGAAGCGGCCTTAATGGTTTTGGTAGTGGTGGAATGTCGGGGGTATGTGTGTGTAACTAGGGCATATTTAGGATTTGGCTTGGAGATTCCAACTACGGATCTACAGTCGACATGGGGTGATTGGATGGGGCGGGAGGAGAATTTGGAATAACATGGGGTATATCGTGAGGTGTAGGCACAATATTTGTGTCGGAGAAGTGGTGGAATGGGGGTTTGAGAGGGGATTACGGAGGACTAGGAAGGGGTAGAAACGAATTTGGTTGGATCGAGAATGATGAGGTGATGATGGAGTGGTTGGAGTGGGTGGAATGTCGAGATAGAGGTGGGATCGGTGGGTGTGGAAATAGGAGGTTCTTGACTAGTACAGAATTTGGAAGTAGGGAGGCCCGGTGGTGTGAAGGCAGGTAGATGGGGAAGAGGGTAAAGTGGTGTGACTAACGGTAGGGAAGATGGGAGAGGCGGTAGTAGGTTGGGAATAGTGATCCATGAATCAATAAGATCGATATGTAGGAATGGGAGGATTGTTTGTCCAAAGGGATAGCGACCTTATATGGAAGAAGTTGTTCATCAAAATTCACATGCCTAGATAGGAAGAACTTTCTTGTGGGGGATGATAGCACTTATAACCCTTATATTGAGGGTGATAGCCTACAAAGACACATGGAATAGACTTTGGATCAAATTTATTATGTTTGGTATCCCATACATAAGGAAAGCACCTAGAACCAAAGACTTTTAAGTGATCATAGGTTGGATGTTGGTTATGCTGGTTTGAAATAAGGTGTGTCATTATGCAAGGTGGTAGTGGGAAGTCTATTGATGATATGCACAGTGATGAAAGCCTCGAACCATAAGAAAGAGGGTCTTGCTATGAAACAACATTGTTAGACCTAACTCTCTAATAGTCTATGTCTCGCTTTCAACATAGCCTTGGTTTGTTCGAGGGTATGAGGGCATGAAATTTGATGGGCAGTGCACTGTGTGAAGCATGTGGTTTATGAGGGAGTGGACACAAACTCACCACCCCCATCCCAGAGTGAAACACTTTAATACACTTACCAAGCGAGTTTTAACATAGCTTTCAAATGACAAGTAAACCTTGAAAAAATCAGATTTTTGCATAGAGGAAATAACCAAATGAATTTTGAATAATCATCCACAAAGCTAGCATAGTACTTGTACTTATGAATAGAAACAACCGGGGATGGACCCGTAAATCACAATGAATAATGTCAAAGGTGCGGTGCTAGTGTGTTGAGTGTGTGAAAGGTTGTTTGCTCATTTTACCTAGTGACAACTTTCACACACTTGAGTAGCTTTTATTTTGCCTAAAACATGAATGAAACCCTTGTTTTCAAGGTATGAGCGACTTACAGCGAGAGTGGCCAAGCCTTTGGTGCCACAAATCGATGAAGTGGCTTTACGACTTGTGGCGATGAAATTTGAGTATCAGGTTGCCAAAGTGTATAAATCACCCTTGAGCTCCACTACGCAATGTTTGACTGTGTGCTTGGCCTTAATAAAAAAACCGTCGTTAGTAAAATTACATTCTCTTTGGATTATTTTTGTGAGTTGGTAGCCAGACAATAAATTTTCTTTAGAGGCGAGGAACGGTAGAATGTTTTGATGGAATGATTTTCGAGTTCGATGGTGGGGATAGATCTCGATGGTTTGTAATGAGGCAGAGGAGATCCATCTCTATAACTCTTGAATTAGAACCCTGATAGTGTTTAAGATTAGTAAGCATACACAGAATCGGCTACCGTGTGATTGGAGGCACTGTGTCGAGTGTCGAGTCACTTTCAACTAAATTTGTTGTCTAGTGTGTAAAGCGACCAATGCCTTAGGGACTTGACCTCTTACGCTTTTTCTTCATGAGCCACGGCCACACTTTTGACACATGGCCTTGTACTCCACGGTAGTTGCATAATTCATCTCTGTGCATATCTCTTTCTGCTTGAGTCATTCTTTCAAACTTTACGATGTCACGATTGTTGGATCTGTTTTGTGAAATCCTCTCCCATTGGATGCAAATCTGGGATTGTTTCGGTTGTTAGGTATTTGAAAACATCCTTGTCCTTGTTTTGGCCAAAAAAGCCATTTGAGTGCGAGGGATTGGGTCGATCTGTCGAGGTTGTTTGGCAAGCCACGTTCTGCGTTGATCCAGGCTTTGGAGTTGTGAGATCATTTCGGTATAAGAGGCGTGGAGGCTTGACATCGTAGTGGTGAAGGTTTCATAGTTGGATCAAGGCTTGTGGCGGGTAATAGACCTTTTCTCCATCGGTATAGGTTTCCCGATGGCGACAAGGTGTCACTTAATTCTTAAATTTTGAATGTGTTCATTCCTTTATGCGTGTTGCTTCCTTCACGAGGTATGTCAATTGTTGTCTTAAATTAAATTCCACTTTCTGGGAGTCTTGAGCATAAGCACCCTTGAGTGCTTCCCGTCACTAAAAAGGTGTGTCGGTCGAGGACAATTCACAGGGCTTAACGATAGGGATCAATGATCCGTCCCGCCGATAAGCGATCGATTTCCTCCATTTTGCATATGCGAGGGTTAGAGATGCGTGTGTTTGAACCAGGGTGGTAGAAGAAGAATGTACGGATATTCGAGATAGTCTTTGAATTGGATTCGACAAATGATCATCAAGATCTTGACTTTACGCTAAGGAGAGGGCTTGTTCTCTCCAAAGGGTAATTTTTGATGTTGTCGTAGGCTAATGAAATTTGCGACATTTAATGACATGCATTTGAACTCCATACGGCTCCGATACCATGTAGAAATCAATTAATTGCGAACGATTGTAATGAAGAAGCAATGAAAAGCTTGATATGAAATAAATGGAAATGCGTGTGGTTTATTTTTCTTTAATTGTATTTTGATCATTTGTGACCTCTTTTTATAGACCAAAGAGGCACATTATTTATAAACTACTTAAGTGATAAGATAATATCTAACTGATGATTTATTCTAAATGACAATTTGAAGTTTAAACAAAAAAACTGAATAATCAACATATTCGAAAATAAGGTAACTAAGAAGCCCCTTGTCACAAAACATGTCCAGATGCACCACTCCTTGTAACTCCATAATGTTCTCCTTATTTCTCCTGCAGATGAGTTGAATTGGCGTTGACTTGATGTGAGGTGTGATGATTGTCGTTAATATACAAGTCTACCGAATAGGTGACAGTGACCATCATTGGACTGAAACTGCAAAGGTGGAATCTTTTCGACATGGGCCCGGAAGCAAATCGAACGTGGTTGCAAAGGTAAAAGCTTGGCCATATATGGTGGACGAACTCATACACATGGTGGAAGGTACTACTACTACTGTTATGAGCTTTAATGTCACCCTCGGTTTAGATGTCGGTTGCAAGCGTGGGAACAAAATGGAATCTCGGCCACCCAAAAAGTTGAAGAAGAAAGTGTTTAAATGCAATGAGTTGAAGGTTGAATTCGGTGGCAATAATGAAAATGCAAGTGAAAGTGAAGGAAGAATGTATGGAGGCAAACCTGTAGCTTGTCCGGAAAATTATCCTTCTGGTGGCGTTCGAGTTATAGGGATGCTTATAAAGCTGTTAAGTTAACAGACGGTCTTTTAGTTCACTGGATAGGATAATTTTATGCTTGTTTCTTTGTACACTTTCTATGGCACTTTTTTTAATTTTATTTTATTAGGATTTGGATATTTCTAACTATGTAATTTAGGGCTTTGGACCCCTTATTTTTAATCGAACTAGATGAAAAATCATTGAGCAATATACAACCAATAATCTAAAGACATAAAAACAACGGGTTTTCTAGGTGTAATTAATGAAAACGGTTCAATTTCCACCTCCGGCCGGAACTCCGTCTTGTCTTGCAAGATAATTAAGGATGTAGTTCCGACCTGATTGAGACTTAACTAAAATAGTACACGAGGCAGTCACCCTCTACTTATTGGTTTACATATGAAAAACAATATAATTATAAAGTACGCCAGAATGCTTTGTAAGTAGCGTGCAAGTATCTTGAGGAATAAGCCAAAATGCTTTGTAAGTAGTGTCTAAGTATCAAGAAGGCAATATAGTATAGGAGTAGTATGAATGTTTTATAATTAAGTAAGTATCAAAAAGAAAATTAAAAATACGTCTGAAAATATATATTGATCTCAAATAATGAAATTTAAAATTTTGATATAAATACTGAAGTAAATAATATTATGTACTAAAATAAATGTATGTCAAACAGCACCCACCCCTATGGCTGTAGTGACACAACAACCGGTGGCGGAGCCACTCTTTCTTAAACGAGGTTATGAATTTCCATTAAAAGCAAAAAAAAAAATGGTTAAGTTTTATCAAAAATAAAATCATTTGGACCCCGCTGAAAAGATTTTCTGGATTCGCCATTGACAACAATTGTAGTGCCCCGTGTCCGGATACCGAGTCCTTATCCGGAAAAAAAACGTTCGGCACGTATAATATTAATTAAATTCAATATTACAAGAGTTATCGAGTTAATTAAGCAAGACGGAAGCTAAAAAAACTCGGGTGAAAACGTAAATACTACTAGAATAGATTACAAACCATACTAAATTGGAAAGTTATGTATCTTACAACAATGATATAAAACTTACAATATACGATGTATCAAGAAGTACAAACTTGTCCTACAAAAAGTCTCAAAATAAAGTACAACAACTTGGTTTACAAGTCTAAAAAGGAAACAACATAGTTGGTACATTATGAAACAAAGGAAATTGAAAACACCAAGAAAGCATCATCATCATCCTCATAAGTCATCCTCGTAGTCCTCGTGAACTCCGGATCAACTGTTCGTCATCTCACCCCACAAAGTATACAACTAACAATGCATAGGAGGTAAATACAAAAGTACTTAGTAAAAGGCGGAAAATTTGTTGAATAATTAAGTTTTAGAGCGAAAGGTTTGTATCATTATTAAGTTATCTTTGTGAGACCCGACTCAAACTCTAGGGTTCACTTCATGCTCTTCAACATGTCGTGGAGTCCTACTTGTTTCAAGCTTAGCTTATCTTTGTTACATCAGCGTTCAAAGGAACTATGCATGGTGCTACTCACCACGAAGTATCTGGTTGCAACTCATTAATGGATCACACCAATAGCCACGGGCTAGCCCCGATAGTGTACACGTTCGGTGAAGCTCCTCCGTACTTGGGGTCTTAGTAACCTACGGAGTTGTTCATTCGCGAAGTCACTCTACTCCTTGTGCCCTTGGGCCAACAGAGTTATTCACTTTATCCGACCACTCACACATCACGATATAGACTTGTGTCTTATCAAGAATAACATGATGTTTAGTTTTTTTAACTACACAAGTACGTATGTTATTAATTGTAAGGCCTGACCAAAAGATCTTTCAACATAGTGAATGTGTTTTAAATAATGTGTGTTTTAAAAAGAGATATGGATGTAGCTTGGATTGACATGTATCTAAACTTTTAGTCTAAGGTTGTAGGTTTGAATCCCCACGAGCAATATTTTATTCCTTGCAAAGAAATCTTTGATGTGGAAAGTTGTGTTGGCGTGGAATGATGACATGGAATTTTTTTGGCCGTAAATGTTGTCAGGTTAACATTTTCGGCGTTCGAGGACTAATTTTGCTATAAAAAAAAGCCACTTAAAGGACCAAAATTATGACCGGAGAAAAACCAATCTGAAAATTACAAGCGTGTCAAATTCATGAATTAAATTTGCAATTTAACCCTCCAGCAAGTGCTGCTCACCTGAGTGATTTGCTACTTACCCTACTCAGTATTTGGGCATGTAGCTAAACCCGGTGTTTCATCGTCTTGTATATAGGTGTGCCCCCCTTTCATTTTCTTGGTTGATAAGATCATAACAACGCTTTCTAAGTCTGGTCTTATCGTTTCATGATACACAGTATATATGTCAAAATCCTTTCCCAAAAAAAAAAAAATATATATATATATATATATATATATAATCAGAATACCATCTTGTACTCAATGCTGTAATTGCAAGGAACACCAAGTTTTCCGGTATTCATTGTGATGCTCAAGTCTTCCCTAATGGACTACATGTTCAAGTTACTAACTTAAACAAAGGGCAAAAAAAGAAAAGAAAAAAAATCGGCAATGTCGCATAACAATTTGTTTCGTTTTCAATCAGCAATGTCACAACAAAAAAAAAAAAAAAAAAAAAAAAAAAAAAAATCCCAGAGCCCTAATGTGCTAATTATTGTATGCCCACGTACTAAAAGCTAATTTCGCGTCTTTCCGCGAAAAATTTGCCACTAACAAATTGGTCAGGAAGAAGTGCAAGCCAAACAGCAGTATCTGCACCTTCTTCTGGAGAAAGATGTCCTGCCCACCCTGTCATTGCCGTTTTCACCCAACCTGGACAATAACAATTTATATATATTTTCTCACCCTCAGGACGATCCGCTAGTTCCCTAGTCATGAATCTTGTATACGCGTTTACTGCAAGTTTTGACAACGAGTAATCAGTCGATGCTTCAGGCCATCCCCCTGATTCCCAAGTGCCATCCTTCGCTTGTTCTAGAAACGTCTTCATTATCTCATCAATCGACTCCTCACTCAATGATTCAGTATCTTCCAGTTGTTTCCTTATAGTTTCATTCTTTATCCCCTGTTACATTTATTATCAAGATGTTTTTTATATATCAAAGGTGAAAGTCGAGAAAAAAAGTAAGTACTGAAAGTGATCACGTCAAGTGCTCTTACGCACATTCCGTCGACCATTTAATCTCCCCAAGCGTGAGGATACGTTAACAATACGACCACCAGAAGGAGAAGGCCTCATTAATGGAATCATTGCTTTTATCATATTTTTTGTGCCGGTGTAATTGGTCTCAATAACCTTATCAGCATATTTTACTGGATTGTCTGTCCCGTCAACGTTGAAATTGACTCCAGCATTGTTTACCTACAAATCCCACATTTACCAGGGAGATAGTGAAAACATGGTGCAAAAGAACTATAGGTAAACAAATTAATCCCATACCAGAATATCTAAACCGCCATAGTTTTCTTTTAGCCATTCGGAAAATGCATCAATTGATGAAGGATCCAGAATATCCAACTGATGGAATACCACATTTAGACCCCCTTCTTGCAAGACCTTTGCAGCTTCTTCACCGACAGCAGCCTCTCGTGACGTAAGAACAACCGTGAGCCCATGTGAAGCAAGTTGATGCACAATCTCAAAGCCAATTCCTCTGTTAGCACCGGTCACCACTGCAATCGTGTCGGCGGACCACCATCTGAAAATCAATCCAGAAATTCGTAATTACATTCTATCAGGTAAAGAGACAATAACTACATGGAACTTTCAATGCCAAATAAAATGTACAATCCACATATTATTGTTTTGCGTCTGAAGGTAAAGAATTCACATGTTATTGTTTTGGCACTGCCCCCTCGACCTCCGTGGGGGAACACGTCGATCCCCAACGACAACTCAATTGCAAAGCATCACCAAAATCATAAATTATGAAGAAAAAAATCAGTAGTTTTTAATAATACTAGAGGATCGATACCGTTGATGATCGGAATAGGGAATAGTGCGGAGAAGGAGATTTCCTGGCGTCTTTTTCTCTTTTCTCCTTTAGTTTTCCTTTTTGTCATGGTGTTTCTCTGAATGGGAATGGGAATGAGAATGAGAGCTTGAGCTGCCTTCTTCCTCCTCCATTAACTTCTCATCCATGCTTGCTCTGTCGATGCACTACTAAATGTTTTTTTTTTTTTCAATTTGTTTGATTTTTCCTTGTTTTTCTCCCCTTCAGATTAGGATCGTGAAAGAAGAGAGCAGAGAAGGGTTAACAGAATGAGTGATTTCTGTTGCCGCTAAAACTGGAGAAAACCGTTGGCTCATTCCGCTAAATTCTGTTTGTCCAGTGTTTGCCCATACACTTGGCTAACATTCACTCCTGAAACCGACACTCTTTTCTTTTACTAGTATTGTTATAACGGGGCGTCGAGGGATAAAAAAGCAGTTGCGATAATCGAAACAAGCGAGAAAGCATAAATCATACAAGAAACAATAACATTGAATTCAGCGTGGTTTCCGTCAATATGCCGACTAGTCGCGAGGATGAAGCGAGGAGATTATATTATCTTTGGAGATTTCTGAGACTCTGCAATTGCTCACTGGCATACTTTGCAAATATTCTAGATTACGACGGATGAGTATTTATAGTCACAAAACCCTGAACCTAGCCGCCGTAACTAAATACTAGGTGATTGACTAAAATACCCCGGATGTGAACTCTGCGGCTCCGCAGGACATAACTGCGATATTTGTCCTCCTTTGGCATTGCCCCTGTTGACATTGCCCTGTGGCATTGTCCTGCAGCATACCCCTGTTGACTTTTCTCGGTGACTTGCTCGGTGACTTGCCTCTTGAGAGGTCAAATCACTTTTTCTAACAATCTCACGCCCGGCTTGAACTCGTTCAAGCGGATGTATAACGGATATCTTTGTGCAGATTCCTCCTCTTGCCGGACTTAACGACGGCGGATGTGATTCCTCCATTTGAGAGTTAACTCACAGATGAGAAACCAACTTGGATAAGAACCTCCCAGTTCGGATGAGATCCTCTGCATTAATAGATTCGAGACTTGATTGAGTTGAGAACATATGTGATCAACATATTGAACTTGATCACGGACAAGATATGATTACAGTTCGGATGTAATCACCTCGGCTAAGGACACTCGGTGAGTTCTTGAATTCAAATTTAACCAAGCAGTTGCAAATTGATTCAAAGTGCAGGTGACGGATGTGAACAAAATAGACTTTAGGTTAGACTCAGCCGGATGAGACTTAACTCAGGATGAGAACTCCACCTCAGACATATTCACGGATGCTCGGTGACTTCACTCGGCTAAGACTTCCAAACGGATGTAGAACCACCACAGACATGTTCAGCAGTCGGTGAGATGCCACTCTGGCGGTGGATAGAATCGGTGACTTTTATCGGTGAGACTTCCCAAACTTGAACATTCCACTCTCGGTTGACTTTCACTCGGTGATGCTAGATCAACATGAGACCTTCGTGGCCGACCCAGATTTTGGTTCACAGTTGACTCTTTCTTGCTTTGGGTTGGATACTGACCAAGTGCAGATTAGTGTTGACTATTCTTAGCGAGCTCGGTGAGTATGAACACGAAGCTCCACTGCTTATCAACACTCAGATTGATTCGGACGAGTTGCATTCCGCTTTGCAGCTGCTACTAGCAACAAAACAATAGCCCGATTATACGTACATGCCGGTGTATTATGCCTTAGCTCTTGATTATGGAGAGATGCCTAACATCACTGCAATGACCTTTGTGTGTCTTCCAACAATAAAAAGCGCACAAAATTCTCGTATGATCTTAACAATGATACCAACAAAATTAGAGATGCATCCTAAATCTTGATCTTATCTTTAAATCAAGCAATATTGTGTTCAACTTTTCCGGATGATCTACGAAAGGCATTCCTTCATGCATATTTTAAGCTAAGCAGGCGTTGCTTCATCAACAACTTGTTGGTCAACGACTTTGTCATATCTGAGACTCTCAAGCTTGACCAACTTCTTTGAATCCTCTTGATAACCGGTGATAACATCATCAGACAAGCACAACAAAATCATTGAATGTGCTTTCTCCTCGAATTAGCAATCTTAGCATTTCACTGCATCCACCGATTTTGTCAATGGAGCCCAGGCCTAGTTTCTTCAGTGAGCACGCATCTTGATTTGCCCGCAGTTAAAATTGTTCCTTCTGTGAATTTATCAATCTACACATCTAATCTAGACATCTTGATCTAGCCAAAGAACAATACTTTTATCACAAAATCCTAGCACCAGTGAAGGTTTTGGTGAAGATAAATTTTGTTCAAACAGATGGTTCTCAAACAGAACCTCGGATTCCCTGATGATAACCTCTCTTTGATACCAGTTTGTTATAAGAGGACCGTCGAGGGATAAACAGCGGTTGCAATAATCAAGAATATCACGAAAGCATAAATCACACAGAAACAATAACACGAGAATTTAACGTGGTTTCGGTAATATGCCGACTAGTCCACAGGCGAAGCGAGGAGATTATATTATCCTTTGGAGATTTCTGAGACTCTGCAATTGCATATGCAATTGCTTACGATCTCCTTCTGAATATTCTAGGTTACAACGGATGAGTATTTATAGTCATGAAACCCTGAACCTATTGCCGCCGTAACTAAATACTAGGTGATTGACTAAAAATACCCCGTATGTGAACTCTGCTTGACACCACAGGACATAACCTGCGATATTTGCCCTCTTGACCTTGTCCTTTGGCATTGCCCCTCTTGACATTGCCTGCTTTATCATACCCTGCCGACTTTGCTCGGTGACTTGCCTCTTTGAGAAGTCAAGTCACTTTTTCTAACAAGTATAAGCAGGCTAAATCATTCCATTCCCTATTCTTTTATTCTTTCATTTGTTTTCCAAAACTACCTTTTACCTTTAATAATGATATTTTTAATTTGGTCCTTAATTATTTATTTTTGTTGCACTTTTCGGGACATTTCACGGGTTGACTCAGCGTCAAACCGGTGCAATATAGGTTGTCTTGAAGCTTTTCTAATGCTCGTATCCGCCACCTTCCAGAAGTCCACTCGGATCGTGTCGAGTCCTTACGATAATGGGTGATGAGGTGCATAAACACAAAATCTATGTGACTCAGGACCTTGGAGTGCAGTAGCGCATTAAAGTTATAATTGGTTTGGTCAACTAGTTGGGCCGTCATCCTCGCTTTGGCTTTAAAGGCTAATCCGAATTGACAAAACATTTATCCATCTGCTTGATAGGGTGGTAATGTGTTTCTCCGCAACAAATGTGGGATATACATTCTAACCCCTTAGAAGGGGCCCGACATCTCGCGAAGACATGGGCGGGACTTGTCCCGCATGTACTTGTCCTATTTCGTCCTTACGGAGGATCAGAGGTGGACCCACCCTCGCGGTAGTGACAGAGTGCATCGATGGTCGGCTCTGAATACCGTTATAACGCGCTCAGGACTCCGGGCTTGGTAGCGTTAAATGAAGCATACATGGTCGGTTGGTGGGTCGTCAAGCCACCAAAGATAATTCACCTACCTCTACATAACTAGTATAAGCGAGCGAAGGTCAAATCCACGAGAGCGGTGGATTTATTTCTCTTAAGCGTTGTAAGATAACAAGATTTTGGTTTTAAACTAATTTCCTAAGAATAAGCAGAAAAAAATATTCAAGAAAGTCAAGAAAAGCTCTAGATAATTAACTTCTTTCCCATAAACTCCTACGATTGATATTGATGCAAAGATGACTCGTTATACTATCAATAAATTAATTATAGTTGCCGACAATCGCCAAACAACAAATTTTCCTATATTCGACAAGCGGGGACAATCGACCACTACTTATTCTACAATTGTAGCAGCCTCTCAACAATCACCAAAGGTTTGGTGAGAACAATTGCGTGCGCTTAGAAAAACTTAATTCTAGGTATTAGCGCCAAATCGGGTTAAATTTAACTAGATCGGTTATTTTCTGACGGGGAATCTTACAGGCTACTAACGGCGCGAGGCAATATGTTGTTTACAAGCAACATCAAACCTTTATGACAATCGTCTAGATTCAATTTTGGTGCTATATCTAATTATCCATCCAATCATCCGGCGAAACAATTAAGCGAACAATCAACTCATGAATCGATGAAAGTAGAAAATAAATGAATACTACAATTTAATCGAGGATGAAAAACAATTCGATCTCACAATCTACAGCAATCGAAAGATCAACAATTAATTAACTAGAAAATAAAACTAGCTATTAATAAGAAATATATAAAAATAAAGAAAAACAAAGGAAAACAAAAGAATGAAAGTTGAACACCTTTATTAAATGAAAACAAATGAAGAAGATAGCCGACAATTGTATATGCATCTCACAATCACACGGAATCAAGAGGTAAAACAATCAATTAACTTCTTTTTTTTCAAGCGACAATCAATTAACTAGAAAAATAAAATCTAACTACACATTATAATACTATAGAAAACAAAATTGAATAAAATCAAAACACATGTACCTCAACAACGGAAAAGAAAAGAAGAGGAAATGTTGCCGGCGACCTTTTGGGTATGCCATTTTTTTTTTTTTTTTTTCACCTCTCCGTCCCCTCTCTTAGTTTTATTTTCAAACCTAATCTAATATAATGTTTAACCACCCCCCTCCTCCCCCTCCCCCCCCCCCTCCTTTTTTTTCTCACGTAGTATAAAAGAAGTGGAGAATTCTAAATTAGGCCAAAGCCCAGCTATTCTTATTTTTCCTTATTTAATAATAATAATAATAATAATAATAATAATAATAATAATAATAATAATAATAATAATAATAATAATGAGTCCTTCTGATAATAAAAGCTAATGTGTTAAAAAAGCGAGAATCATGGTTGGGCTTTAATAGGCTCATCTTCTTTTCATTAATCGGGATCGACGCAAGTAGCCAAGCTGAGATCTAACAAATGGCTTTTCTTCAATCTCACAAAACTTCCAAAAATGCTCTATAAGTCGGAAAACTTAGTAACGCTTCAAAATTTCTTAAAAGCACAGCATCAAAACATACAGAACAAGCATCTCCCGACAAAATAGATGTAAAATAAGCATATAAACTATTCTCTCATCACTCACTCACATTTAAATTATTGCTTGTCCTCGAAGCAATACACTCTAAATCCCAAAAATAAGAAAAGAAAAATGCATGAACCTAAATCCTAAATGAATGACCTAAGACTATATGAATCGAGCACCAAAGAATTCCAATAATGGCGCCCGTCCAATTGTCTCATCAACCTCGTATTCCATAATGCAAATCAAATGATACTCAAGCAAGGCACCTTTGCACAAGTGTTCATCGACTCACTTTAACGCTTTTCGATCATAAAATTTAAAGTGGAAAAATAAAAAGAGTCTCGACTTGTCCTCACGGGTAAAACTACTAAATATAATGCATAGGGACAATTCACTCTCTCTCAAAAATCAACACACTGACCAAGCATTACCACGAGGTTTGCATATCAATCAATTGTCCACCACTATAAATTCAAAATCAATGCACAAATCATGAGGTCTTTATCAAGGTTGTAGCTTGAGGTTAGGGAGTGAAAAGCAGGTGAGGGAAAAGGAAATATAGGGGCTAAATCGTCAAGGAGAATGCATGAATGTAGACATCGTAATCATGTAGTCGCCAAGAATGATTACAATTGAAACACACTATATGGCTCCAACACATCACACTACCCGTAGAAAGAAGTGCAAACAACACTTTCCAAAGAAGCTTGCAAAAATCTTGTGAGAACAAGCTCTTCTTCACATATATAAAACACTTTTCAAGATAAGCTCCTTTTTCTTTCTTTTTTTCTTTCTTTTTTTTTTTCAAAATTTTCAATACGAATCATATCAACTAAGAGCCATACTTCACTAGATATTCACTTCTTGATACTTCTCCAAAATTTCATGCAACTATCCATACAATCTCTTGACAACAGGGTCAACAAACGAGGGGATATCGTAAGAAAAGGCCATGGGTTTAATTTCTGGAGTTTGTCAAAAGAAAGGGTCAGGCTAGATGAGGCTCACTAGGGGGTATATTATATGAGTAGGCCAACAAAAGTGGGTCTAGAAGGGGTTAATCCTAGGTGCCTCAATCACTTTAAGTGCACTGAACTAGAAAACATGTGGTCTCGAAATGCATGTCAATGTAAATTCTGGAATGACATTGGAAGTGTGGATACCACTCAAAAGAAAAAATAAGCGAGTGCGCTCTTTGGCTAAGTGAAATCCTCACTTTTAAGTGGCTTTTTGTTAGGGCTCAATGATTTTACCTCCAAAGTTCACAAACAAGTGACCTAAGGTGAGTGTATCATCAAAAGTGTCTGCTTACATCAATTAATTACCATTTGATTATTATTACTTCACACAAGATTTAGATGAAAAAAGTTGGTAAAATGTCATCAAAGGCCAACCTTGGTGCCATGAAATCCTAAAATGTCCTAAAATACGCAATTCTAATATGCAAATGAATGAAAAACTCCTCGCTTAAATTATACATTGTCCCGATGTATAATAAAAATGGAACGAAGAATGCAATAAATGGAATGGTATCGACTAACATGGTATGCATGAGATGCAAAAAGTGCTAAACTAAATATGAAAGAAAAGAAAAATAAAATAAAATAAAAGGATGAGAGTACATTACAATTCGGACCGTGGGGCGATGAACAAATAAACCTTGGAATCCATCTTAAGTTCCGTATAGTCAATGGCATCCGGGGTGGTGCGGGAGGAAATAAGCGCATAAATGTTTCGGACTCACTTGATGGCGTGTGTGGATGATGGAGGCAGCGGTGGAAGTGTAGGAATTTGGTAGAAGTCAGGCGGGAAGTGAAAAGTTTGGGTGGGAGAGGCATCCCTTTTTATATAGTTTTAATCATCATTTTTGTTTTGTTTTGTTTGTTTTTTTCATGGTGAATGGGCCGAGACCCTATTCCCATTCAACATCAAATTTGGGATCAAATTTGGGATCCCAACTTTACAAAATAACTATCTTCTTATTTATTTATTTTGGAAAATTAGGGATAAGGACACAATCTGAAATATTTTTAAATAACTTGGGACAAGCTACATATTTTTATAGGGAGAAGGACAATTTGCATAATTTTATAGCGAGAAGGACAAGCGGTGAATCCGAAAATCGGTGAATCTCCCGGTGAATCGAAATCGGTGAATTTCGGCCGGTGAATTCGACGAGTGAATCCGAAAATTAGTGAATTTCGACGATGAATTTTGAAAATTAGTGAATTTCAATGATGAATTTAAATCGATGAATTTAAGCAGTGAATTTGAACACAAGTGAATTTAAACGAGTGAATAAATAGTTTTGTCCTTTATGCAAAAGTTTCAAAAAAGCGTCCTACTCAATTGATGAAATATTTACATCCTTCTCGCTCATTCCCCACTTTATTTTGGGAATAAGCCCCTCCCGATTACTAAGGATCCGAGTTCATGGGAAAATGAAATTCATCTTTCTTGAACAAGTCCACAACCTTGTGCCTCACGCATGAACTTGAAATAACGCCTCCTATTTCTTCCACGAGAATTCATTTTTTTCTCTGCCAAAGCAGACAAAAGTCTCCACCAAACATGTAGATCTCTTTTTTTCACTTATTCATTTTAAACAAAGCATAATAAAATTAAAAAAAAATTATTTTAATTGGGTTGTCTCCCAACAAGCGTCTTTATTTAATGTCTTTAGCTAGACACACTTACCTCACTATCCATTATCAAATGGAATATTTTTTCTTTCATGATTCTTCCTTGCATACTCAGTAAGCGAGCCATCCATATC
The DNA here is from genome assembly GCA_026214975.1 of Gentiana macrophylla. Lineage (NCBI taxonomy): Eukaryota > Viridiplantae > Streptophyta > Magnoliopsida > Gentianales > Gentianaceae > Gentiana > Gentiana macrophylla. Next base: position 89,021,986 of record CM047815.1, read on the forward strand.
ATCTTCAAGAAAAATCAGCCGTGCCTTAGTTCTAGGCACTTTTATGAAATATCTTACCAATAAAGAAGAAGCGGGATTAGGGGCCTTCACCTCGAGTTCATGATATAATGATCAGTGGGAAGACCACTTCCTTCTTGCTCATTCGCATGTCCACAATCACCTCGACACTTGTTGGCTCGGTGGTTTCTAATGACTTCCTCCGTGTGACTTAGCTCAATTTAGGCACATTATCCTTTAAATTCTCCAAGCGCCGGGTGCATTTCTTCTCCACTTTGATTGATCATCATTTTCAACCATCTACAGTGTCGGATCAATAATAGGACAATCGTCTTCATCGTCATACCATAGGAGGAGGATGTTTTAACCTTTGTTCCTTAAGGCGATCCACTCGAGTTTTTATTTCGTCGACTTTCCTTGCATATTGCGAACCCATGCGCTTTGCTCTTCTTTGGTATGAAATTTCTTGCCCAATTTCTTGTGGAAACTATACATTAGCTATTTGAAGCATTTGAGTTAGATTGTTAGTAAGAGTCTGCATCATGGCTTTAAGAGATTCATTTGAATCGGGAATCGGACTTTCAAGTTCAATAGACGGCTGAGAATTGTACCAATCATGAGGCACATGTGAGTCACCATAATATTGGTTCTATTGGTTAGTCCACCCTGGATTGGAAATCTGTGGAAATGAATTGTAGCTCCAATCCGGATAACTCGGCTCACTAGGATAACATCTCTCCTCGTATGAATTATTCACCGGTATCCATACAAATCACGATTCTCATAGGAGTTGCGTCTTTTAGTAACCAAACATGCTTGCAAACAAGGAAAACACAAAACAACACAAAAGCACTATATACAAAATTTCAAAAAAGTAAATCACTTAGCGATGCCGTTCCCGACAGCGGCGCCAAAATTTGGTGGGTCGTCAAGCCACCAAAGATAATTCACCTACCTACATATAACTAGTATAAGCGGAGCGAAGAGTGAACCCACGAGGAGCGGTGTATTTATTTCTCTTAAAAGTTGTAAGATACAAGATTTTGGTTTTAAACTAATTCTAGAATAAACAGAAGATAAAAATCAAGAAAAGCTTTAGATAATTAACTATTTCCCCCTCGACTCCTACGATTGATCATTGATGCAAAGATGACTCGTCATACTATTAATAAATTAGTTATAGTTGCCGACAATCGCCAAACAACAAAATTTTCCTATATTCGACAAGCAGGACAATCGCCACTACTTATTCTCTAACTGTGTAGCACACCTCTCAACAATTTCCAGAGGTTTGGTGAGAACAATTGCATTAATGCTTAGAAAAACCCAATTCTAGGTATTAATGCAAATTGGGATTAACTTTAACCTAGATCATTTATTTTTTCAGCGAGGGAATCTACATACTACGAACGGTAGGCAATATGTTGTTTACAGCAACATCAAATCTTTATGACAATCGCCTAGATTCAATTTTTGGTGCTAGATCTAATTATTCATCCAATCATCCGGCCAAAACAATTAAATGAACAATCAAATCATGAATCGATGAAAGCCACAATCTACAGCAATCGAGAGATCAACAATTAATTAACTAGAAAATAAAACTAGTTATTCATAAGAAATATATAAAAATAAAGAAAAACAAAAGAATGAAAGTTGATGAAAACAAATGAAGAAGAAAGTGAAGAAGCTGATGTATATTGATATTATCCAAAATGATTACAAGGCAGGTGCTGGTAATATACCACACAATCTAACAACCAAATCTACTAGATTGTGACAAGTGTCACTATAAGAGAATAACAACACAAGGACATAACTTTTGATAAATACCAAACAGCCCTAGACTTTATACTTTAACATCCCCCTCAAACCAAATGGGGTGGTAACCACATTTAGTTTGCTTCTAAAGTAAGAAAACAAGGTAGGACTAAGGGGCTTAGTCAACGCATCTGCAATCTGTTCCAAGGAAGGAATGTAATAAACATCCATAGCACCAGTCATCACCTTCTCTTTCACAAAGTGTTCATCCAACTAATATGCTTGACTCTTGAATGAAGGATAGGATTGTGTGACAGAGACCCTGTTCCCAAGTTATCATACCATAACACAGGTTTTGTAGGGAGTTTAAGATGCATCTCGGATAATAAGTTAAGGATCACTTGAGCCTCGGCGGCATTGGCAAGAGCCTGTATTCAGATTACATCTTGGATCTGGACTGTGAGTTGCTTTTTGGAAGACAAGGAAACAAGGGAACCTTCCAGAAACAAACAATATACTGCAATGGACTTCATGTCATTCTTGTCACAGGACCAGTCAGCATCACTAAATCCATGCAAAACCAAAGGATGAGCTGGTTTAAAGTGCAAGCCATAGAATAATATACCTTTGATATACCTCAGCAAATGTTTTACATCTTTGCCCGATGTGTGATATGTGCTTTCATATGTTGACTCAAGGAATTTCTGACAAAGGCAGTGCGGTCTAGTGAGAGTCAAATCTTGTAGTGCTCAAATAGTTTTTACCATGGCTTGTAGGGTTGGTCATTGGTTACGAAGGCGAGGAGTTTGATGTGTGACAACCATAGGTGTATTGCGAGGGCTTGATGTGTTGCAAATTCAACTTCTCAGAAGTTGTCGAGCATAGTTGTCTTTGAGACAAGTATAATCAGTTTGATCTCTCCTTTGCTTGGATTCTAGAAAATGATCAGATTCCCTAGATCCTTGAGAGAAAATCTTAGATGCAAGGCCTTAATGAGCAGTTGAATCGAGTCTTATCATTTCCTATGATCAAAATATTTTCTACATACACGAGAACATCTGAGAACAGCTTTATAAATTTTGAAAATAAATAAGGAAGTGTCAGCTCTAGATTGTGTAAACTCCCGAGATAGAAAGCTGTTGACTCGGCTCACGAAAACCAAGCTCACAGGAGCTTGTTTGAGACCATAGATGGCCTTTTGAGATGACAAACAAATCCAGGCTGGTGGGATCCTCAAACCTGCCATGGTGAGTCATAAATCTGAGACTCGTGCAATGTGCCATTTAAAAGGTATTATTGATGTCCATCTGTCTAGCTTGACCAATCTAAAGCAAGCTGCAACATCAAGATAATCACGATGGTAGAGGCTCACAGCAAGCATGGTGAATATCGGTGTAGTCGGACACGGTGTTTGATGAAAACCCTTAGCTACAAGCCTTGCTTTATGTTTATTTATGGTATCATCAGGATTGAGTTTGAGTTTAAAAACCCACCTGTTGTCAACTAAGTTATGAGCATGAGATCTGGGAACCAGTTCCCAGGTATGATTTTTCATCAAGGCCTTTGTATTCTTCCTCACGGCTTTCTTCCAAGCGAGGATGTTGCGAGCGGCGGCCGGTGTAGTGGGATTACAGTGAGTGGGGTGAAGGATGAGCTATGGCAAGATAATAGTAGGTTTTGGGCTTGAATATTCCACTCTTGGATCTAGATGCATAGAGTGGTTGTTAAGAAGAAGGTGGACATAGGTTGTGTCGAGGAATAGGATCGAGAGGAATAGGATCGAGGAGGTCATTAGAGGGAAGAGGATCGAGGGGGTCATTAGAGGAGAAGGAGGACAAGGTGCGGGAGTTGACGGAGGGATAAAGATAGACTTTTGGATGAGGCTCTTGCTAGAATGACATGTATTAGAAGGATCATGACATGTATTAGAACTTGATTTATCATGAGGTTTATCATAAGGAAAGTGTAATTCATCAAAGGACACATCTCTGGACACATAGACTTTACCAGTAGGATCCAAACACAAATACCCTTTATGACTTGGACTGAGACCTCAGTGAACACATTTGATGGGTAGGCCAGAAACTTTCTATGTTGGAAGGGCCTTATATTAGGAAAGCAGGCATATCAAGGACCTTTAGCGGTTTATGTCTGGAATTTTTCAATGAGACATTCAAAGGTGACTTATGGTTGAGCAGGAGTTGGCATGTAATTGATCAATCTAACGAGTGCATAAAGCTTTCCACTTTGAGAATTTCAAGGGCATGGAGGCTTGTGCAAGTAAGGTAAGACCCATCTCTACAATATTCCTATGTTTCCTTTCAGCTTTGCCATTTTGGGCATGAGCATGAGGACAAGGGTGTCTAAATTGGAATCCAGAATTTTTAAGAACCTTAGTGAATGACCTATACTCCCTCACTGATCGGTTTGTAAGCATTTAATTTTTAGGTTAAAGCTGGTTTCTCAACATTTCTTAAACACCAAAAAAGGTAGTTAGAGCATCAGGACTTATGCTTTAAAGGATATATCAGTGTACACAGTATAATCATCAACAAAATGTATATAATATGTATAACCCGAGTGGAAACTATGGGAGAAGGTCCCATGGAGTCGAGTGGACAAGTTCAAGAGCACGAGTAGTTTTAATTCTGAAATTAGGATAAGGAGAAGCATGTTGTTTACTGATAAGCAAGCATCACGAGAAGAAGGTTTTCATTAGATTTCAAGGAAACATTACAAAGATTCAAGACTTGACTCAATATCCTTCGAGGAAGGATGTCACAATCTTACATGCCAAACATTGGCGGCACTACTATAGACTCACTCTGAGACATACACTTTAGGATCACTAGGACCTGTTGAACTAATAGCTTTTTGATGGAAAGGTGATCAGCAGTAGACACTTTGGAGTGAAGAGAGCTCAAGGTTGGAAGATGCATCGATAAAGGTCATTCTTAAGAGTTCATTCGGAAGAACTTTCTGGTAGCTAGATCCTTACAAAGCAAGAATTAGAGTGAAATTCTAGAAAAAGCAGGATTATCACTAGTTAACTTTGAAACACTAAGCAAGTTCTTAGTTATATTGGGAACATGAAGGATATGATTCAAAAGGCAGTTAAATTATGATTAACGAGGAAGATTGGAGTGGCCAATGTTGGCTATAGGAAGGACTCACCATTACTACGGTCGGTCTTGTTTGTACCTTATATCTGAGCTCAAATGAAGGCTATTGAGATCGAAGCAATGTGATTAGTAGCTCAGTCTGCATACCAAATGGGATCCATAAAGGTATCAATTTGAAGCAATGTAGGCAGAGTTTTCTCTTGGTCGAGTGCGAAATGGAGCTCTTGGTCCAGAATTGTTGCTATTGTTGTTTGGTGGCTGACAAGTGTAGGAGGAGTCATACCTGTAGTAGCAATTAGGCTCTTTGTGTGGCCAAATTTGGTGCAGACTTAGAAAACTGGTCTAGGTCCAGACTGACCACCTCTACCACCTCTTCCTCGACCTCTCTGACCTCTACCTCCACCTCTTCCCCTGCCTGAGTCTTGACCATACTGACCACCAGTAGGCTTGTAGTTGTTGTTTGGCTTGTAATTGCTCTGTTTGTTGGTAGCCAAGTGAAGCGGCGAGGGATGGAGCATCAATGTCATAGATGGATTCAAGCGAGCCAATGATCTCTCATGTGTAATAAGTTGAGGTGAACCTCTTGCCACGATAGTGACCCGATTCTTGATGTTATGTTAACAATAGCAAACTCGTAGTCTTTCACTAGGCCTCCCGAGATTGCCCGAGAATCAATTCCGCATTAGAAATAGGAAACCCCCACGGTCTTAAACCATCTGCATCACGATTTCATAAGAGCTAGATAGTCATTCATTGACTGGTACCTTTATCAATCCTTGTTAAAGCACGCTTTGTATTCCGACATCGTGCTTGCAGATCTATTGTTGAAGAGACTTTCTGCTTGTCGACCAAACCTCAGTATGATAGAGCATCCAATAATCTCGATTAGAGCTTGTTCCGTCATGGAACTCGTGAGCCAACCAACAAGAAGAGAATGCTGTAGCGACCGAGTCATCATAAATTTGTATTGCTTGAAGCTCATCTGATTAGAGCACAGGATTTGTGGAGGACGTGTTGGTACCAAAAGGTGACCATCAACGGTGCCCTTTAATGATCGGAGCCACGATAGACTTCGAGGCAAATAGTTGTTTCGATCCGACAATATTGCAAGGCGTGTCAAATTTCCTCAAAGGCGTAAGAGGGCGGAGAGGAGGAGTAAACCGGAGGCGGGGTAGATAGAAATGGTGGTAGAGAGGTCGGAGGAGCTCTTGTCGAGGCGAGAAGAATAGCATTTCGGTCGAGTAAATGGATAAGCGAGAGAGCAGCGGGATGCATGCGGTGGTTATGGCGAAAAGCGGTGGTAGGATCTGGAAAGCGATTTGAAGGGTGAGCTAATGCCAGGAGGTTGGTATTTGTGTGGTGATAGGCCCAATAGTGATAGAAGGTTCGGAGTCGATATTATCGGTGTCTTGAGCTCGCGGAATCCGGCGGTGGCGTTGCCGTGAGCTCTCGATACCAAGTGAAGAAGGCGATGTATATTGATATTATCAGGAATTATTACAAGGCAGGTGTTGGTAATATACCACACAATCTAACAACCAAATCTACTAATTTGTGACAAGTGTCACTACAAGAGATAATACCAACACAAGGACATAACTTTTGATAAATACCAAGCGATACTAGACTTTATACTTTAACAAAGATGGCGAAAGGCGATTGTATCGCGTCTCGCGATCACCGCGGAATCGAGGATAAACAATCAATTAACTTTTTTTCTTTTTGCAAGCGATAGTCAATTAAGTAGAGAAATAAAATAACTACACAATATTTTACTATAGACAACAAAATTGAATAAAATCAAAGCAAGTACCTCAACAACGGAAAAGAAAAGAAGAGGAAATGTTGCCGGCGACTTTTTGGGTATGCCAGCTTTTATTTTCACCTCTCAAATCCCCTCTCTTAGTTTTATTTTATAGGAGCCAGAGGAGGAGGAAGGCAGAGATAAGATATAAAATGGTTGAGAATAATGAAAATATAATGTAACGTATATGCAATCTGCGATACTTGCGTGTAGTAGCGATTAATTACCAATAATTGTAGATTTAAAACTTTTATTTCTGACCTTTACTTATATCTAATATAATGTCTAAACACCCCCCCTTCTCACGAAGTACATATATAAAAGAAGCAGAGTAGTACATATATATATATATAATCTATACATGATGAGGTTTCCTCAAAACTGAACTCTATTCATGACCAAGAGCAAATAATTAATGAGCTTACCTACTGGAGACTTTTCGTTTTCTCAATACATAGCTGCATGTCGGATTCGCGTCATTTGTAATCGACAGGAAAACCCGAACTTCATGCCTTGCATGATTGTGATTAGCCCGCGCCTCGTATGGACAGCCCAGTGCTGCCGAGAGATGAATGGATGGAGTTTCTTCTCGTCCCCTCGCCTCATCGTGGATCCGGGATATTTGAAGACACATAATACTTGGACCTGTGCGTTCTGAGACATGATTTGGCATCGAGCTATGGAGAAATAAAATTGTGCATAACACATAAGTTGCTCGCCTCCCGATACACGTATTTGTTTCTAATACATTTAAGAGGCGAGGCAAGGGCCAGGCCCAGGGAATTGCGTTTAGGTGGGTTAGTGAATTTATCATGTATTATCGGATGGATTTTAATAAAGATAAATGGCCCATATTAGGCCAGGATTATATAGGTTTTGGTTGTATCAAAAATAACAATTGTGTGGGCTTAGCACACCTCAGCCTTCCGCTTGGCAACGTTCTCTGCCAGGAACTTGCATCTAGCTTGAAGTATCGACGATTAATTTTTTTTATTATTTAATTTGTAAAGCCACCTTCTAGCTCTTGTTTTCTTTTTCTTTTTCTTTTTTGAAGTCGGTCTTTTTTCTTTTTTTTTTTATTATTTTTATTTTTTAAATAAAGACTGCTTCCTTGAGAAAAAGGAGTTTTATTAATAATTAATTTTGGCAAAAAATAATAATAATTAAATTAGGATATCTTACTGAAAACAATTTAGGATATCTTAAGGATTAAGAAATGATTTTCAATGTAATTAAATGCAGATTTTCTTTGGTCAAAGTCATATACTAAATGAGAGCAAGTATTTTAACTCAAATTTAGGATATCTTAAGGATTAAGAAATGATTTTCAATGTAATTAAATGCAGATTTTCTTTGGTCAAAGTCATATACTAAGGAGAGCAAGTAGATTAACTCAAATGGTAATTCATTTAAGAATGATCTGCATTTAAGAATGATTAGAGAGATCAAATGTTTAATTAAGAATGACAAGGAGATCAAAAGTTTGATTGTGCTGGGCGTCGTGTTGAGCAGTGCTTTGATAAAGATCTTACCAGTTGTGTCGATTGCTTGACAGTGACCGAACTCGAATCGATTGAGTCGGTTGGTCCGAATCTAGGAGCGTTAAGAAAGAAAAGAAAAGAAAAACTAAAGGACATTCACTTGTTTAATAGCTATAAAATTGAAAATATATTAGG